>OW804098.1:9248369-9848369 GCA_942159475.1 Sthenelais limicola
TTAGCTATACTACTATCCCTCAACTTCACATGTGGGTCAGATTTTCAGAAAATGTACAATTCGCCTTCACAAGTCCTCTTAAATAACACACATTTAAGACAAAAATGAGCTTCAAAATGCAGTTTAACATAACAGAACTGATAATTTAAAGCAATGCCATACCAAATATACTCAGATATACCTGGTATTCATCATTTGTCTGTCTAATTTAGCAGAACTTCCTAAATGTGTAGAGCTGCCAATTGTACATTTTCAGAAAATCTGACCCATATAATGTCTACATGTGGGTGGATGGGTTCATCCCTCAGCCTAGTAGACTATAGTTGTATTGACTTCATCATTCCTGTCAGATGCTAGCTTTCTCGCTTATGTTGGCGCATAATATCAGTCCGTAGTGAGATTATGATGTTGAAGCTAAGACAAAGTAAATGGGCCTCACATTGTCTTACCAGTCTAGGCCCAAACCCTCAAATCAGATAAGAATGGTATGTCGGTGATTGGACGCCTACTTCAATCATTCATCGGAATTCATCTAGAAGTTTGCTGGCCGAGGACTAGGCGTTTTAATGGGCTTATAATGACATTTTGCGGTCTGGAATTATAATGGCACTTTGCGGTTTGGGGCAAGAGGCTTTTTGAAGGGACCCTCAATAGATTAACCATGAAGCTCCCTGTGTTGGCTGCAGGTGGTTTAAGGATTCAAATTATCATAAAAGTATATCTTGCATCTGCAATATATTTCTATAATATGCCAATGGAGGGCTTCTTGCACTGCACGCTTCTCTGGACTGATGCCCCTGATGCGCGTATGTAGAGAATAATCCTCCACTTGCTCTATATGATCTAATGTTGGCTAAACCAATATGGTACTACAGCTAGAGACTTGCCCTATACGGACACACTCCCCCCACCGCCTGTCACCCTTCTGCTATGACTTCCTATGGTGACTAATTGCTTGCCTTATGTCTAGTTGCATGTCCTGTCACTTGTCTATTCTTGCTCTACACGAGAAGGCTGTTACCCACACAATATGCTCTAGTTATGATGTGCCTGGGTGGGGAGCTAATGAAGATGGACCAGGATGGCCAGTGTTGGTATCAGATTGTTGCAAGGCCTTGCCCCGGTCTCTTCATCTCCTTCCATACGTAGTACCTTGTGTAGATGAGGTTCTCTAGACAAGGATAGGATATATATAATATATAATATAATATACATACTGTGGCTCCAACTGTATGTGGGTCAGATTTTCAGAAAATGTACAATTGGTAGCTGTACACATTTAGTCAATTCTGCTAAATTAGGCTGCAATTTGGCCAATACTAGGTTAATTTGAGTATCTGTTAGGTTAGGTTAAACTGTATTTTGAACTTTATTTTCATCTGAAATTTGGGTTATTTGTGAAGATTAGCAAAGTTGAATTGTACATTTTCTGAAAATCTGACCCATGTATGTCCTTTCATCTCATTTACATTACATGGGGAGTTTGTGGCAGGACACTTATTGGTTGTTGTTGATATGTAATCTATTTGTTCCATTACATCAGGGCATATATATTCTCCAACTAGGGAGGCCTTCGCTCTCCTGTGATATATATAGAAACAGTCTAGGCACAAACCTGAGAGTATCCCTTCAAACGGAGGGAAAGCCTCTCGCCTCAAACCGCAAAGTGCCATTATAATTCCATTAAGACCGCAAAATGACATCATATTCCCATTAAAACACCGAGTCCTAGGCCAGGAAACTGATTAGACCTAGAGTAGAAAGACTATGCATGATAATTAATCTTAGATTTTAATTACTGTCCTTTTAGTATAGAATTATTCATATTATCAGCAGCTGGCCTTTCCTTATGCTAGGTGTAAACACCGTATGTATACAACACCATTCTGCTCTCTGATATCCCTCCATTCACTAAGCAATCAGCGAGCACCACCGCATACCATTCTGCTTGTGTCAAGTAAAGAGGTTATAGGTGGGATATTAATGGTTAGTTTGCACTGGTGGTAAATTACCCAGGCCAGCTTGCTAATCTCCCTCTTCACTAGCTGGCTAATAGCCTATGTATTGATCCCAGCAGTAGATTTTCAGAAAATGTACAATTCGCCTTCACCAATCCTCTCAAATAACCCACATTTAAGGCAAAAATGAGCTTTAAAAATGCAGTTTAACATAACAAAACTGATACCTTAAATCAATGCGATACCAAACATACTCAGATATGCGTGGTATTCATAATATTTCAGGCTTATTTAGCAGAATTTCCTAAATGTGTAGAGCTGCCAATTGTACATTTTCTGACAATCTGACCCATATATTGATCCCAGTAGTAGTAGCAAGTATGTCAGTGTTATCCTAGAGCCAGAGGGTAGGAGACTGGTGCCAGCTCAACCTGACCATCATACCCCGGCATTCCCAATAGCGGCTAAAATGTCACCAGGTCACCTAACGACTATCTCTGATCCGCATTTGATTCTTCATCCCTCATATCTACAGGTTTTCAGAAAATGTACAATTCAACTTCGCCAATCTTCTCAAATAACCCAAATTTCAGACCAAAATAATGTTCAAAATACAGTTCAACCTAACCAAACAGATTGCTAGAATCAATACAATGCCGAATATACTCGAATGTACCTAGTATTGACCAAATTGCAGCCTAATTTAGTAGAATTTACTGAATATGTACAGCTGCCAATTGTACATTTTCTGAAAATCTGACCCATATATCTACCCATATATAGGTTTTGTGTCGGTTAATTAACCCAAGGGAATCTCAGGGCGCTCTGATTTTAGAGCAGTCGAAAGGGCCCATAGTTCCTTACTCCCATGCCCTGGAATCCCATTAAAATATGGGCTAGTGTCCTTGGGGTGTGGGCCTTATCAGCCATTTCCATTGGACTGGGGCCCCAGCTTTTACCCTCGCCTGTGTTGTTATAGATGCGTAGTAAGGTCTGAGAGAATATGGCGGGCATGGATGATGGGTCAGGAATAAGTGGAAGAGTCAATACTATTGGCACATGTGTCTTGGTGCCATTGATTGTGTCTGGTATAAAATACTCTGCCACCTTGAGTTTTGTTTTGGTGTGGTTTAGAAGCCATGACATCTCAATAGCTGTCTTGTGATGGATTCCTTGCACCAGTTTGCTTACTGCAGCAATAGCTGCTGCTGCTGTATCTGGGTCAGATTTTCAGAAAATGTACAATTCGCCTCCTTCACCAATCCTCTCAAATAACCCACATTTAAGACAAAAATGAGCTTCAAAATGCAGTTTAACATAACAGAACTGATACTTTAAATCAATGCGATACCAAATATACTCAGATATACCTGGTATTCACCATTTTTCAGCCTAATTTAGGAGAATATACTAACCGTGTAGAGCTGCCAATTGTACATTATCTGAAAATCTGACCCCTCTGCTGCTGCTGCTGCTGCTGCTGCTATTGCTGTGGCATCCACTGGCCTCCAGAGCTGCAGCTGATGGTAGATAGGGGAGCGGAGGAGGAGGAGGCGGCGGAGGCTGAGAGGGTGACAATCCTGAGAGATGAATGAGTTGGGGTCCTGTTCATCCACAAACCTTGTGTTCCATCATTTCTCCTCTAGCAGGAGCAGCAGGAGCAGCAGCAGGGAGCAGCAGCTGGTGCGGCTTGAGCACCAGCAGCAGTTGTTGTTGTATCGATCTACTCCTGCTGCTGTATCTGCTGCTGTCCTAACGCGGCCAGGCTAGAGTCATGGCTGAGCTGTTGTGTTTGTGTGTCATATTTTCAGAAAATGTACAATTGGCCTTCACCAATCCTCTCAAATAAGGCAAGTTTCAGACGAAAATAAAGTTCAAAATACAGTTCAACCTAGCCAAACAGATTGCTAGAATCAATGCAATGCCGAATATACTCGAATTTACGTATTGGCCAACTTGCAGCAGAATTCAGCAGAATTTACTAAATGTGTAGAGCTGCCAATTGTACCATAACATTTACTGAAAATCTGACCCTTGTGTTTCTGGTGCTGGTGGTGGGCGTGGGTGGAGGAGGAGGAGGAGGGGGTGGAGGAGGGGGAGGGGGAGGAGGGGTAGGGGAGGAGGAGGGTTGGGGCGGAGGGGGAGGAGAGGAGGTGTGGGTGGAGGGGGAGGGGAGGAGGTGTGGGAGGAGGAGGAGGAGGAGGAGGTGTGGGTGGAGGGGGAGGGGAAGGAGGTGTGGGGGGAGGGGGAGGGGAGGAGGTGTGGGAGGAGGAGGAGGAGGAGGAGGTGTGGGTGGAGGGGGAGGGGAAGGAGGTGTGGGGGGAGGGGAAGGGGGAGGAGGAGGAGGTGTGGGGGGAGGGGAAGGGGGAGGAGAGGAGGTGTGGGGGGAGGGGAAGGGGGAGGAGAGGAGGTGTGGGGGGAGGGGAAGGTGGAGGAGGAGGGGGGGGAGGAGGCGCAGGAGGAGGAGGAGAGGAGGTGTGGGTGGAGGGGGAGGAGAAGGGGGAGGGGGGAGGAGGAGGAGAGGAGGTGTGGGTGGAGGGGGAGGAGGAGGGGTGGGGGAGGAGAGGAGGTGTGGGAGGAGTGGGAGGAGGGGGAGGGGGAGGAGGAGGGGTGGGTGGAGGGGGAGGAGGGGTGGGGGCGGAGGAGGAGGTGTGGGTGGAGGGGGGAGGAGGGGGAGGGGGTTGAGGAGGAGGTGTGGGTGGAGGGGGAGGAGGAGGCTCATCCTTGCTACCCACTCCACTTACCACCTGCCCATGCAAAACCCCATTTTACCAACAACTTCAATATGTATCTGTGAACCACCAGAGACTAGGCATTAAGGGAACGATTGCATGCCCAGTAGTACCGCTGGTTGGCCTCATGTTGGGTGTGATATCATCTCTGGGGGCCTCAAATCAATCTCTGATGATGGGGTTCTAGGATGTAGGTCATCGTGCCCCATAAACGCCACCTCACGGTGAATTATTTATGTTCATGGCTAATAAGCATTGACATTTGTTAAGAGCATTAAAACATGGGTCACCTGGACTTTATCTGTGGTATACATGATGCCTTAAACAGGGTTTGCCTAAGTCAGCCTGTACCATGCAGGACACACAATGAGCGATAATAGGACAGAATATGTTGTCAATGTTGTAGCTGACTGTAGTGACACGCCCCTCCAGTCTCCTGACACTAGTGTCCTACCAGTGAACCTTGCCATTCCATAACATTGCCTTGCTAAGCACCCTGACGAGGAGAAGTCATTACATACTACATACATATATAGGGCCTGGTACTTAATGCCTTGGCTTGTAGCGGTCAGGTATATTTGCGCAGTCGATGAAGCAATTTGATTAACTTATCATCTTGCAGCGCTGCCTATGTTACTACTACCAGGGGTAATCATCAAATATAACAGCAGAATGTGCTGCTTATGACAATCGCTGACATGGCATCTGGCTCCTCTAGATGTATGCTCACTTGTAGTACATGATGTGCATATTATATAAATGGGTCAGATTTTCAGAAAATGTACAATTCACCTTCACCAATCCTCTCAAATAACCCACATTTAAGACAAAAAAATGAGCTTTAAATATGCAGTTTAACATAACAGAACTGATACTGTAAATCGATGCGACACCAAATATACTCAGATATACCCGGTATTCACCATTTTTCAACCTGATTTAGCAGAATTTCCTAAATGTGTAGAGCAATCCTCTCAAATAACACACATTTAAGACAATAATGATGTACGAAATTCAGTTTAACACAACCAAAGAGATTGTCTGAATCAAGGCAATACCAAATATATCTAGTTTTGACCAATTTTCAGTCTAATTTAGTAGAATTTACTAAATATGGAGATCTGCCAATTGTACATTTTCTGAAAATCCGACCCATATGTGTTAGATGAGTTAATGCCTGCATGCGGGGTGTTATGGTGTCTTTGTCATGTAGCCTGCATTTATTAAATAAAAGCAACTCCCCCTCCAAGTCAGGAGAGCCCAAAGTCAGGAGAGCCCCCCCCCCCCCCCCAGGCAAATCCATAATATTAGCAAGGAGAAGGCACCGCTACATTATACATACTGCTACGACATGTGGCTAAATTAGATCATATGGGTCAGATTTTCAGAAAATGTACAATTCGCCTTCACCAACCCTCTCAAGTAACCCACATTTAAGACAAAAATGAGCTTCAAAATGCAGTTTAACATAACAGAACAGATACTTTAAATCAATGCGATACCAAATATACTCAGATATACCCGGTTTTCTTCATGTTTCAGCCTAATTTAGCAGAATTTCCTAAATGTGAAGAGCTGCCAAATAACTTATCAGACGCATGAAGAAGCGGACATTTAAGCTCTTGAGGCATTTAAGCTCTTGAGGCATTTCCCGGGCTTACTGCTGCCAGAACCTTAAATAAAATGGGGCTTATATGGATGAACAGGAATCTGCCTAGTCAGCGTTATTCCATGTCTCTAAACTTGTTTTATCCTTGGCGAGCTGTCGTCTTCATTACGTCAAGAGCTTCACGCGTAATATTCTCCCGAAAAAAACAAACCCTTTCGCTCTCCCTCCTATATTATGATTGCCATTTTCTGATATGCCCAAAAGCATGTGTCACACAGGACCAGTGGACATATAAGCAATACTGTAAACGTATTTATTTGCGCGCAGATAAATTTGCGCGCACTAAGTACTATGACACCCTTTCCCGCGGATTTAAATTCGCGCAGCAAGGATGTCTCACACATTGTTTATTCAATAATTATACCTTTCGCGCAGGATTTATTTTCGCGCACAAGGGTGGGTGCAAAAAATAGCGGAAATAAATACTGCGCGAACATTAATACGTTTACAGTATCTAAAATGTTTATGTCTGTCGCCATATGCGCATAAAGAGGGTGCTTCTAGACAAATAAAATCCAATTTCCGCATTGCGTCAGGCTGTGGAAAAATGTATTTGGTATGTTGGCTACAAGACCTGTGGGCGTTCCATCAGGCTCCTCGGCTCTTGAAATTATGACCTCCCAGTTTGTGTGCCTGCATTTATCATGCCTGGCAGGTTTAGTCCACTCGTTCCTCCTCCTACCGTGTTGAAAGCTACAGTCTAGGTCCAAAGATGGGAGAGTCCCTTCAAACGAAGGGAAAGCCTCTCGCCTCAAACCGCAAAATCCATTAAGACCGCAAAATGTCATTATATTCCCATTAAAACGCCGAGTCTTAGGCGAGGAGACTGATTGGCGAAGCAGGCTGACATACCTTTCTGATCTGAGGGTTTGGACCTAGAGTGGCTACGGGAAATACTAACCGAGTGTGACATGTCAGTAGAAGATATTTTTTTAAAAATAAATTTTATTGAGCGAAGTTTCACAATGTGATATGTCTCATATGATTTTTGTTTATGTTTCTCGGAATAGCTGTTGTCCGACAAATATAACCACAGACCCCAACACTCCCCCCTGCATCTCGTGATGATGATATAATCTGAAATATTTAGTGTATGCCACATTTGTTTCTCTTACCAATTATTGGGATATATTCTTCAGGTCGGATTTCATGATATGATATGTAGACCCGGCGGAACGTATCTTTTATTCCACGCCTGGTCAAAGTCCCAGACACTCACTTCTTGTCCTTTTTTCAAGGGCTGGGTTGGCTCTTGTAGATTTATCCTATTAGCTCGTGGGGGGATGGAGTAGTTACGATGGATAAGTCCATCCCAGTGAGGTTCTCTCAGCCACTTCCAGCATTACATCTTCTATAGCAACCAATTAAAGTGGACTCAGTGGTCAGGGGATGAATATATGGGTGAAATTGCCAGAAAATGTACAATTCCCTTTCACCAATCTTCTCAAATAACCCAAATTTAAGACAAAAATGAGCTTCAAAATGCAGTTTAACATAACAGAACTGATACTTTAAATGAATGCGACACCAAATATACTCAGATATACCCGGTATTCATCATTTTTCCGCCTAATTTAACAGAAGCTGCTGAATATGTAGAGCGGCCAATTGTACATTTTCTGAAAATCTGACCCATATGGCTTTGTTGCTGCCAACAATGGGAATAAGTGTCGTAAAGGCCACGCCTTGTGGTTTCGTTCTCAGACTCTAATACCTTCTTCTTTTTTTAAAATATTTTTATTGGCCACAAACATTTTAAACAATCATTAGTAAATTACACATGACCATAATATGGTGCTTTTCGTGCGTTGCCAGATTACAAATTCAACATCATAATTCAAATACAAATATTCAATTGAGTAGAATGGTATCAATATCAATTAATTCAAACGTCTCGAACTTTGTCGTTCAACACTAATATACATACGCTAGCTATTTCTATATGAACGATATTCAAATCAAATAATTGTAGTTTCAAAGCGTTTCTCCTATTTGGACAGCATACAGATAACTTCATTTCTTTTTTTTCTGGTACATACCGCAAAACCCAAGGATAAAAAGATTGGTCAGAAATAAAAACCGTGTTACAACGAATAATGATCTCGATACCAACATCGGGTTTTGGCTTGGCAAGGGATCGGATACATAATTTAAACACCATAGGGTACTCGATGTTTTATGCTGACCAATTGCCCAAAAGATAACCCCTTTCCCCCCCCCCCCCCTTTTTTTTGCACACAAAATCTTTATCCAGGAAAGGCTGATCAACAAAACACGCTCACAATAATAGTGATTTTCGTGATGTCCTGAAATACAATTCCTTAGAGGTGGTAGCAATTGTTATAAAGGGAACAATTAACATTACAAACGATTAATGAAGCACGGTCGATTATTATCAAACAAAATGTAACAAATTTTTTGGCATTGGTTAATATTGTGTGTTTTTTGTATTTTGCAGCTCAGAAAACTCTGCAGATCTTCAACATAGAAATGAAAAGTAAGATGAAAGCCCACAACATGGTTGAAGATGTTCAGTTCTGGCGCTGGATCAGTTTAAACACTGTAGCCCTGGTTACTGACAATGCAGTATATCACTGGAGCATGGAGGGTAAGTGGGATCATATTGCATTGAATTCTCCGTATCTCGATTAAAGTTTGTGGTGTGTATAATTAACACCAGTTATAAGTGTCGCCCCCTCCACTACCCAGAAGCCGTCAAAGACACTTCCGGTTTCAGTGCTAAAACAAAACATTTGTTAAACAATGAACTCCTGTCACGTCAATATTTTTTTAATTAGGAAAATTCTAAAGCCTGCTTTTTGCTGACATCGTTGCGATTCTTTTGGTGTATAACATTAGTTTATACCTTGAATACATACTTTTCTGTAAGCATTGGAGTACGCAGAACCATACTGTGGCACCACTTCCCTAGTACTTGACCATAGCTGGACGTAGCATAGGAAGGATGCACTGCATCCAGATTAGTTCTAAATTTAAACATTAGGCGGCTCGATCGAATAGTGGTATTTGAGATACGGAAAATTGAGAAATACTTTTATTTATCATAAAACAGTTACATGAGTATGTAGAGATGAGTAAATTGGGTATAATATGTATGTCCAGGTTTGTTAACTCCCAGTTCTTCCTACAGTTACCCTTTAGGAAGAGATAGATTTCTAATCTATATTGCATTTGCCAAGTAACTCACACTTTTTGTATTTGCTCCGTGAATGGTTTTCTAAAGCTATATCCAAGTGTCTTAAGCATAGTAATGTATTGGAAATTCATAGTTGCTCTAATTCTACATGCGGTATGTAATGTCAGCATGCAAATATAGTACGTATATAATTTATAACCCTTAGTAATCAGAACACAATAACATTTTTTTTTTTTTTTTTTACAAATTATAATATATATTTTTAATATCAAATGAATAACTACAGCCATGATCATAGGGGAATTTGGGAGCCAAATGAAATGAATTCGTGATAAAAAGATTGCATGGTACCAGATTTTGATCGGTACCGAAAGTAAAATAATGCTGTATCAGCTTCTAATATATTTTCTTCTGTCTGTTTTTTCTGTTTTTAGGAGATTCTCAACCACAAAAGATGTTTGACCGTCATTCAAGCTTGGCCGGTTGTCAAATTATTAATTACCGCACAGATGCTAACCAAAATTGGCTACTCCTCATCGGTATTTCAGCCCAGGTAAAAAGAGTGTTCTGACCTTTCCGTGACTTGATCCATCTTCATAAATTCCCCTTGGATCATCAATGCTATCCATATACCAGTCACAATCATTGTCGCCCATCCCGAAAGCAACAAAAAAAGGCCAATAATATACGAAGAAGAGAAATGTTGATCATAATGTATATGTTGCTGTCGCCCTCATCCTCATCATCTGTCTGAACCAATGAATATATCTCTGCCCAGTTGAACAATTAGATTTTTTTTTTTTTTTTTTTTTTCGCGTGATCTTGACATTTAGCATCGTAAATAGTTACCTTACGGGTCTCCGAAGCCTATAGGGATAAACTAAAATGGCAGTGACACAAAAGGAATGGTTTCAGCGGTGTCCTGAGCATTTGAATATAATTTTTTTTTTAAGATTTACATTTGGTTTGCTTTGTGTCCAAGACTGCTGCAGTCAATGGTTGGTTATTGAATTGATTTATATGACGTGGGCTGCTCGATGTTTAGAACTTGTCTTTCTTTGCCTCGTGTCGGCGTCAAAAGCTATTAATTCTTTAGTTATATTGGACAATTTTTTTTTCTAAAAAAAGGACAAAAATTGTGAGGTATCAATTATTTTGCTTATGGAAACAAATTGAGGAAAATGCGGCTCTTTTTCCTCTTTGAAAGGACGGTGAAGAAAAAAACGTTTACTTTTAATGGGGAAAAAATATGATACATATTAAAAGTAATTCACAGGATATAATCTGACAATCTAGATTACATACATTTCGATTAATATCGGATCCAAGGGTCCAGTTCCTCTCAACCTAGAGCTATTTCCGTGAAGAGACTTGTTTGAAACACCTAAATATATTATTAGTTACGATACATCGGACTCGGTACCATCTCGGTACATCACCCTTCGCAACCAAGGTTGCTTCATATATTCCGAATCTAACCAAAATTGGATTTCTTACTATGTTTTATATAGTAGATATTTAGTATATAGAAACACCAACCCATTGATTATTTTCTCAACACCACCCATCTTCTCCTTACTTGAGATGACTCCCATTCACTTCCACGAAGTGTGAACTTCCACGAAGTGTGTAATTATTTATGAACAATATGTATTCTGCCGTATTTTACTGCTAAACATTATTGTATTTTGTTGATAATTAAGATCATCTATTTTCTCTATCTATACATAGAGTATTTTGTAACCGTATTAACATCTATCATTGCATCAATTCTACATGCGGATTCTCTGATGACACATAATTTTTTAAAAATCTAACCTTAGCTTCTTTTCTAAAATTCACCGTAAAATCTATTTTAGATAATATATATTTTGAATCCTTTCCACACTACACTACTCTCAATTAACTTACATAATGTACTAAGATCTCAATATGTGTGTATACATGTTCATGTTTTAACTATTTTATAAAAGATCTTTTGAGATCAACATTCATCTCATCGAACGAGATGGTTTCTTCCAAGTCCCATTTGAGTGAATTATTGTAAATATATGGAAGAAAAGTCCCGCAAATTTGCCATGAGCTGTTGACTCGGCGATCTCTCTGCCCCCTCCACATCACAAGCGATGTGTATACCACCACCACCAGCCTGTTGGCCGGATTCTCCCTCCGTATCTCATACCATGTCATTTGATTATGTTGCTAGGCTGCCGATCCTACCAAGGTACTTGTGGCCCCTTATTACGCATTTTTTGAATGAGACCTAAGAGTATCCTCCTCCTCCTCAACTGTACTTTTTTGTGTTTTAATAATTTATCATGGATTTTTAGTTGTCTCTCTCGTGGGGCGTAATAAAGCTCGTGGGTGTCATTGTTTGCTAGGAACCTAACCCATACTGGTTGCCTCCACCTCCACCAGCCGCACCCGTGCTATCTTGGCCGCCCTTCTCTACCTTCTCTAGTTGATAGCCAGCGCATGCTTTGATTTTAGTTAGCTGTTATTATTGGGCGATTAGAACCTGAAGTTGTAGGGGAGTCGGTTGTCTGCATGCTTAGGGACAAACCGAGGCAGAACGCCGAGGTTTGTCCCGGGCAAGCAAACAACCAGACCCTCCTACAACTGAAGGATCTAATTGCTTTAGTCTCGCATTGTTGTGATCCTCCCTCACTTAGGAATCACCACAAAACAATAATAAAACTGGATAATGCAATGAACGTCACACAAAGGGTATTACTCCCTGCATACAACTGACAACGGCCACCCCTCTGTCACTGCCAAAATGGACTGGGCTAAACCTGCACACGTTACTCCACACACACACAACAAACCACCAGATCCCAACAATTCGAGACTAATAGCTAATATGTAGCCTCCTTCTGTCATGTCCACTACCAGTTGAAAACCTTGATTCCAATACCACTAGTACTACCCTCACTTCCTCAAACCTTACTTATATTCACTGCTTTCAATACGTTCATAATATCAATTATACCCTGGAGGAACCACACTGGTTCTGGAGTAAAATACATGTGGACGGTACTTTTATTAATCCTGCCTTGGTATATAATATATCATCACCGCTTGCTGCTAGTCCATGCATAATGACTACCAGGGTTTAGTTTATTACTAATCTCATGTTTGAGGTCTGTGGAATACTTACTACTATACGAATGAATGTACATTAATTGATTAATTTAACCTAAGGTATTTGTCATGAATGAATGGATGATGAATGACTGGAGTTACTATGTGATTATCATTAAATGAATTACTTAATTTTACCAAAGCTGGGAAAAAAAGAATCATGAATTATACATATTAACACAAATCGAACTAAAGTTTATCAACAAATGTACATTGGCTGAAGGTATCAAGGCGAAGGCTGATTTCTAAATAACTTCGTCTTCAATACTGAACAATGGAAAAAAAAAAAACAAAAAAAAACACGGATCATTAAAACACGATCATCAATTGGAAAAACTAATGATTCGCTGGTATATTGATAACAGGTGTAATTCTCACCACCTGATTTAAGGAATTGATTAGATATAATTGACATAGACATTGGAATATGAAAGAATGATGCGCCATGCGTTATGAGTATATGATTGCCACCTTTGTCTGTTGGCTGGGTGTTTACCACCCTCGCAGAAAACAGTCTTCCACGTTGATGTTCATATGAAGTCTCTGCATTTGTTGGTTGAATGAAATAAATCTGGTGTTTCTCGTCCCTTAAGATACCATCCACTAAGACCCTGCCCACACAAAGCCGATTTGTCCCCCGATTGCCCCCCGATTTGGGTCTTCCGATGAATCCTATGACTTCATTTCAAATCCTGGTTTATGTTTTTGAAATAACAAAAACCAGGGTTGGAAATTAAATCCTAGGATTCATCGGAAGACCAAAATCGTGGGACAAATCGGATGTGTGTGGGCAGGGTTTAAGCCACATGTTACATGTAGTTGAACATGATTCTGAAAAAAAAAAAAAAAAAAAGAAAATTCTGACGGATTTTATTTTACAAGAACACTAAATTACAGAGCCAGGAATTGGCAAATTGTTAAATCCACCGAACACGATATTTATGGGATCTAAAAAAGATGTATACACTTGAAAGTGGTCGGACAAGAAACACACGATTTGTTTTTGATAGCCTCTTTAGTGACACTGTACTACTCTATATATCGTATACCTGTTCCGTAGACTTGAATTTGTTGTTATAAAATAACATAGTTTTTTATTTAATATGGCTCCTTAACTTCAAGCGATTCGTCAAATACTTGCATTTATTGGATTTCTCTATTTCTTATCAACAAGATAGTCGTATTTAAAAGTTAACATTAAATCAATTTCAGTACCTTAATCTTGGCGAGTAACTTTATGGATTTTTGTTCTGGTTTTTCTAGCAAAACCGCGTGGTAGGAGCTATGCAGCTATATTCGGTAGAACGGAAGGTCAGTCAACCCATTGAGGGTCACGCTGCAGCCTTCTCACAGTTCAAAATGAGTGGTAACGCTAATCAATCCACGCTCTTTTGCTTCGCTGTTCGCGGCGCCCAAGGAGGAAAGGTTTGTTATAAGATTTTTATTCAGCCAGACATGATTATGCAAAAGTACACTATTCGCAGAAAAGCTGATTTAAATCAGATAGAAAAATATTCGTAGAAAATATATCACAACGTAAGCAGGATATTTCTAGACAATCAATTATAGAAATATAGTATTGAAAAGGTATAACCTCGTAATCGCGAGAAATTCGCAAATATCAAAAATAAAACCATATGGTTTCGCTTTTCTTTCGCCTATATCTGTTAAAATGCTATACTTACATGTGTAGTTGTCGAAATACATTGTAAAATTCGGGCTTAAACTTTGTATAAGAATAAAAAATGATTATAGCCGGCCTCATTCTACTTGGTTCGGTTCTGGCTTTGAAACATACATCTCTGTGTGTTGCATTGATTCATTTCTGAATTCTCGCCCAACTGCTGACCCTAAATATTCATCGGAGAATGTCCCTGAATTCTTCAACATGTTTTAATGTATTTTGCTAATTATGTTGCTACAGTTACATGTCATCGAGGTTGGTACGCCACCTACTGGCAACCAACCTTATCCCAAGAAAGCTGTAGACGTCTTCTTTCCCCCGGAGGCTCAGAACGATTTCCCGGTTGCTATGCAGGTATGAAGTTTCTTTTTTTTTTAGTTTTTTATTTGATTAAAGTCCAAACATTTAACAAAGCGACAAAATTCCAGTGTAAATACGTATTGTCCTCCATGGACGTACTTCATAGTTTCCATTTCTCCTTATTAGTGAAGTTCTTGAATTAATTCTTTGTCAAATTTTCTTCATCGATTTGTTTTCCTTGTGTTTATGGCAAATGGGTGATTTTTTTTTAAACATTTCTTTATTCAGGAGACAATATATTTTAAAAAAAAATATTACGTTTTTTTCGTTTAACATAATTATTATGTGATTTGTTTCAGGAAAATGAGTCATAAGTCGCAAAAATTGGATTTTGTGATATTATCATATTTGAAAAGATGAGATCAAGGGGATTCCAATGAATATAAACATTAAGGGCATCTAATAAGTATTTCTATATGTTAAGTTTGATATTTTATTTCTGAAAAAAAAAGTTTCAATATTTTTGGGTGAACAATTACAATTAAAGTAGCTAAATATACTCTATGGGATGGCCCTATAAATGCATGACAATATTTAATACACTGTCCTGCATTTTGGTACATGTATTCATACTTCATCCAGCGATAGTCACACCAAAAATGAGAACATTCCTACAAAGAGATTTTGGGAATATATCACTTTGAAAAATATCAATTTTGCGACTTATGACTCATTTCCCCGGAACATATCACATATTACTTTAATATGGTTAGGGTAAACCCTGTCTTCCTTCATATCCTGAATGTGAAGGTGTCTTTACACACACACATAAGCTGAGTATCTCTATAGGTGCATATTACAACTTAACAAGTCTATATAATGTGTTTCAGGTCGGGCCTAAATATGACGTGATATACTTGATCACCAAATATGGATACATCCACCTGTATGATATAGAGACGGGTACGTGCATCTACATGAACCGCATCAGCGGTGATACAATCTTTGTCACCGCCCCTCATGAACCTACGTCTGGAATCATCGGTGTCAACAGGAAGGGACAGGTAGGATGATCCGGTTTTTTGTCTCTCTCTCCCTTCTTCTCTATCTCTATTTCCTGGGTATGATCATAAACTGCCTCCCTCTCAGCTCTCCCGCCCTTGATATAACCATATTAAATGTGTTGATAAGGGCGTAAAGCAACCAATCTCACTCACTCACTCACTCTCAGCTCTCCCGCCCTTGATATAACCATATTAAATGTGTTGATAAGGGCGTAAAGCAACCAATCTCACTCACTCACTCCCTCTCAGCTCTCCCGCCCTTGATATAACCATATTAAATGTGTTGATAAGGGCGTAAAGCAACCAATCTCACTCACTCACTCCCTCTCAGCTCTCCCGCCCTTGATATAACCATATTAAATGTGTTAATAAGGGCGTAAAGCAACCAATCTCACTCACTCACCGATTTTTTTTTAAAGATTTTTATTGCATACAATTTCGTGGACAAGTCCCGATATTCTCATGCGATACAAATAAATATTCAAAAAGTATCAATATTGTTGTTTGTCAACAGGAAGGGACAGGTACGATCCCTTGTCTTTGTTTTAGTTGAATTGAATTAAATTGAAAAATCTTTTATTTGTCAGTAATATAATAACATTTACATTGAAAATGACAAACTGTTTGACAGACTTCTGGGATAATCCCAGTTCTTCCAGTCGTTCCCAAATTTTGAAGATCAACTAAGAGTAGTGCTAGTGGGTGTACATGGTATCAATATAGGTTACAATCAAGTTAATATTTAGTTAATTAATTACATAATCAACTATTACATAATCAATTTTTAATTTTCACCGGTCTACATTATACATAGACAAACATGATTGGGATACGGTTAGTGGAAAACAAGTGTTAGTCAGCTGTCAGTAAAAGGGAAGGAGGTTTTAAGAAAAGGGTAATTTGACTAAAGTAGACAAACGCCGAAACAATTAGGATAAACTGGGAATCGGCTGCTGACAAGCAGCTAATAAAAAGTGAAGTGATATCTCTGTCTCCAGATAATGGTTTTATGTATCCAGGAAAGGGTTCTATGTATCCAGGAAATGGTTCTATGTATCCAGGAAATGGTTCTATGTATCCAGGAAATGGTTCTATGTATCCAGGAAATTGTTCCACACACCTAACTACCACATGTTACACTGCAGTTAATATTAGTTTGTTTTGATGGGGTGCCTACCGTAGTGGCCCGTTTATATGGGTCAGATTTTCAGAAAATGTACAATTCACCTTCACCAATCCTTTCAAATGACCTTAATTTATAGACAAAAATGAGCTTTAAAATGCAGTTCAACATAACAGAAATGCTACTTTAAATCAATGCGATACCAAATATACTCAGATATACCCAAAATGTATCATTTATTTGGCAGAATTTAGCAGAAATGACTAAATATGTAGAGCTGCCAATTGTACATTTTCAGAAAATCTGACCCATAAATGTGACAGCTGGCGGGGATCTCAACTCACTGCCTTTATGAATGCGCAATTAATTGATGCTACTATTTTGTTACAGGTTCTTTCAGTTAGTGTTGAAGAAGAAAATATAATCCAGTACATCACAAACACCCTACAAAACCCCGACCTGGCTTTGCGTATGGCCTCTCGCAATAACCTCCCTGGCGCAGAAGATCTCTTTGTCCGCAAGTTCAACACGTTGTTCCAGAACGGCCAGTACTCTGAAGCTGCTAAAGTAGCTGCGAGTGCACCTAAGGCAAGTTTACATGATTATACATGAAATCACCAGAAAATGTACAATTTCTCCTTCACCAATCCTCTCAAATAATTGAAATTTTTCAACTCACTGCCTGATGATTTGAATTGAGTTTAGATCGTCTTTCTTCTTACCAGCTATCATAATGCCGTGGTCGAGGATACAAATGGCTCGTACTACCTGTCTGAATCTTTTTTTTAACCATACCTTAGTTTTATTTCCTTTTTTTTGGCCTAAATTGAAAAAATATCCCTCTTCACCACTGTATAAACACCCCACCTATTAGCTAACGCTGGTGTTGGTTAATTTATCCAACACTCCCGTCAGCCTCATTCCTTTCTTGTTTATTAATCGTTGTCTACTTGTTTACTACAGGGCATCCTACGAACCCCTCAGACTATTCAGCGTTTCCAGGCCGTGCCTGCCCAGCCGGGACAGACCTCCCCACTGCTCCAGTACTTCAGTATCTTGCTTGACCAAGGTCAACTCAACAAATATGAGTCCCTTGAACTTTGCAGACCTGCTCTCCAACAAGGCCGCAAGCAACTCCTCGAAAAGTGGCTGAAAGAAGACAAAGTAAGTTTATTAGTGAAGGAAACATGGTCAAACCCTGTCAATTGGTCGAGTTTGTTTGCTTTGGTGAATAGCTTTGACCACGATTAGGTCATCTTACTAATAACTGGACATTGGCAGTTTGAGTCTGTATTAGAACATTACCATTACAGACATGGCGAAAACTTTAGAACTTTGACCGGACAGTCGGACCAGTGAGAAGGAACTTTCACTGGTCCTCCAAAGATTTCTCAAACGTTTCATACAAATTTTTCACCGGACAGTTGGACCGGAGAAACTACTTTCACCGGTCCGACTTGTCTTTCAACGGTCAAGGACCGCGGTTTCGCCATGTCTGCCATTAATGGCATTATTACTACAAATTAATTCAAGTTAATAGATCTTAAGACTAACTCTGCTGGGGAAAAAGTATTGATGATTATAGTTTAATGATATTTGTTCATTTGACGATAGACACATGAAAAGGTCCATCTCACGCATGTCTCTTATTCCCTTGCTTGCAGCTGGAGTGTGGGGAGGAGCTTGGAGATCTCGTCAAGCAAACTGACCCAACCCTCGCCCTGTCTGTGTACCTCCGTGCCAATGTTCCCAACAAAGTGATCCAGTGCTTCGCCGAGACTGGACAGTTCCAAAAGATTGTCCTGTACGCCAAGAAAGTTGGCTACACCCCGGACTATATCTTCCTGCTGCGTAATATAATGCGTATGAATCCAGACCAAGGCACGCAGTTCGCTCAGATGCTCGTTCAGGACGACGAACCACTCGCTGACATCAACCAGGTCAGTTTGGTGCCGAGATTATTTTATTTCATTGAGACAATTCAGCCGAACATAATATAAGTGACTCTTTGCCTATTTGTTTTTTTTAAAAAGTAAGTCATAACAAATTGTACTACTGCTCGAAGCTCAGACATGGATTAGAAAAAAAACCCTATCATTTAACAACAATGGAAAAATATGACACTTTTCCTGAATAAATAGTGATATTGACAAACTATTTAGATTTTATTCTGTTTTAAGGAAATTCTGTCTGTGGACCATTATACTTGGTTTGACAATTTGTGACTCTACTTGTTTTTTTTTTGTTTTTTGTTTTTTTATTACAAATCTGGCCGTACAAGTTAATCAAATTCACAAAAAGCGCGTGACCACTACGTGGATGTATACGTGCGATTCCTAAATTATTTTCGTAACCATTGAATATAAGTACATTTTAACGTCGTCTCAAAACCAGCATATAATATGTACCACAATTCTAAGATTATCAGCTTTAAGCGGTCCTACATCAATACATTTAATTCATCCTCACATTAATCCAACTAACGATTGTTGTCTGCTGTATTATGATCCTATGTGTACATGTGTCTTGTCGTGTTGCAGATCGTTGATGTATTTATGGAGCAAAACATGGTCCAACAATGCACGTCGTTCCTCCTCGACGCCCTCAAGAATAACAGGCCATCTGAAGGTCACCTTCAGACCCGCCTCCTTGAGATGAACCTTATGTCTGCACCACAGGTACGTGTCTTATCATTATTAGTGAGGTTCAGCAAGTCTAACCTATACGTAAACGTAAACGTATCTCTGCAGAAGTACATAACAAACATACCTTAAAAGGAAGAGAGAGGTTCAGCAAAACATGGTGGGAAAAACGTAACCTGAAATATCAAGCAAAATGTTCCATCTCAATTTATTTTTCACGCATAAAAATGCGATGTAACGCACAAAAAAGATACGTATACGGTTACGTAATTGAGATAGGTTTGCTTGCGGAACCTCCCTAATGTAATCATACTTTGCAACATGTTTGCTGCATATAAAACTTATCTTCCTCTGATTGTGTGAAAGGCTCTTCCCATCGTTCTTTCAAACATAAAATATGTTGTTAAATTGCTTTTTAATGGTTGAAATTACATGTATATATTCGTTCTGAATTGGTCTACTAAACTATAAACAAAATTCTCAAGCTGCTATTAAAATTAATATAGTGGCAGGTGGGATACTATCTTCTTGCAATCTATTTTAATCTTGTCTGAAAATTGAAAAGGAAATGTTTTTGTTTGTTGTAGGTTGCGGACGCCATCCTGGGTAATCAGATGTTCACGCACTATGACCGAGCTCACATCGCCCAGCTTTGTGAGAAGGCCGGCCTACTTCAGAGAGCTCTGGAGCACTACACAGACCTGTACGATATCAAGAGGGCTGTTGTACATACCCACCTCCTTAACCCTGAGGTATGTGGATTTGTATTTAAAGATTTTTATTTAGTCAAAAGCATTGTGCAACAGGTGGATTATTCTCTGGATTTTGCTGACTCTAATTTTATCAAGTATTTATACAAATGTCTAGTGAAGATGTTGAATCACAAAAACTGTTATCTATAGGTAAAGAAGTGAAATAAAAAGTGAAATAAAATATTGTGTATTGATGTCTTTAACAAGAATTGCTTCATCATCCCAAGTAAAATAACATTTCAAAATGGAGTAAAATGACATTTCAAAATGAAGTAAAATGAAAATGAAGTAAAATGGCATTTCAAAACGAAGTAAAAATGACATTTCAAAACGAAGTAAAATGACATTTGAAAATGCTATGGAAATCGATGTAAAAGAGATGTTGTATGGATTCTTATCCTGAATGTTTCTCAGATTGCCATTTGAGTGTTGTTCTTACCTTGTTGGGTGGGATTTGTATAGATATAAGTTGTCGCCTGTCTTGCCGACCTTGTCATAAAGAATTCTCTTGTATATAACTGGCAGTAATGAGTGATCTGTAATGTGGACCTGCTGACCTTAATATTCTGCCCGATCATTAGTTAATGTTTGTTTTAAGTTTTTTATTCAGCAAGTCATTATGCAATTAATACACTATTCACAGAACAAGCTGATTTAAATCATAGAAAAAGTAAATAATTTGAAAAAGAGATCACATACATAGCAATTTACCATCTAACAACTATCAATAATATAAAAGGTAGTAAACCTTGCATTCAAGACAATCTTGCAGACATTAAAACCACACACCCGGGACAGTGTCCTATGCATGACATGCCATGTTCAAAAACCAAAAAACACAAAAATTCTCCAAAAATACACAATGTGAAAGTGGTATTAACGTGGTGTACTACTTGTTGTTTCAGTGGCTCGTGAACTACTTTGGCTCGCTGTCTGTGGAGGACTCTCTGGAGTGCCTCAAGGCCATGCTCCAGGCTAACATCCGTCAGAACCTCCAGGTTTGCGTCCAGATCGCCACTAAGTACCATGAACAGCTCACCACGCAGGCACTCATCGATATTTTCGAGTCATTCAAAAGCTATGAAGGTTAGTTAGTTTAAATATTCACTGTTAGATATGGACTAAACCTGATAGAAGATAACTACGGGAAAGTTATATTCCAAAGATATAACTCAACGAGAGATGGATCTGTCACCCTAGATCCATCTCGAGTTGGGTTCTATTTTTATGCAATGATCTATATATTTTGGCCTTATTTAATCATTATTTACCTTCATTTCATGTCTCGCAACCCTCTGACTCGGCAAAAGCAAGCGCCCACAGCCTTGCGTCATGAAATGAGCGTCATTGATTGGCGCAATTAAATTTACGCAACCAATCAAAATAACGTTAATTGGTTGCAAAATAACGTTAATTGGTTGCATCCGAAAAGCAGCCTGCGCTAGTGAAATCCAAGCATACATATGCCATGGGCTAATCTGGCCATGTTTTTGTGGATGCGCACACCTATCATGGCATAATAAATTGAATTCACCGGTTAAATTACATGATCAATACTGTTTGGAATAACCTCATAGGGCATAAGATAATGACATTATGTATTCCTCAAATTAGGACACAACCATTAAAATCAAGTGTGACTATTCGATGTTGATATATTTTGGGACTACCGTATTTTCCTGTTTATAAGCTGGGGGGGGGGGGGGGGATAAACACATTCTTATGGTAAAAGAAGCAGTATATTCCTTACCCCAAATATAAGCCGCCTATCACCATTTGAAATTAATATAAGATCGGGCTTATGAACGGGGAAATACAGTATGTATACACTGTAACACATATATATTAACGGGGAAATACCGTATGTATACACTGTAACACATATATATTAACGGGGAAATACCGTATGTATACACTGTAACATATATATTAACGGGGAAATACCGTATGTATACACTGTAACACATATATATTAACGGGGAAATACCGTATGTATACACTGTAACACATATATATTAACGGGGAAATACCGTATGTATACACTGTAACACATATATATTAACGGGGAAATACCGTATGTATACACTGTAACACATATATATTAACGGGGAAATACCGTATGTGTACACTGTAACACATATATATTTAAAAGTTTATCCTTGTGACTGTACCCACGGGTTGAACCCTTGTTAACTAGGAAACCTTCTCATCTTGCAGGTCTGTTCTACTTCTTGGGATCCATCGTCAACTTTAGCCAGGACCCAGAAGTGCATTTCAAGTATATCCAGAGTGCATGTAAGACCGGACAAATCAAGGAAGTTGAGCGCATCTGCCGTGAGAGTAACTGCTACGACCCAGAGCGTGTCAAGAACTTCCTAAAGGTGGGCTTTTGTAGTCGAAACGCGCAGCAGGATTTCGCCAATGTTTAAGTAATACAAAACAACATAAAGCAGTAAACAACCAGAGTTGTTCCTACCTTACATATTGGGAGAAAAATATTGATATCATTTATTGTATTCCTGGTGATAGAAAAACATTGGTTCAGTATTTTACAATTTAGTTGTTTGCCAGGTATTAAATGTTATCCGTTTTCATGGTAAAATACAGAATAGAATAGAATAGAATAGAGCAATCTTTTATTCATCAAGGGGTTACAAAGTTTTGATGAACAGGTCGACAGGCCTCTGGGTACCATTTAGGATTTACACCCAGATCTTCCGGCCGTTCCCTTGACATTAAAGGGATAGACTTCTACATAATTCGATTGTGCGATACAATATATAAAATATAAAATACAAAAACATGTCACATATACCATTTAAACGTGGAATAGTCGACATAAATCATTAGGATGGTGGACGAAAAGCAATCCAGTACAGGATACTTTCATGGCAAGATATCGACTTGGTAATAGAGGTCCCCCGGAGAGAGG
The DNA here is from genome assembly GCA_942159475.1 of Sthenelais limicola. Taxonomy (NCBI): domain Eukaryota; kingdom Metazoa; phylum Annelida; class Polychaeta; order Phyllodocida; family Sigalionidae; genus Sthenelais; species Sthenelais limicola. Next base: position 9,271,527 of record OW804098.1, read on the forward strand.
TTCAATTTTCTAGTTATTTTTCACATTATATAAATTTTCAATTGTTTTTCTGACTTGAAGGGGATTTGCTTGTTTGCAGGAAGCCAAGTTAACAGACCAGCTGCCCCTGATTATTGTATGCGATCGTTTTGATTACGTACACGACCTCGTCCTTTATCTCTACCGCAACAACCTGCAGAAGTACATCGAAATCTATGTACAAAAGGTAAGGCTTGCTTTGCTTGTTCCCGTCGAGGATAATAATCTCACCTAATCTAACTCGTTTAGAATAATGTAAATTACTCTGTGGTCTCCTCTCTATTTCGCTACTGTAAATAGGGGGAAATGCCGATACAGCATACATATCTAGTAAACGTTTAGAAAGGCTATATTTCATAGTTTTCTTTCCTCCTTCTCTCTCTTTCGAGGAAGTATATTACTTGATTCGTTTTTTTTTGTATTAGGAGTCTGGTTTTGGAGTTTGCTTTGTGGGAACTCTGGTCCCCCTAGCCCCTGTCCCCTCCCTCAAAACCACTCTTCTTGCTCAAAGCTGCCCGACCATAAATATAACCTTAGACTAGCTTGGTTGATACCTTTTAAATATTGACACTGGGCAGTTGGTATACTTTAGGAACCACATTCTTATAAGTGAGGGAGTTCCTTTGATATTCTACTCTATTCCTCATGGAATCCAACCCGATAGTTATATCCACATGTAAACCAGGTGAATACAATCCCTCCTCGTCCCACGACATGGGTGGGATCTGGTCTATTCTCCAGTTAACCCTAAGTACATGGTTTCTTGATAGCGTCGTAGATGTGAGGTTTCTGTTTGAAGGTCCGACACATCATGATCCTAGAATTATTCACCAAACTTCAATATTATTGAGGCAGTCTCTTGTCTATTCTTTACCTTCAGACTACCGTAGAAGGAGATCCAAATATCCCGGTACAGACTGTTTTGCTCTCTTATTTACGAATGACTAGAAAATCCAAACCCGTGTGGTATGGAACTTTGCAATGTTGGCGAGTGTCGCTTTATGCATGTCCATCATACATTACGATCCTGAGATTTATTAAATCAAAATATTATCATCAGCCAACCCTCACTTGTTACCTCTGTTCCTCTTATTCTCCGCCGCAACTGTTATTACTGAGCAAGTTGCAAATTATTAAAAGTTGATACCTATTTCAGTGTAGCTTTGGCTGTAACTAAAACCAAGAACCTCAACTCTCTGCCCATGAGTTCATCGTGGTGTTAATTTAACGTTATTAAGCACTGGTACAGGTCCTTCTGTTGAAGGCACTGTTTAATGGTATTTTCTCCCCATTTACCAGTCTTCTATGCTGCATGGCCTTGTTCAATATTGCAAAATTAAATACCAGCAAATGTTTCTAGTCTATCGAAGAGAAATAGAGAAAAAAACAGTCACATCGTTATACGGAAATCACTCGTACAAACCTGACAAGCCAACTGGAGATGCAAATGTTTACATTCTCTCGTAGCGATGTATTATTATATTTGATCAATTTTCCAAAACTTCTTCAGCTTTCATTATTAGGATAGATGTAGAAACATTTGTTAGCGTTGTAAAAAAATACATTTGGATATTTGAGCGATTATTTCTGTATTACAAATTAACTTCTTAAACGTTTTTTTTGTCATGTTGCATTTAGTATTGGATATAATAAATTAAGGCCCGTTGTTTTGTTGGTGAAACTCCAAGCTAAATAGTTGGTTTGTGGAGGGATGAAATTCTCACCATGATCCCATGCATTGCAATGGCTAAATATATCCTGGTAGGAAAGATGCTTTTACTGCATCCGTCTCTTAAACCCTGCACACACACAGCCGATTTTCCCTCCGATTGCCTCCCGATTTGGGTCTCCCGATGGATCCTATGATTTCATTTCAAATCCTGGTTTATGTTTTTGAAATAACATTTATGTTTTTGAAATAACATAAACCAGGATTGGAAATGAAACCCTAGGATCCATCGGGAGACCAAAAACGGGGGGCAATCGGAGGGAAAATCGGCTGTGTGTGGGCAGGGTTTTATCCAATGCTCACTAGGTTTATGTGGCGGGCACCTATTGCCTCGCTTCTTCCCAGTCTTTTGATTCCCCTGTTCTCTCTTTTATGACAATTTTCCTGTTTTATTCCCTTTTTTTTCTTCTAAACAGTTTTATTATACATTACAATAACCTATAATTCCCTGGGCAACTCGACTACGGAACTGTCACTTTGTGGGTCACTTGTTTCATTTCGGAATAATACCAATTAAAAGCACCTCCGCTGTATGTTTTCTCTATTTATTGGAATAAACAGAACTTTTCGAGTTGATCTGAGCTGAAGTGTCGCATAATCTGCGTTCATTTTCTGCCTTTTACTGACACAAGCTTTTTCCTTAATTCTCCTCCAAAGAATCAAACCTTGTATATTTCTTTCGGTTGGAAATGTTTTGAATTGCATTGGCTCTCTCTCCTCGTTCATTATCTTAGACCAAGCAAATCTAATCTCATCTTGTGTGTGTAATCCCGAACGCCGAATCCTTTTTTTATGGGGTTGGGGGGACGGAAAGAAGGCGGGTAGGAGTTAACTCTAGGTTCCACAAAAAGGGATACCTTATTTTTTTTTTTTAAACAGATTTTATTTCGAAACAAATTTCACAAGTGTGATACCTTTCAATGTCCGAAAGTATTTCTGCTGTAGATACAATTTACAATAACATTTTGGTATAATATATTACTGCTGACTTTCGTGTACTACTTCATTAAAGCTAAAGATTTTTTTTTTTATTTCGTTAAAGGCCAATATAATATTTAATGTGGGACTATATAATATAAATGTTGTGACAATATCGAATCCTTTCAATTTTGTTCATTCATTATCCACCCCAGTGCATGTATGATATACTGTAAACGTATTTATTTTCGCGCGGATAAATTTTTCGCGCACTAAGTACTTTGACACCTTTTCGTGCACATTTAAATTCGCGCAGCAAGGAAGCCTCATGCCTTGTTTATGTAATAATTATACCTTTCGCGCAGGATTTAAATTTGCGCACATAGGGGTGTGCGCGAAAATAAATACTGCTCGAACATTAGTGGGTCAGATTTTCAGAAAATGTACAATTCGCGTTCACCAATCCTCTCAAATAACCTAAACGTCAGACGAAAATATAGTTCAAAATACAGTTCAACCTAACCAAACAGATTGCTAGAATCAATGCAATGCCGAATATACTTGAATTTACCTAGTATTGACCAAATTACCAGGTAATTTTGAAGAATTTACTAAATGTGTAGAGCTGCCAATTGTACATTTTCTGAAAATCTGACCCTAATACGTTTACAGTATCAATATATTATGACAAGAGAGACATTGTGAGGTCTGACGCCGAGTGTTCTATTCGCCAGGTTAACCCCTCTCGTCTGCCGGTAGTGGTCGGAGGATTATTAGATGTGGACTGCTCAGAGGATGCCATCAAGCAGCTCATAATGGTCGTTCGCGGGCAGTTCTCTACCGATGAACTCGTCGAGGAGGTGGAAAAGCGCAACAGGCTGAAGCTTCTCCTGCCGTGGCTGGAGACACGCGTTCACGAGGGAGTCACTGAACCGGCTACCCATAATGCTCTAGCTAAGATCTACATTGATAGCAACAACAACCCTGAGAGATTCCTTAGGTAGGTGGCGATTTTTTTTGAAGATTTTATTTTCACTGGGTTGGCATTATCCCAGTTGGGTTCTTCTAATGCGCCCAGTTTACAAAAAATATATAGTCAAAAACATGAAGCAAGAAAAACAACGTATCTGAACCTAACTACAGAATCCATCCCTGAGGGAATCAGAGTCAGACGATAAATGGCGGTAAGGCCATAAAGAAAATAGGTGTGTTTCCGATTTATCTGGCTGAAAACTAGGTAAGGGGGGGGGTAATATTTTTTTTTTTTTTTTTTTTTTTTTTTTTTTTTGAAATCACCTCCCAGGAACTGAAAAAAATGTCTATTTCATAACAGTAGTTGTTTTAAATATGGGAAATGTGCTTTTTGACAGTTCCGGGTTAGGAAAACCCGTTTTCCTGCCTTTATGAGCTTTTTTTGTCAAAAAATCCAAAAAAAATATGATAAAAAATATGATAAAAAAAAAAATATGATAAAAAAAAATCAGGTATGGTAAAAAAAAATTTTTTAGGTAGGGTCAGGTTTTTCTAGGTAGGGGGGTTAAATCGGAAACACACCCTCTCTTTTTTTTCCCTAAATACATACGAATTTCGAAATGTGGATGAAATGCCCACTATGAAAAGTTCTTCCACTTTTTCATCTGTACATAGGGACCATACTGCAAGACCTTGATTCATATTCAGATTATGGCTCCTATTTGTATAACACCCTTAGATACAAATATATATATATGTATAGAATTTTTATTCAATCTTGTCAGATACATGAAAAGGACAATAGTGTCTAATATTAGTTATACCAATATTAGTTCTTCCGACTGGCCCTAAATAATAAATAATGTTTTGAATTGAATTGAATTGTATCGATTGAAAAAAAAATTTAAAGTCTTTGAGCACTATCATGTTATTGGCCTGAGTACGTGTGGGTTGATATTGACAGGGTTCAATTGTATATTTCAGGGAGAACCAGTACTATGACAGCAAGGTCGTAGGATCATGTTATTGGCCTGAGTACGTGTGGGTTGATATTGACAGGGTTCAATTGTATATTTCAGGGAGAACCAGTACTATGACAGCAAGGTCGTAGGGGCCTGAGTACTACGTGTGGGTTGATATTGACAGGGTTCAATTGTATATTGCAGGGAGAACCAGTACTATGACAGCAAGGTCGTAGGGGCCTGAGTACGTGTGGGTTGATATTGACAGGGTTGAATTGTATATTTCAGGGAGAACCAGTACTATGACAGCAAGGTCGTAGGGGCCTGAGTACGTGTGGGTTGATATTGACAGGGTTCAATTGTATATTTCAGGGAGAACCAGTACTATGACAGCAAGGTCGTAGGGGCCTGAGTACGTGTGGGTTGATATTGACAGGGTTCAATTGTATATTTCAGGGAGAACCAGTACTATGACAGCAAGGTCGTAGGGGCCTGAGTACGTGTGGGTTGATATTGACAGGGTTCAATTGTATATTTCAGGGAGAACCAGTACTATGACAGCAAGGTCGTAGGGGCCTGAGTACGTGTGGGTTGATATTGACAGGGTTCAATTGTATATTTCAGGGAGAACCAGTACTATGACAGCAAGGTCGTAGGGGCCTGAGTACGTGTGGGTTGATATTGACAGGGTTCAATTGTATATTTCAGGGAGAACCAGTACTATGACAGCAAGGTCGTAGGGGCCTGAGTACGTGTGGGTTGATATTGACAGGGTTCAATTGTATATTGCAGGGAGAACCAGTACTATGACAGCAAGGTCGTAGGGGCCTGAGTACTACGTGTGGGTTGATATTGACAGGGTTCTATTGTATATTGCAGGGAGAACCAGTACTATGACAGCAAGGTCGTAGGGGCCTGAGTACGTGTGGGTTGATATTGACAGGGTTCAATTGTATATTTCAGGGAGAACCAGTACTATGACAGCAAGGTCGTAGGGGCCTGAGTACTACGTGTGGGTTGATACTGACAGGGTTCTATTGTATATTTCAGGGAGAACCAGTACTATGACAGCAAGGTCGTAGGAAAATATTGTGAGAAGAGAGATCCTCACCTTGCATGTGTCGCATATGAACGTGGAGAGTGTGACTATGAACTAATCAATGTAAGGATCATCAATATTTCATTTGAAAAAAAAAAAAAAAAAAAAAAATATTTCATTTGGAAAAAAAAAAAAATTCATTTGGAAAAAAAAAAAAAATTCATTTGAAAAAAAAAAAAAATTTCATTTGAAAAAAAAAAAAAAATTTCATTTGAAAAAAAAAAAAAAAAAATTCATTTGACACATGCAATTTTGAGCTTATAATGCTCCTAAATGCATCTTGAATTTTTGTTATTTTTCATGAAAACACCCTATTTTTCTCTTCAATTATGCGAAAGATCTGTAAACGGAGATGTGAAACTAGCCATTTAACCTAAACAATTTTTTAAAATATGTAACCACACTGTCCTTATCAATTACATTGTCATTATCTCAACATATTATTTAAAAGGGATACCAGGAAGACCTCATTGTATGATACTTTGAGAGGGACCATTCCTTTTCGATACTCCATTATAACAGAATTGTATATGTTTATTGAATAAAAGTTTTATATATATAATTGTGTTTTCTCCAGGTGTGCAATGAGAATTCGCTGTTCAAGAGTGAAGCCCGCTACCTAGTAAAGCGACGCGATCCAGAACTCTGGGCCCATGTGTTACGCGAGGAAAATGAGTTTAAACGTCAACTCATTGATCAGGTAAAGTCAATCGGGACTAAGTCAAGGCTCTAAATCAATTATATTCTCATGTTTTTGTAACAGGGCTCATATTTATATGATCATACCAGACATAGTTTCACTAGGACTGAGGCTATTTCCTACCTCTTGCATACAGGTGATATCTTATGTATATTGACTTTGTTATATTTACTTATACATGTACTTGTTGCTGTATCGATTGACAAATACTCTTAATAAAAAAAAAAATTATTGATAGAAAATAACAAGATTCTCCCCCCCCCCCCCTCCCCAAGACGACTTGACTTAGGTCTAAACGTTGGGTTCTCCACCAATCTTTCAAGTTTAATAATAAACCAGAAAAACAAAACCAGGGCTTACTTGCTTCTACGGATTTCATATTATAAATACCTAACAGAGGAAAAACCAATATTTTATTGTATCATCGTGACTAGTGTACAGCCTACTCGTCCTTGATGCTTTTTGAGGGTTTTGACTCGTTAAGTATCATTTTAAAAGCCCATTTTAAAACCATCAAAATTTATCACTGTACTTTGTAATACACTTACCGTAACAAAACACATATTATGTTAAATGATATATAGGACATCCAACCTTCACCTTCACCCCCATCTCATCTCATCTTCTTCTCAATATTATCAAAATCTAGTTACAACGTATAAAACTCCAAATGTAGTGATTCAACACCTCAAATTATATAGCTGAAATGTAATAGCTATAGTTCAGGGTTGGGCGGAATACCAGGCCTGGCCCGAGCCCCTTAAAATAGCCCTGGCCTATGCCACTATTTCATTATATCCTGAATGAAGATTTCTAAAAAAAAAAAAAAGTATAATTTGCCTGCTGCTAGAGCTATTGAGAAAAACCTGTATTAACCTTTGCCCTGTTGTTTGACTACAGGAGGTGCAGACCGGCCTATCCGAAACATATATATACAGCTATTGATGAGATAAACCTGTATTAACCTTTGCCCCGTTGTTTGACTACAGGTGGTGCAGACCGCCCTATCCGAAACATATATATACAGCTATTGAGATAAACCTGTATTAACCTTTCCCCCGTTGTTTGACTACAGGTGGTGCAGACCGCCCTATCCGAAACATATATATACAGCTATTGATGAGATAAACCTGTATTAACCTTTGCCCTGTTGTTTGACTACAGGAGGTGCAGACCGCCCTATCCGAAACATATATATACAGCTATTGATGAGATAAACCTGTATTAACCTTTGCCCCGTTGTTTGACTACAGGTGGTGCAGACCGCCCTATCCGAAACACAGGATCCAGAGGACATCTCTGTGACCGTCAAGGCCTTCATGACCGCTGACCTTCCCAATGAGCTCATCGAGCTGCTCGAGAAGATTGTTCTCGAGAACTCGGTGTTCAGTGATCATAGGTGAGTTCTGCCGCCATCACATGTGGGTCAGAGATTCAGAAAATGTACAATTCGCCTTCACCAATCGTCCTAAATTAACCACATTTAAGACAGAAATATGCTTTAAAATGCAGTTTAACATAACAGAACTGATACTTTAAATCAATGCAATGCCAAATATACTCAGATATACCTAGTATTGACCATTTTTCAGCCTAATTTATCAGAATTTACTAAATGCGTAAAGCTGCCAATTGTACATTTCTGAAAATCTGACCCACATGTGTGGCTCGATTATATCACCTGTGTTTGTACAAGTATTCTTGTAAGTTTTCCATAAAAATGAATGGGGCGCCCCCATGGAGAGCAAGCAAGGTTTACTCACATATAGATATAAATTTTTTTTATTTTTTTTTATTACAAATACGGTCAAACATTTACAATAGTTAGCGCAAATCAGTTTGTTGGACATCCTATGATTCTCCATATTAAATTATTCTTTCGCCTGTAGATATGTTCATGTGTCACCTTTTTACTGAATAACTTAGGATATTTTATTTCAATATAGATTATTAAATGCAATTGTTGGGACTACTACTAGATGGCTGATGGGAACCTTTTAATGAATATTGATATAATAATCGACGTCCAGTTTTGACAGAATTTAAACGTTATTTTGTTTACGTAGTAGCACTCTCTTGTAGTTTTATTCTAAATTCATGGTAACAGCCGTAAGAAATGAACTCATGGCAGTCTCATAATGGTATTTCGACCAATTTGTCTTGTCTCATAAAAACTCACAATTACTACTGTATTTGTACCCCTTTAAAGGCAAATAAAACACCTTATCTTATCTTATCTTTGCCTTTGCAGGAACTTGCAGAACCTATTGATCCTTACAGCCATCAAGGCTGACAGAACCAGGGTGATGGAATACATCACTCGCCTAGATAACTATGACGCTCCGGACATTGCCAACATCGCCATCAGCAGTGAGCTGTATGAGGAAGCGTTCGCCATCTTCAAGAAATTCGAGGTGAACACTTCCGCCATCCAGGTGCTGATCGATCACGTTGGCAATCTGGACCGGGCGTACGAATTCGCGGAGAAGTGCAATGAACCAGCTGTGTGGAGCCAGCTGGCTCGGGCTCAACTGAGTCATGGACTTGTCAAGGAGGCCATAGATTCCTACATTAAGGCTGATGACCCATCACAGTACATGGAGGTGGTGGATGTCGCCAGCAACAATGGTAGGCACTGGTGGCTTTATTTTTTTTTTTTTTTTATTTTCTTTTTTTATTTATAAATATTTTTTTTTCAAATTTTTTATTTTTTTTGCAAATTTTTTAATTTTTTTTCAAAATTTTTAATTTTTTCAATTTTTTTTAATTGGTAGTAATATGTACAATCCATGGGCTCGCCAGGGGCGGTGTTCCTCCCATGCTGCCCTAGTGTTATTACTTAATGTGTAAACATGCAGTTTGTTAGAAACATGACTTATGGGTTAGTGGCATTTATAGGCGGGTGTGGGGTAGCGGGAGGCGTGTCATGGCACCAGGAGTTCCTTGTGGCTTCTTGTTGTTGGCACTCGTATAATTCAGAAACAAAAGTATAAATACAATGGATACAATGGATGGGAATATGTATTGTTGCTTAAATTTAAAAACTAAGATAAGATAGATAAGATAACTTTTATTTGCCAAATTGCTCGATATTACATTGTGAAAAAAGAGACAAATAGGTCTACATGAAAGAAGTGTTTCATTTCTACCTACAGTTACCTTTGATAAAACTATTGAGTATCCTTGTTTCTATTCATTGAAAAAAAGAATACAAGGGGAAAGGCCGTGCTTGACGGAAAGTAAACCCTAGATTTCACAATGTTTTATCTTAAAAAATATAATGGAACTTTGTCATTTCAAAGCCATTTAATAATCTATCAATGTCTCACCACGACACGCCAACTGTCATGGCTTTCATGTTAATCTAATAAGATAATACCTGTAGACACACCTGGAAACATGTGAATATTAGATAATTATAATGTCTTTCAACGGTTATTTCTCGGCGGAAATACCTATAATGTTTAGTTCATAATGTTTTCATATAATAAATTCATATTTAATAATCACTTACGTCATGTTGCGTAACCTTAAATAATCATTTAAAAGCATTTGATCATCGAATTATGAGTATGACGGTATGTACTGCGTTGAATGAAAGGTTATTCACTGGATGTTTTCTATTTATTGCGCCGCGGCAGACAACTGGGAGGATCTTGTCAAATATCTTCAGATGGCAAGGAAGAAGGCGCGGGAGACGTTCATCGAGACGGAACTTGTGTACGCCTACGCCAAGACCAACCGACTGGCCGATCTGGAGGAATTTATCTCAGGACCAAACCACGCTAATATCACCCAGGTTTGTAGTCTCTAGCTGCATTCATGGGTCAGATTTTCAGAAAATGTACAATTCAACTTATCGAATCTTCTAGAATAACCCAAATTTCCGACGAAAATAAAGTTCAAAATACAGTTCAACCTAACCAAACAGATTGCTACAATCAATGCAATGCCGGATATACTCGAATTTACCTAGTATTGACCAAATTTTTGCTTAATTTAGCAGAATTTACTAAATCTGTACAGCTGCTAATTGTACATTTTCTGAAAATCGGACCCTCATAGGCCATTCACTCTAACATCACTGTTTATTACTCTGTTCGTTGGAACCTTATGCCTTATCTTGTGGCCTTAATGTTTCTTGACTTCCCAATACCTGTGACTACACAGAAGGTTTCGAAAAATGTCCTTTTTCCTGTCAAGATGTGAATGTTTGATAAGGAAATAAAAATATTAAAATACAATATTACAATAAGCAGAATATCTCCTTACAACTTTGTTAATAAACGAAAATAAAAACAGCAAAATTGTAGCCAACGCGTCATCATTCAGACTTCAAAAGAATGATTTTTCTTTTATTTTTTGTTTTCTTCTGACTTCAACAGAAATAACATAGAGTGATTCAACCAGTTGGTCGTCAATCAACCCAATCATTTTGTCAATAAATGTATTAGTATTCTTGTTTTGAAATCGAGTACCAAGTTTCCTTTACTCTTCATCAGTCCCCTTGCTAATGAAATGTTTAAATTGTGGGATCCATAGGAAGATCTTGCACGCCAGAATTAGACAACCAATAGGGGATTTGCATAGCCGCCATTTTGAATTTTGATTCGCATGGAATTATGGGACTAATGGTACAGCATAAAATCTATGGAAAACATGCCATGTTCAGCATGGACTATGTATCAATGCTCTAATGTCAATATCCATGTGTTATACATGTTTCCATAACACAAGCCTCCATATATCCCTCATGCATTTGGTTTTTATAGAACATTTATAAAAAGCTATGATATTCGTGAAAATATTCTTGCATTTTTTTTACAAAAATGTTCCAAAATATTCGTATGTCAGATTTCATCAAAATCCATCCCATGATGCACTGTACCAGCCATGCGCAGTGGCACATGCAAGTCCCCTATTGTTTTGTAACAGTCTGACAATAAAGAATGTTTGAATTGAATTGAATTGACTATTGCAGGTAGCGGACCGTTGCTTCGAGAACAAGATGTACGATGCAGCCAAGCTGCTTTACAACAATGTGTCCAACTTCGCTCGCTTGGCGATCACTCTCGTCCATCTGGGAGAATACCAGGGAGCCGTGGATGGAGCGCGCAAAGCTAACTCCACCAAAACTTGGAAGGAGGTGAGTACATGCTTTTTTTTAATCCATTTATATATAAATATGATACTTTTATTCAAGATACAATTACATTTGCAATATTACGATTCAGAAGTGTTATAAAATCTAGGAAGTGGGTTAGGACATCTGCATTAGTGCAGGTCTTCCAACGACCTCCCATTAAACAATATATAATAATTAAATTAACAATTCCATTCGTCTTTTCTTGATACTAACAACTTTGTTTTAAGTTTGCCTTATATTCCGTCTCGCGGCTGGGATATTCAACATTCTTAATCGGAGTTAGCTCGTTTTGTTCGCATTATTATAACAGCCCGCATGATATACTTCATGTGGTTTTAGTCTCTGTCCTTAATGATTTTGAAGGAATTTTGAAACTACTCGTAACTGATTTCAAAACAGCAGAAATCAGGAAATTGCCTATTGTGTCTACGTTGATAAGACGTCGTGTGACTGGAATGGCTATATTAAACCAATCCTATATTTTTTTCTTGTAACGTTCTTCAAGATTTTCCCTCAAATTTTAAAAAAGACTTCAAGTTTCAAGTCAGCAATATCAAGCTAGCATACCAGAAGATCCTTTTACCAAGTTTTTGTCTTCAAAGCTTCGATAGTTAAACCATAACATAACAACGAAGCTGTTTGGTTATATCTGTAAAACAGTCAATTAAACAGGATGAGGTTATTCTACAAAACTCAAAACCATCATTTTATTGTATATAGATAGTGCGACTTTTCTTTATGGCTAAAAACTACTTGTACTGTCATGTTTTATTATTCAAATGTCATACATCATTATTCACACTGTATTGATTTAATAATGGAGTTACAGTTCTGCGGTCAACCAGGAAAACCTGCGAGTGAGCAGAGGGCTATAACCTGTTCGAATTTAACTCCAATAACTGTGTAACTTATCTTTATTTGAATAAAAGTATTATAATAATAATAATTTCTTGTCTCATCTCCTCTCCAGGTGTGTTTCGCGTGTGTGGATAATGAGGAGTTCCGACTGGCCCAGATGTGCGGTCTGCATATAGTAGTGCACGCTGACGAGCTAGAGGAGCTCATCACCTATTACCAGGACAGGGGGTACTTTGAGGAGCTCATTCAGCTGCTGGAGGCTGCCCTCGGCCTTGAGCGTGCCCACATGGGCATGTTCACAGAACTTGCTATCCTCTACTCCAAGTACAAGCCGCAGAAGATGAGGGAACATCTCGAACTCTTCTGGTCAAGAGTAAACATTCCAAAGGTCAGTCAGTCTCCTCGTTTTTTTTTTGTCCAACATTGGATCTCTATTTAACAAAAACATGTAAACAACAGGGAAGATTAGTGGTGCATCAAGCAAATCATTGTGAGGTTGTATAATGATTTACTACACAATCTGACGTTTCCTTTCTATGGAAGATCACCTAATCTTAACAGCATAAATAATTTTCTTTTTATTATTAATTTTGTATGGACCTTTGTCTTTCTGTGAGTCGGTTTTAATATATTATGCAAGTAATTCTAAAATCATGGCTCATTGCCACCAAAGTAAATACTATGATGCAAAGTATTCTTTTTTTCTTGAAACTCATGCCATTTATCATAATGTCATACTTTACTCGAGCAAGACTTCGACATAAGTTTTGAATTCGAGCAAGACTTCGACATAAGTTTTGAATTCGGTTTGGGCTCGTCCTTACAATTAAGACTCAAGAGTAGCGTTTAAACTATTTCTTGTGTTTGTGTAACTATACACCGGCAATGTGTTGTTAGTACCAACTCATACATTGGTGCTTTGTGTGCTTATTCAGGTTCTGCGCGCAGCTGAGCAGGCCCACCTGTGGGCGGAACTGGTGTTCCTGTACGATAAGTATGAAGAGTTTGACAATGCCATCATTACCATGATGAACCACCCGACCGAGGCATGGAAAGAGAGCCATTTCAAGGACATCATCACCAAGGTACGGTGGTGGACTTATGTTATATCATAACCTTACTCATGTGTAATTTTAGATGCTTTTATTCTCACATTGAAGGGAAAAGGATAAAAAAAACCAAAAAAAAAACAACCCAAAACAACTGTGTATATCACTAGGATCTTCTAAAATGGATCCAACTTTTTCTGCATGTATATAAGTCCATCTAAAATGTATAATGATCTTAAATGGTTAGAAATTAAAAACTTTCAGAAGTATTAATTGATATATTGATCAAATGTAAATCTGTAAATCGTATTTTTGATTGTGTATCACAGGAATATTAGGTTTACCTAAGACTGAACACAAATAAAATTTATTTAAAAAAAGACAAACTTATGTTTGTAAAAGACAACAATATGACTCCGTGAGCAATCCGTTATTCTTCATTGGTGGTGTGTGCACACACACCTGCACAGTATGTGTTCTCTTTGTTCTATCCCATCTTGATTAATTAAAGTTTCTGTCTGTTTTCTACAGGTTGCAAACATAGAGTTGTACTACAAAGCTTTGCAGTTCTACTTGGACTACAAACCACTTCTACTCAACGACCTCTTGTTGGTACTAACCCCACGCCTCGACCACACGCGCGCAGTCAACTTCTTCCTAAAGGTATGCCTTGCAAATCATCCTATTGTCTCTAATTTACCCATTTCTCCAAGTTTTTTTTGTTTTTGTTTTTTTTATTTCCATTACGGCCAAAACAATTAAATAATAATGATAATGATAATGATAACTGGACTGGCCCTGAAGAAGGACCGAAAGGCCCGAAACGTCGACCAGTAAGAGTCCAAATAAAAAAGTGCAAAACTCCACCCCATACTTCTCTTACTCAACACAAGTCACAGCATAGTAAAATTGAATTTCAACCGTTTGGCAGATCCCCTCCCAACAACAATTAAATAATGTTCACATGTAAATACACTACGTCCACCATGGATATCCTAGAGTGTTGCCTGTTACATAGATCTAATTGAAAAAATGTTTGTTAAAAAATAGCTACTAATTATCGACAATTGGACATAATCTTAATAAAAAAAAACACATTCAGCGTTTTCAGCCAATCTTATCAAGCACATGTATAAAACACAAGAAAATTCCCTCTACTCTATCTCATCAGAACATACAACATTTTCTTTACAAAAGTTCTGACAACATAAGTGTGACTTCGAACCCAGATTTACATTCGGAATTATTTGACGGCAGGATGATGCTTCTTATATTGCACCTTTTCGCTGTCTTGAATGATGTGTACTGTAAACGTATTTATTTTCGCGCAGATAAATAAATTTTCGCGCACTAAGTGCTTTGACACCTTTTGGCGCGGATTTAAATTCGCGCAGCAAGGACGTCTCACACATCGTTTATGCAAAAATATACCTTTCGCGCAGGACTTATTTTCGCGCACACAGGTGGCTGTGCTAAAATAGCGAAAATAAATACTGCGCGAACATTAATACGTTTACAGTATTTGATGTCATTACTACAATAATCTATTTGTGTTTTCTGCAGGTCCAGCATATTGCATTAGTCAAGCCCTACCTGCGGTCAGTACAGAACCTCAACAACAAGGCCATTAATGAAGCTCTTAACAACCTCCTCATCGAGGAGGAAGACTACCAGGGCCTACGTGCATCCATCGATGCCTTTGATAACTTCGACAACATTACTCTTGCACAGAAGCTCGAAAAGCACGAATTGATAGAATTCAGACGAATTGCTGCGTACCTCTACAAAGGAAACAACCGATGGAAGCAGTCTGTCGATCTCTGCAAGAAGGACAAACTTTTCAAGGTGAGTTATCAAGGTCATTACTATTTACAGTCGATTCCTCCAACTCGGTTTGGGCTCATCCTTACAATTAAGACATTTCTCAACCTGTGTTACTTGTATATCATCAGAGGAATGACATAATGAATTGATAAAATATAAAATAACAAGTAAAGTGAATTAATAAAATATAAATTCACAAGTAAAGTGGAGGCAACTGGACTGATAACAATCCTTGTTGTGAATTTGTGTTTGCCCTGTTTATTTGGCTCTTAACCATCCTATACCACCAGTGATTGTGAATGAATCTTTTTTTTTTTCTAAATTTTTATTAAGGCCAATAACACGTTTAATAAGTTCACATGAAGAAACGTCATGGATCTTTTCAAACGTCGCCTGTATAAAAATAGTTACAATTACAAACTATAAGAAAGACTACTTCAGTACAATTTTTAATATTTGCTGCATTGTCTTATTAACAGGACGCCATGCAGTACGCGGGTGAGTCGCGCAATGGTGAACTAGCAGAGGAGCTCATTGGTTGGTTCCTTGAGAACAAGAACTACGAGTGTTTCGCAGCCTGTCTCTTCCAGTGCTACGACCTGCTGCGGCCGGATGTCATTCTGGAGTTGTCATGGAGACATAACATAATGGACTTCGCCATGCCATACATGATCCAAGTCATGAGGGAATACACCTCCAAGGTGGGTGCTTGTATTTGTATTTAAAGATTTTGCTTCAGTACACAGATTATGTAGTTTACACTTTTCTCAGCCAAACTGAAGCTACTTATATAATATAACAAATAAGGTATCAGAACTCTATATAAATTAGATTATCTCGGGTCATGCCATTTAAATTTAAAAAAGGAACCACCGAAGTCAAGATAGTAAGAATACATATATCTATATATCTGCGGTCTATGCCGTTTAAATTATACAAAAAATTCAGACCTTCAAGCAGTACATGAATAGACACAAGATGAAAATCAGAAGAAAACAACACCCTCAGCCGCACATGTGCTAAATTCGATAGTCATATTTAGTGCTTTAAATCTTTAATAGCAACGAAATTCAACTGAAAATAGGGGATTTGCATGTCTCACTGCGCATGTCTACTGAAGTGCATGCTGGGATAGATTCTGTTGAAATCTGACATACAAATGTTTGGCAACATTTTTATCGAAGATTGCAAGAATGTTTTCACCAATATTAGAGCTTGTATAAATGATCTATAAAAGCCAAATGCATGATGGGAAAGATGGGCACTTGTGTCATAGAAACATGTAAAACACATGAATATTGACATCAGAGCATTGATAAATATTCCATGCTGAACATGGCATGTTTTCCATAGATTTTAGCCTGTACCATTAGTCCCATAATTTCCTGCAAATCAAGATTCAAAATGGCGGCTATGCAAGTCCCCTATTTCTACTTAATTCAAATGTTTGGGAACAAAAACGTTCAGTCTGAAGTTTCAGTCACTTGGGACTAAAAATCTTTCAAAATATGTAAGACCATAAAGTGCCTTTCTGTCTCTTTTTCTCTTTCTCTGTCTCTGCCTTTCTGTCTCTTTTTTTCTGTCTCTCGCTCCCTATTTCTCTGTCTCTATTTCCTGGGTATGATCATAAACTGCCTCCCTCTCAGCTCTCCCGCCCTTGATATAACCATATTGAATGTGTTGATAAGGGCGTAAAGCAACCAATTTCACTCACTCACTCGCTCCCTCTCAGCTCTCCCGCCCTTGATATAACCATATTAAATGTGTTGATAAGGGCGTAAAGCAACCAATCTCACTCACTCCCTCTCAGCTCTCCCGCCCTTGATATAACCATATTCAACGTGTTGATAAGGGCGTAAAGCAACCAATCACACTCACTCACTCTTCCAAAATATTAACCGAGATGTTTTTGTTTCGCAGGTGGATAAACTGGAACAGTCCGAGGCCGTGCGGAGTGAAGAGGAGCAGAAGGCCGAAGAGAAGCCTCTTGTGTTTAATGAGCCCCAACTGATGCTGACGGCTGGGCCCGCTATGATCCCCCAAGCTCAGCCAGCTTACAGCCCCAACATGTACGCTGGCATGCCCCAACAGCCAGGCTACGCCGTGCCTCCTGGCTATGGCATGTAAACTCTCTTACTACTACATCAAACACATAAACAGTACATACTACAGGGGGTATTTTACCAAGCGAAAAACAAATACAACCAATCCAGGCCCAAACTTTTTCTTACTGGAAGAAAAGAAAAAAAATGTGAAAGGAAAAAGAATGAAAAACAAATCATTGCGCTATTTCGATTGTGGAAAACAAAAGGACATCTTTTAATTCGGTTCAGTTCAGTCAATCCCCCGCCCATCATCAAGTGCGAGTATCTACCACAAGAGGGTGCTTTAGAGCGCGTCATGTGCTGGTGGCGGGCCCTGGTGGTGGGCCCAGGTGGCTCCGACCCTCTTTTCAACAATTTATCCTGGCTCCTTCACCTCAAGCCAGCAGTCAGTGAGAGAAAGATACGACACCAAACTTATCACTAGAAACAAACAAACGCAGCAAAAGTGACAAAACGAAACGAGGGTCGTCTATGAAGTGGATACTGCACTAAGCCATATAAGGAGACAGTGTATAGTGAAAGATGTGTGTGTACGGTTGTAAGTAGATGGTGGAAAACAAAATTACCAAGAAATTTACACGTGAATCTTCTTCATGTGAGCCAATACAACCGAAGACTATGGTAATGATAGTATGTAATATATCTATATATATGTCGGATTATATAAGAAATGTACTACACCAGTGATGTATGTACACGCTAGTTTCTGGCCTCGATGCCCGTGTTGAACGCGATTGATATAAGGAAGATGTTGGATGATACGGAGGACGTGTGTGCTTGGTGTGGTGTCGAGACATCGGGTTCATTTATACAGTCCTCCATCGGAACTGAACCGTGGACTTGGACAGCAAATTATCTAGGTGTCTCTTTCCATGTGAATTATCATTATCATTAGGTTTTAAAGTGTGTAAATTTCAGAATTGGCGAACAAAATGGAAGAAATGAAACTTAAATCCTTTATCATTGTATTATCTTGTACTATTGATAGTTGAGAGTGTGCGACTCAGTTCAATGATTCCTTATAAGAAGAGTATTGTTAATGAAGTTTCAAGATGTGTAAAAATTAAGTCCACCTAGGGGGGTGCCAGACATTATAGGGGTTACGAATTATAATTAGGAAAACAAATCATGTTATCGTTGTACTTTGAATCAAACATTTCCATGGACAGATATTTACGTTGCGGTTGTTTTTATTTCAGTGTATAGAAAAACACAGTTATATGATTGACCAAGACAGATTCCAGCCCGAGCGAGCCTTGGGCCAATATTTCTTTTTGCATTTTTCATTATTGCTAGTTTAAAGTTAAGGAGAAGAGTGGAAAATGGTAAAATTTTTATCTACGACCGCACAGGGCATGTTTCAAACGCCGACACTGGCTCGAACTGCAAACTCGAATTGTAAATTGTAAACTGGGACGTGACTATTTCTAGTGTAGATAATTCTCCATTAGGTTCCTTATCACTACCCGCAGAATGAACTTACTACCCCTGGGTCGAGTGTGGTAGGCGACGACACGCCGCTGCTGAAAGGGCTTCACTGACCTTTCAGCTCATATTGTTGTGTAAATGAGGAAAGTAATTCTAGATTCTAGTGCTTAGAATTCACCGCATCTGAGCTAGGCGCCCCCATCTATTACTATTATCACATGAGCTAGGCCTTTTCTCATATTCCTGATTGTGCATGTGCTTGTCACCCCCTCGAGAGAAGGTCCTCCCCTCCCCCTTCCCCTTCCCCCCCTCCCCCAATCATTCCCCTAACTATTACACTCCGTGCTTACTTGTGTTTAATGTATGATATTCCTTCCTCAGCACAATACTACTACCCTTCTATTCTTGGCCCTTGAATCTTTTCCCCCAAATTCTGTCCCCGCCGCCCTGCCTGTGTTAACCCGACTTGTCGTCATGTCTAATGTCTATGGGTGCAAGTACACATTCTGACTTTCTCTTTCTCATATATCACTACACACATCCACACAACCCTCCATTTGTTTGTAAGCTACTCGTTATGGGGACAGCAAGTTTAAACGAAAACTCACCCAGAAATAATTTTCTGTGTTATTGTCCAGGAGAATAGATTGTGACTTATTAATATTATTATTATATTATTATTATTATTGATGCTGCAAGAAGGGGTTTCGTGGCGCGTTTCGTTATGGGATACTACTAGTTGTAATAACGGACGAGGAGAGGGCCTGGACCTCATGAAACCAAACAAAAAAAATATTGTATAAGGAGTTAGGCGAAGCATGTAAAATATAGATACATTTCATATTCAGGAAAAGGTAAAATATGAATTAAATAAAGCCTCATTGATTGATATAAGATGTTCTATGAAAAGTGTCATGATTTTTCGGCCTCTGATCCGGTCCTCGATACGAGTCAGATTTTCAGAAAATGTACAATTGGCAGCTGTACACATTTAGTACATTCTGCTTTATTAGGCTGCAATTTGGTCAATACTAGGTAAATTCTAGTATATTCAGCATTGCATTGATTCTAGCAATCTGTTTGGTTAGGTTGAACTGTGTTTTGAACTTTATTTTCGTCTCTAATTCGGGTTATTTGAGAGATTTCGCAAGACGAATTGTACATTTTCTGAAAACTTGACCCATATGATCCCTGGTAGGTGTATTGCTGTGGTGTTGTGTGTTTTCGTTCCACTAGGTGGAGTGACGTGTGACAGCACCTACCCCTCAACTTACTACAGAGCCTCCCCCGGTGTGAGAAAATTTAACAGACAATTGTAGGCCCTTACTCCTCCTTCCCTATAAAACATTCGAGGCGGGGGTAGGTGCTGGACGTTTGATAATAGTAATGATAATAATACAACCCACAACCCCTCACCCATACCTCTACTAACTCTTATAGTTGGTGCAATTTGGAATGTGAGTGTGAGCATATGTTAACTGTACAGTCAGCTCGAGCCGCTCCCTCCTACAAACCAGAGGACGTTATCCCAGCCTCCTCCACCACAACCCGAGGGAGGAGGGGTTTATCCCAGCCTCCTCCACCACAACCTGAGGGAGGAGGGGTTTATCCCAGCCTGGTCCACCACAACCTGAGGGAGGAGGGGTTTATCCCACCACAACCTGAGGGAGGAGGGGTTTATCCCACCACAACCTGAGGGAGGAGGGGTTTATCCCAGCCTTGACCACCACCACAACCTGAGGGAGGAGGGGTTTATCCCACCACAACCTGAGGGAGGAGGGGTTTATCCCACCACAACCTGAGGGAGGAGGGGTTTATCCCACCACAACCTGAGGGAGGAGGGGTTTATTCCAGCCTCCTCCACCACAACCTGAGGGAGGAGGGGTTTATCCCACCACAACCTGAGGGAGGAGGGGTTTATCCCAGCCTGGTCCACCACAACCTGAGGGAGGAGGGGTTTATCCCAGCCTGGTCCACCACAACCTGAGGGAGGAGGGGTTTATCCCACCACAACCTGAGGGAGGAGGGGTTTATCCCACCACAACCTGAGGGAGGAGGGGTTTATCCCAGCCTGGTCCACCACAACCTGAGGGAGGAGGGGTTTATCCCAGCCTGGTCCTCCACAACCTGAGGGAGGAGGGGTTTATCCCACCACAACCTGAGGGAGGAGGGGTTTATCCCAGCCTGGTCCTCCACAACCTGAGGGAGGAGGGGTTTATCCCACCACAACCTGAGGGAGGAGGGGTTTATCCCAGCCTGGTCCTCCACAACCTGAGGGAGGAGGGGTTTATCCCACCACAACCTGAGGGAGGAGGGGTTTATCCCAGCCTGGTCCACCACAACCTGAGGGAGGAGGGGTTTATCCCAGCCTCACCCACCACAACCTGAGGGAGGAGGGGTTTATCCCAGCCTCCTCCACCACAACCTGAGGGAGGAGGGGTTTATCCCAGCCTGGTCCACCACAACCTGAGGGAGGCGGGGTTTATCCCAGCCTGGTCCACCACAACCTGAGGGAGGAGGGGTTTATCCCACCACAACCTGAGGGAGGAGGGGTTTATCCCAGCCTGGTCCACCACAACCTGAGGGAGGAGGGGTTTATCCCAGCCTCCTCCACCACAACCTGAGGGAGGAGGGGTTTATCCCAGCCTGGTCCACCACAACCTGAGGGAGGAGGGGTTTATCCCAGCCTGGTCCACCACAACCTGAGGGAGGAGGGGTTTATCCCAGCCCCACCCACCACAACCTGAGGGAGGAGGGGTTTATCCCACCACAACCTGAGGGAGGAGGGGTTTATCCCAGCCTGGTCCACCACAACCTGAGGGAGGAGGGGTTTATCCCAGCCTGGTCCACCACAACCTGAGGGAGGAGGGGTTTATCCCAGCCTCCTCCACCACAACCTGAGGGAGGTGGGGTTTATCCCAGCCTCACCCACCACAACCTGAGGGAGGAGGGGTTTATCCCAGCCTGGTCCATCACAACCCGAGGGAGGAGGGGTTTATCCCAGCCTCCTCCACCACAACCTGAGGGAGGAGGGGTTTATCCCACCACAACCTGAGGGAGGAGGGGTTTATCCCAGCCTCCTCCACCACAACCTGAGGGAGGAGGGGTTTATCCCAGCCTCCTCCACCACAACCTGAGGGAGGAGGGGTTTATCCCACCACAACCTGAGGGAGGAGGGGTTTATCCCAGCCTCCTCCACCACAACCTGAGGGAGGAGGGGTTTATCCCACCACAACCTGAGGGAGGAGGGGTTTATCCCAGCCTCCACCACCACAACCTGAGGGAGGAGGGGTTTATCCCACCACAACCTGAGGGAGGAGGGGTTTATCCCACCACAACCTGAGGGAGGAGGGGTTTATCCCAGCCTGGTCCACCACAACCTGAGGGAGGCGGGGTTTATCCCACCACAACCTGAGGGAGGAGGGGTTTATCCCACCACAACCTGAGGGAGGAGGGGTTTATCCCAGCCTCCTCCACCACAACCTGAGGGAGGAGGGGTTTATCCCAGCCTGGTCCACCACAACCTGAGGGAGGAGGGGTTTATCCCAGCCTGGTCCACCACAACCTGAGGGAGGAGGGGTTTATCCCAGCCTCGCCCACCACAACCTGAGGGAGGAGGGGTTTATCCCAGCCTGGTCCACCACAACCTGAGGGCGGAGGGGTTTATCCCAGCCTCCTCCACCACAACCTGAGGGAGGAGGGGTTTATCCCAGCCTGGTCCACCACAACCTGAGGGAGGAGGGGTTTATCCCAGCCTCCTCCACCACAACCTGAGGGAGGAGGGGTTTATCCCAGCCTGGTCCACCACAACCTGAGGGAGGAGGGGTTTATCCCACCACAACCTGAGGGAGGAGGGGTTTATCCCACCACAACCTGAGGGAGGAGGGGTTTATCCCACCACAACCTGAGGGAGGAGGGGTTTATCCCAGCCTGGTCCACCACAACCTGAGGGAGGAGGGGTTAGAAAGATAACTTGATGGTCTGCGGCCAGGTGGCGCCTCTGGGGTGAAGGCTGTGGCGTCCCGTGTTTTTTTCTCGTAGTACGACGTGATATACAGACTAGGGAGCAGACTGAGGCGTGGTCTTCTGTAATTATCATCATGTATAACGTTCATCTGAGAACTAATAAATCATCTTTTGATGATCAATCCCGCCTATTTGTTATCTATCATTTATCTCTCTGGCGCTAGTCACATTACTTTTTTTAATTTATTTTTTTATTAGATTGACTCAAAGAACTCAAATGTCTTCCCAACTTATCTTTAGTATTTAGCTTTTAGTTTAGTGATGGGTAGATGTAGGGGCATACTACTGGGCCTTATAAAAGACAAGTGAATCCATGCATTGGAATGTATTGAAATTCCCTTTATTTCCAAAACCAACCTAGTATGTCCTTAGAATTGAAACCAATAATTATAATTAAAATATTCCGGCACTTTCATTTTCAACCCGTAACTTCTGCGTCCATAATGGATGTTTACTCATCAAGCCTCTGCCTGCACATCAAGACGGAATACTCGACAACTCCTGCCATCAATATTAACTCGGCCTGCTATATTTATATAAATAACCTCAAACTTTGGAATTTGGTTGATTACAGAAATCATTCCTGCCATAAATACATGAGCAAAAATATCTACAATACAAATGAAGGAACGCTCCTTAGAAGATGATGAAGTTAATTTACATATAGGTTTACTAACGAGTTGGTTTAAGGAGCGTGAGTATTGCATGACGCAACGAGTGCAATATTCTTAGCGACTGCAACCAACGAGTTAGTAAACAGATTATTATACAAGCTTTCAATCATTAAAAAATAGAAACAAATTGAGTCATAAATTTGAATCTTACCGGTAATCGTAGTTAAAAAACCCAGATTGGTTGGCATGACAACCGCACGTAAATCACTAGTCAAATACGCACTATGCGTAAATCACTCTAGATACGTTGTTTTCAGAGCAATGCGTGTATAATAAAACCGGGTTAAGTTAACGAAAACGCAGGTGATGGGTGAAAAATGAGTAAAGAATGAAACTTCAACGTTAAAATGCCATTTATTCAATGAGAACATAAGCACAAATGATGATATCGCAGATGACCAAGTCGCTATAACAAAGTTGCATACACTCCATGTAATTCATAATACACTAATTTCATTCATACAATGGCACTCAATGACTGAATGGATTATTGTCTTGAGAAGGATTTCGGGAGTGATGGATCAGAAGGTAAGCCATCGTGACGGGTGACTCCCATTCCCCCCATCATTGTCTGCCAGCAGGAATAACCTTCCGCTTCAAGTGCTCGCGTTGCCCCCTCAACTACAGCCTCATCGGTGCCTACAAGATTAGCATATTATGGGTTAGATTTTTAGAAAATGTATACTCAGCAGGGATGCCAGTCTTCCATGAATTAATGAATTTCCATAATATCCATACTTCCAAAAATATTCATAATCTCCATAACATTAACCAGTTTTCTTCTCCATTAAATCCCATATTTTCATTTTAATATAATGATAATACATATGTATTTTAGCATTGTTGAATATCTACCCAGCCCAAGTAAAGCCAGAAACCGGGAGCATTGCCCACAATTTTAGACACCCTGTGCCCGTCAGGAGTGGGGTATAGGCGGTAGGCCTTGTTCCATTAAAGGCCGGGGTCCTCCCCAAGCTGTGTTCCATGTGTATTCCTTAATGGAAGATTAGACCGCTGGTTTTCCACTGAGAATCCCTCGGTGCACCCCTAACCACAGCCTGGAGGTGACCCAAGTAGCTACACCCGGTCTCCCTGACTGTGACTGTGGGTTGGGCCACTCTGAGAGTTCCAGTATTTTGTCAACCCCTGACTGGCATCCCTGGTATAGGTATGTATGGAAGGACATAGAAACGATTGTAGATACCGTATTTCCCCATTTATAAGCCGGAGGGGGGGGGGACACATTCTTAATTTGTATTTATATTTGTAAACGTTTATTTCGACCTTGGTCACATTAAGGGGACAATTCTCCGACTGTGGGAGGTTTGCTAGCCCTCTTTAAGGCCTTAAAAATGTATATTGTTTGGCTGCGAACAAGTCCCCTTTCGTCGTGGACGAAAGTGGTACACAGCATACTATGTTTGATAAATTCTGTTATAATTATTTCTGGTGATGGCATTGTTGATATAAAATTCTGTCTTTAAGAAAGGTTTCTGGACAATACAGGGTATAATTCAGTGCAAAAGGATTTAAGACACTTTCATTTCAATAAGCTAGGAGGATATATATACCGTACAACTTTCTTAATGAAGTTTTGGTCTTCCCATATTGGATTATTTCGTACATGAATTTTAAATGCCTCGGGGTCTAATAGTTTGTGGGCCATCGTCTGCAGTTTATTCCAATATAAGCCTGGTCTATCACCATTTGAAATTAACATAAGCCCGGGCTTATAAACGGGGAAATACGGTATACAAGGTGATAATAGTGAGGTTCAGCAAGTCTAACATATACGTAAACGTATCTCTGATATACACACATACGTTGAAAGGAAGAAAGAGGTTCAGTAAAACATGGCGGGAAAAACGTAACGTTAAATATCAAGCAAAATATTTGATCTCAAAATTTATTTTTTATACATAAAAATACGACAAAGTCACAAAATAGATACGGATACGGTTACGTCATTGAGATACGTTTGCTTGCGGAACCTCCCTAATGAAGCGTGATGACGTACCGGGTGGTAGCAAGGTGAAGGCACAGCCTCCCCCGCCAGCACCAGTCAGCTTGGAGCACAAGTCATGATGGGACGTGAGCTGACACACCGTGTCCAGAGATGGGTGGCCTACACCCAGTAGGCACAGATGGTGTTGATTCATCCTTATCAGCTCCTGAAAAAACATACATAAAGGCTAGACTTGCTTAGTCTGATATTTTTAGGCTTTTTTATAAACAAAAATTCAATTAAAATCACAATTAAATTGAGTCACTACCCACTCGACTGAGGAATATCAAAGACAGTCCATGAATGGGGAGTGCCTAGACTTGCACTAGGGCTCTGTAAACAACTGCAGTCTTAGCAGACGAGGGCTAGTCTACATAAGGGTCAGATTTTCAGAAAATGTACAATTGGCAGCTTTACACATTTTAGTAAATTCTGCTAAATTAGACGTCAATTTGGTCAATACTAGGTACATTCGAGTATATTCGGCATTGCACTGGTTCTAGCAATGTGTTTGGTTAGGTTGAACTGAGTTTTGAACTTTATTTTCGTCTGAAATTTGGATTATTTCAGAAAATTGGTGGAGGTGAATTGTACATTTTCTGAAAATCTGACCCATAAAGGCCCTTGTCCACTAAGCCGATTGTCGTGCGATTCTCACAGAACTCAGTGCAAAACAGTCCTCTGCGGCGCAAAATCGCATGAGAATCGGCCTAGTGGACCAGGCCCTTAAGACTATTAATGAATCAAGCGAATCAGCACCGGAGGAGGGAAACCATTTTTTGTCTGGGTCCCATCATGAAAGGACTCCTTTTTATTCCTTTTAATTGTCAGAGTATATGTAACAAGTTCGATAAGATTAAATACGAGATAGGAAACTTAAACCCAGACTTTTCTCGAGTGGCTGGAATGTGGTGGATTGGATGGATTGTGGTGTTTTTCAGGAAAATGAGTCATAAGTCGCAAAATTGATATTTTTCTAATTGTTTTATTTACAAGATCTCTAGCTATCTTTTTGTTGGAATATTTTTATTTTTTGGGGTGTCGAGTCCTGGTGGTCGTATGAATACATGCACCAAATTCCAAGACAGTTCATTAATTATATTAGTGCATTTCGAAGATCATAATATGGACTATATTTAATTACTTTAGTAGTAAATGTCCACCCAGAAAAAAAATATACCAAACTGAAAGAATAGAAGTACTTCCCTAATGCCCTTAATGTTTATATTCATTGGAATCGGTTTGATCTCGTCTTTTCAAATATGATTATATCTCACAATCTATATTTAGCGACTTGTGACTCATTTCCCTAAAACACATCACATTTGATTACACACTGGCGCCGTTCCCGGACCAATTGAAAAACCCTACCAAGGAAATTTGTAAACCAAGATGAAAAAAATTATCTAAAAAAATAGAATTACCGGAAAAAAATAAGAGGTTAATACCTTGAGGATTGTGAAATACTGCTCATTTGTGTCGTCATTATTCATCGCCTCAAAAACCTCCTCGCACTTGATACAGATCGCTTCAATGGAATCTAACACCGGTCCGATGATTTCAGGATACTTTGTAGAAAATAGACAAAGTGATATATATGGGTCAGATTTTCAGAAAATGTACAATTGGCAGCTCTACACATTTAGGAAATTCTGCTAAATTCTGCTGAAAAATGATAAATTTTTGGTATATCTGAGTATATTTGGTATCGAGTTGATTCAAAGTATCAGTTCTGTTTTGCTAAACAGCATTTTGAAGCTCATTTCTGTCTTAATAAATGTGGGTTATTTGAGTGGATTGGTGAAGCTGAATTGTACATTTTCTGCAAATCTGACCCGTATACGAGAGCAAGAACAGAAATTACCGATATTTAACAACACAAAACATGAAAGCGTATGTTTAGAACTTGACGTACATTAACTATAGTCACAGAAGGCATTTCTTACCTTATCATACTTAGTTCTAACTCCCTCGACCAGAACCTTGGTGCTCCGAGGTACCTTTGTGTTGGTGAGAAGGATGTGAAGTGTTGGAACTCTGAAAATTAGCCCAAGTATAAAGTGGTTGGTCGAGAGGCCCTAATTCTCTAGTGGAAAACAGATATTTTTCAAACTGTTCTTTTTATTCAGGTTTCATTATTATTATTATTATGGAACTTTTATTCAGCGAAACAATTTTTTTTTTGAATATATATTTATTCAGGACAATAAATATGCTGGCATATGCCATGGCACAAAAGATGTGTAAGGTTCGGGCATGCCCGGTGTTCCTCCTCACCCTGAATTTTCGCAAAAAATATTGTCTTTCGATTTCGGGTGTTGAGAATAGTTCCATATATCTGTTACATTGGTAGCATGTGGTGGTGATTAACTAGCTAAACACTAGTAGATGGTAATAATGAGATGAGATGGATATGAAAAGGTGAAGTTGGATTGGTCATTTTGTGAAATTTGACTTATGTCATAGCATGGTTGGGTTAGTGTTGGGACTCATACTCAAACTCAAACTCATAAATGTATAGTAATATAAATCAAGAAGAGGACAGTTTCGTTCTCCAATGGAGGTCTTCCGAGTAGCCCTTTTAAATTAAACATGTTAATAAAGGCTGTAAATAAACTTTCAGTAGTAGTTTGTTCATACAATATTGCGTTGACATTATTTACTTAGTGATAGATAATGTGTTTTATTCAAATTTACAGTTGTAGAGTTTAGATAGAAATTCGTAACCTCTACTTGTACTGGTAGGTTGTTAATATAAATTTAAGTTTCCTCGCAGTTATACGACAATTTATTAGATACAATAAATACCTAGTATAAATGTAGTTCAAACATATTTACACGGAATCTTACCTGGTTAGTGGAGTGATTGTGCCTCCCTGGAAACAGAGGGCGCCACCTAAACCAACCAGTTAGGAAAAGAACAGCGACAGGTTTAATATAAGAGTAATGTAAGTTAGGAGGTAGAGGATAATTCATGTGTGGGATGGGGGAGGTGCGAATAAGAACGCTGGTCTGGTTTGTTGCATGAAAATAATAATAAAATTATTACCCTGTTAAGAATAAAGATGGGTATTTAGTTAGGAGACAATATTTATAGTAGGATATACAGGAATGAGAGGCCAAATGACATTCCATCGGAAAAGGTAAAACTATAGCAGTGTAATCTGCCTAATCATGGTTAAGCTCAGATTTTCAGAAAATGTACAATTCGCCTTCACCAAGCCTCTCAAATAACCCACATTTAAGACAAAAATGAGCTTCAAAATGCAGTTCAACATAACAGAACTGATACTTTAAATCAACGCGATACCAAATATAACCGGTATCCATCATTTTTCAGTCTAATTTAGCAGAATTTTTTAAATGTGTACAGCTGCCAATTGTACGTTTTCTGAAAACTTGACCCATATGTTAATGTAAGCTGAATATACCCACCGTAGGTACTGACGGAGTTATCAATGCCCGATGGCTTTCCATGAATAACTTTCTCAGCCTGAAAGGCCCAATCGTTGATGAGGGTGAGGTCGTGGTGTGAGTATGGTTTCCCTGGTTCCACGGAGATCAGTCCAGCAAACTCCAGCAGAGCCGCGGCCAAACATGTAGAATATGCTGCAGATGAGCCCAGGCCAGCGGACGGTGGCAGGTTTGAAGAAAGTAGCACAGAAACTGATGGCAATTTCCTATAGGAATATGACAAATTCTCCATTGATTAATAGTCGATTATGTACAGCAGGGGGATGGATGGCCCTGTGGCCAGATTCGAAATTAGTGATTTTATTTTTATTAGGAGTATTTATCAGCCAATACACATAAAATAACATTGTAATACAGACATTCAAAACATATTATAAACATAACAAGATAGTGTGTAGGACGGGTAGGATAATTTTGATAAGTTAAACGTGATAATTTTGATAAGTTTGATATTCTATGCTAGAGAAAAAAAATGTAAACATGATAGAAGTCAGTGGTCACAGGTCATAGTTGGTCAAATTTGTGTCATACTTGTTGAAGAAAACTAAAAGTAACTCATTGTCAATAGTGATAACTTAGCCTATATAGATATAAGATTCCTGATAATAAGTTAACGCCTTTGTACATGAAGCTGGGTGTTCAATAGTTCAGAGTAGCTCTATACGGTATTTCTCTACCAGGTGATGATGCGAAGTGAAAGACATTAATTAACTAATACCTGTATTTAGAATTAATAAAAAGATATTTTTTTTTTAAAGATTGTATTTCCACTGGGTTAGCATTATCTCAGATGGCTGGGTTCTTCTAAAGCGCCCAGTTTACACAAGATAAAGCCAAGATTACATATATATATATACGAGAATATCGGGACTTGTCCACGAAATTGTATGCAATAAAAATCTTTAATAATACACAAATGGAAAAGTAATTTTTTGTAGTAGCAGTTCAGAAGTGCTAATTATTGAGTGCTATGCCCACTTATACACATAGAATAGAAATGATTTCTGGAGCAGTACAATGGCTCACAGGATACCAAAGGCAGTTTGTACTAAGTTTGGGAGAGTCACTAACTCAGAGTGTTACTTAAATAAAAACGTACCCATCTTTAGGGTTGATGGATGCAAAGAGGTAGAGGAATGCTATGAGGGCCAGGCTCTTTGTATCCGTATTGTCTGATGATACGCCAGCGATTTCCTTGAGGCGATTAAGTATTTCTTCTGAAGGTGTGACGGGAGAAGTAGCAGGACCTGATGGAATTATTGAATTTAGTTGCAATTCATACGAGAAAATTCACCAAATCCTTCAATGCAAAGAATTAACAGTAAAAGCGGATTTTTTAATATATATTTTGTTTAACTCGTATTTTATTATTCATAATATCATATGTAATGGGTTTTAGGAAAATGAGTCATAAGTCGCAAAATTGATATTTTTCAAAGTGATTTATTTATAAGATATCTTTGACGGAATATTCTACTTTTTGGGGTACCTAAGGCTGCTAGTGATATTAATAGATGCACGGAATTTCAAGGCAATGTATTAAATATATCTGAGCATTTCTAAGGTCATCTTATGGAGTATATTTAGGTACTTTATTAGTAATTATCCACCCAAAATATCAATAACTTTTTTTTCAAAAATAAATATATCAAACACTACTCAGATGTCCTTGATGTTTACTATCATTAGAATCAGCTTGAGCTCATCTATTCAAATATGATAATATCTCAAAATCCTTTTTTTGCGACTTATGACTCATTTTCCTGAAACACATGACATATTGGTGAAGTAGCTGGGAGAGTGAACGTACATAGCGGTAAGTTAAGTTGTTTCTGGAGGTCTTCTCTGTCATACTGTGTGTTGATGCTAATATCTGGAAGCGCAATCTTTATAGATCCACCACTAACTTCCTTGAGCCGCAGGAACGTTCTAAGGTTTAAGCTGGCTGCCAGCGCCCGCTGAAGTCGTGAAAGATTTTTTTTTTAAATAAATTCTATTGACAAAGTTTCACAGAGTGATCAGATAGTTCTCATTCGTCGAAATAAATGGTTGATTATACAATAATTTCATTTAAGTGGTTACTCCTCTTTCTTACTCCTTCTACAGCAATTAATGAACATATTATACTCTTAGATAGTCCAGATACAATAACATTAATTATTTAGTTACTACACATTTAAATATCTTGCTCCAATTCATAGATAGGTAGTATTGGAGAAGGGACCTTTTATCTTCAATCCCTACCGATTGGTGGAAAAAAATCAAAAATGAATATGATGTACCATCTAACGATTCGATTAACATTAAGATTAACAAGTTAACCGTCAATGTAAGATCGGCCAGTGCGAAAATAATATATAATGCATTGGTAACAAAGAGAAAGCCAAAAACAGAAAAACTAAATGGCTGGAAAGATATTTTGATGTTTTCTGATGAACAAATGATGAATATTGAGTGGAGCAAAATTGTTCTTCACCCCTATAAATGCACATCCGAAACAAGATTGCAAAATTTGCAATAAAGGGTAATACACAGAACTATTACATGTAATGAATTCCTGAAAAACAAAAAAATCAGAGATGAAAACACATGTTCCTTTTGCAACAAAAGGGATGATGTTAGACATTTTCTGGTCGATTGCCCCAAGACCAAAAGGCTATGGGAAGATATAATAAGATGTGTATGCTCTATGGGTCATCTGAACTCATCGAAAAATGGAAAACCCATGTTTCATATTACAAATAATGATGTACAATTCAAAGCTGATAGTATCCTCTTTGGTGTGGAGCCTTGTGGCATAACAGAAAAAATTGTTAACTGGATAATATTACAAGTCAAAGCTTTCGTCCACAGACAAAAACTCTTCTATAATGGTGAACTTACTTTTAAACACCTGATTGCAGAATTAGACAGTAGGTGTAGATCAGTTTTATATCAAAACAAAATATCTAATACCTCAAGTGAATGGAAAAACGCATGGAGAATTTTACATGCCGACCTAAGTAGCTTAACAGATTAGACCTCAATTCTAATGGAATATTATATAGCCTTTATATAACGATTTAAAAAATATAAAAATGTGTATATGATTTAATCTTCACACAATGTTATCATCAAGATGAGTATGTATTTCATAATTTTCATTTTGTTAAGGTCTACGCTGAGGAACGAAATGGGTTCGATGTATTTTTATGTGTTATCGGCCCGGAGAGAACAAGTTTTGTTGATATATTGAATAAAGCTGTTTATAAAAAAAAAAAAAAAAAGTATTGTGCATGTATGTATATGGGTCAGATCTTCAGAAAATGTACAATATGCAGCTCTACACATTTAGGAAATTCTGCTAAATTAGGCTGAAAAAATGATAGTTACTGGGTTTTATCTGAGTATATTTGGTATCGCATTGATTTAAAGTATATCAGTTCTGTTATGTTTAACTGCATTGTGAAGCTCGTTTTGTCTTAAATGTGGGTTAATTGAGAGGATTGGTGAAGGCGAATTGTACATTTTCTGAAGATCTGACCCACATATGTGTTGTTAGTACATGTATATGGTAAATATATATTATCAAAGCGTACCATACTGGTAATTAAAATCGCAGTTTAAATTCTACCTAATTATAGGCCTACATTGATGTCATTGTTTTCCTAGTTTAAAATGATTGGTGTCATTTCACCAAAAAATTCAATTAGTGAAATGCTGTTTGGCTGGGGAGGAAACAAAGGCTAAATTTAACTCAGTACCGGTATAATTAAGTTATAATCTAATTACATGGTTAGCCTACGCTAGCCTAGCTTTTAATAGTATTATATATATATAGGGTAGGCTACACGATTTTTAAAAATGAATATATGTAGGCCTATATTGCAATAGGCTACATGTTGACTGGCCTATGCCAACAAAAATAGGTGTTTCCGATTTATCACCCCCCCCCCCTACCTAGAAAAAAAACTCCCCCCACCTATATAAAACAATTTTTTTACCATGCCATGATTTTTTGATTTTTTTTTTTTACAAAAAAATCTAATAAAAGCAGGAAAACAGGCTTTCTAACCAGGAACTGTCAAAAAAGAGCACATTTCCCTTGTTTAAAACAACTATTGAGTAGGCCTACCGGTGTTGTTATAAAATTTGACATTTTTTTTCTTAGGAAGGTGGTTTTCCTAAAAAAAAAAAAAAAGTTACAACCCCAGCCTCCCTACCTAGTCTTCAGCCAGATACATCGGAAACACACCTATTTTTTTGGCCCTATAGCCTAAAAGGGCTGAATAATAATGAGTTCTATACGAATTAAGATGAATTATTTATGTCAAATTATAATTATGATTTAACAATTTAAGCCAAGCCCAAGGCCTACCTTTCCGTAAACAACTGCATGTTCTCCATGTAATATCACTTTTCCAGGAGCAGACACATAGATCTCACCCATCTTCACCCATCAATCCGGTAAATGTCAAAATTTACAAATCTCCCCATCGATCAGAGCAGAGATCAGAGTCATCGGCAGATATGAGCAGAAGAAGACACACCGGTTCTTGGATCAGGCGATCCTCTGGCGTGACCGGAAATTTACATTCAGAACTGATGGGATAAACCCAACTGCTAAATTAATGTTTACATCTACACCTAATTCAAAACGTTTACCTTTTGACATCTTGATTGTTTAACGGTTGAATAAATATATGGGGGAGCAAAAGGCAGAGTAGTAATAGCTGCGTCTTGCTTTGAAGCGATGAAACAAGATTCCGTAATTTTACAGCCCCGCGTTACTATTTGTCTAAAACAATCATCAAGCAGACGGTTCACTCGTTTATTTTGCCTGTGCGAAAAGTATACATTTCTCGAATGAATCGTGTATTTACTCTTGGGAGAATTTGCCACAAGATAGGAAGTGTTCCTATACGAGAGTTTAGCGTCAGCTTGTAAGTATTTAGGAAATCAAATTAGGAGTTTATGTTTAATTAGTTTCCATATACCCCTATTATCGCTCACAAGCTAGCCCGCCTCACCTGCTTGACTGCCACTCGCCTGTTCCATATTCAGTCAGTGGGCGTGGCACTGTTGTGTCGCACTGGTTCACGGTCAACTCGGCCCAACGCCAAGGGAGTCTGGCTGGATCCGCCACTGGAGTAATGTGTTGTTTGTATGTTTAAAGCGTTTATTCTGAAAATAACATTGCGTCTTATCGGACGTTATTCCCAGTCATACAGTAAATCAGTATTACATTATTCATTAAATTCAAGTAGGTACCGTATATAAGGAAATATTAATAAAAGAAAAGAAAGAAAGATTTTTCAGGTTCATTATACATAATGAGAAAGAAAATCAGAATGAACTCTAGATAAGTAGGCCTACAAATAGGTCTTATTACTTATATAAAACCGACATAGACATAATCATAGGCCTACAACAGAAATACAAGATTAAGAAATTCAAGTAGGTAAATAATAATAATAAAAAAAAAACAGAAATACAAGATTAAGATTAAGACTGATAGACTCAAATCTGATTAGTAAGACGCTGAGGCCGAAATCACTACACTACCTTCATGTATACATATCATTTTACAATTCATGTAGAATATTTTTATTTCTTTAAACTTAATGATTTCAGGACAAACCACTCGAAAATGCCGAAAATTTACACCAAAACTGGAGACAAAGGTAAGCAAATAATTAGAACCTTTAACAAAATCAAGTTCTTATTCTTCATTGCTGAATCCTAAATGAAGGAAAAAATATATTTTACTCACTTTCTAGGCACCTCAGCAACATTTACAGGTGAACGACGAAGGAAGGATGACAGAATTTTTCAAGCCCTTGGAGACACAGATGAATTGAGCTGTGCCATAGGGTAGGTCTAGACGCATTCCCCGTAGATTAGACAACTCAGGTGGTAACATATTTAAAACTTGTTTTCGTTAGGCCCTGTCCAACGTTTCAGACCAGTAGATCCTTCTTCATGGACCTAGTTACAAGTTAACAGGAAATTATAGACACAGTTTACTTCATGGCGGAGTATTTAATTTGATTAAATAATTCTTTCAGTCTTGCATCAGAATTCTGCAAAGATGCCAACCACGACTTTATTGATAGATTGGAAAATGTGAGTATGCTTTAACAACATCTTATTAAATTTGATTGACTAGTAGACTTTGACTGCCGGCCATGAATATCCTTGGCGGATATACGCCTGTATATTGTTTTACAAAAGAAACATAATTACTTCAGATCCATTACTGCACAGAGATGTAAACAGAACTAGCAGTATTTTGTAGTATCCACCTTTTTCTTAGGCTGCGATTCCACTGGATTGCTTCCTTGTCCGCTCATGGGCTGCTCTTTTTATTCCCCCGAGCGCATAACAAGCGAAGTTACAGCAAAACGAGAGCAGTCTAATGGAATTGGTTACTGCGCTTCCTATACGCTCTTAAACATTCTCTATATGTGGTTCTTTAGAAGTGCAGAGGACGTTCCGTTAAAGTTTGACGTGTTTGATTTGAGCGCAACTGGATGACGGTGTTTCTGCCTCTTTTATCAATACTGGACTGAGACTGTGGGAGGAAACCAATGATATTACTATTAGTTTCAAAAGCACACTATGGATAAGCAAAACAAGAGCGAGCCATGAGTACAAGGGTCAGATTTTCAGAAAATGTACAATTCGCCTTCACCAATCCTCTCAAATAACCCACATTTAAGACAAAAATGAGCTTCATAATGCTGTTTAACATAACAGAACTGATACGTAAGTCGTTAAATGAATGCTATACCCAATATCGATATACCTAGTATTGACCATTTTTCAGTCTAATTCAGCAGAATTTTCTAAATGTGTAGAGCTGCCAATTGTACATTTTCTGAAAATCTGTCCCACAAGCGATCCAGTGGAATCGCAGCTTTGATCAACACCGAGGTTATCGAGCTTCTTATTGATGGCACATGCCAACGTAATTATGAACTAAATGTTTACCCAAAAAATGTATATGACAATTGCGGGTATTACCATAGTATGTGACTCCAGATGGTAATGTGTTAAACACAACTTGTCTTTAGATTCAGTCAGTACTGCAGGATGTTGGAGCCAACGTGGCCACGCCCCTCAGTTCAGCACGGGAATCACATATAAGTACGTCTCATATCTATATGTGTTAAAGGGAAATGAGTCACAAGTCGCAAAAATAGGATATTGAGATATTATCATATTTGAAACGATGAGATCAAGGATTTTGAGATATGATCATATTTGAAACGGTGAGATCAAGGATTTTGAGATATGATCATATTTGAAACGATGAGATCAAGGATTTTGAGATATGATCATATTTGAAACGATGAGATCAAGGATTTTGAGATGGGTCAGATCGTCAGAAAATGTACAATTCACCTTCACCAATCCTCTCTAATAACTCACATTTAAGACAAAAATTAACTTCAAAATGCTGTTTAACATAACAGAACTGATACTTTAAATGAATGTGATACCAAATATACTCAGATATGCCCGGTATTCATCATTTTTCAGCCTAATTTTGGAGAAATTCCTAAATGTGTAGATCTGCCAATTGTACATTTTCTGAAAATCTGACCCACATATGATCATATTTGAAACGATGAGATCAAGCTGATTCCAATGATAGTAAACATTAGGATAATATGTATTTCTATATTATTTTAAGTTTGACATATTTACGCAAGAATATATTTATTACACTGTCCAAAAATCAGAACATTCCTCCAAAGAGATCTTGTGAATGAATTACTTTGAAAAATAGAATTTTTGCCACTTGTGACTCATTTTCCTGGAACACATCACATGACCATCACATGGCCTGGCTTTAAGAATTTGTATAATGGAAGGGAAAGTGTATTTTATTTGCGTTGAATGAGTTCATACCAGGGTCATGCTATATGTACGTCCCTGTTATACATCAGTGTGGTTCTGTATATATAACTGTCTGTAAATTGGTCTGACTGTTTTTTTGTTTTTTTTGTTGGCTCCCCTAGGAGCCAACTACTATAATTACTTTGCCCCTCGGACCTTGTCCCGGCAATTGTGCCACTTGCCGGCCTGCCCTGCCTCCTCCTCCAGCCCTCCTCACCTTCCAATTTACGTGCTCAAATTCCCGATTTCCAGACTGGCGCCTCACCCGCTCCTCCTCCTCCTCCTCCTCTCCTCCTCTCCTCCTCCCGCTCCCTCTCGCTCTCGCTCTCAGGATGCCCGTGGTGACCTGCGTCATCCCGAGTGGTGGTGCTTGGGAGAGCCCACCACTGCTACCAACCCAATACGTCCCTATGCCTGAGGTTATTATATAGTCACCTATGGTCATCCAATGAAAAAAACGGTGTCTTAAACTCGGGTCAAGGCATTAGAATACATACGTCGATTTCACATATAGGAATTGAGAGTCAAAACATTGAAAATATGATCGCTTGAGAGGAGAGACACCCAGTGGCAGACTCATGAACTAACCAACCGGAAAAGCAAATTTTGATGCGCATGCGCGAATCGATTTCTACCGTATATCCCTTGTCAGGCCAGATCATTGAAATAAACTCTGAATTATGAACGTTTCGAAGATTTTTGAAAATAATTATTGATCGGATAGCTTCTATACATGTTTTACTTAGAGTTTTAAATAATTATTTCCTTTCGATAATGCGATTTTAAGCGTTTTTAAGGGAATCTCCGTGGTGATGTTTGTTGCCGTTGCCGGCCATAGCATAGCCATAGCGATCCCACTCGTGTCAACATTTGATGCGTTTTTTAGAACAAACCAATGATTTTACACAATAATCCTGGCATATGAGGTTGAAAACAAGGTTAGATTAGACGTTCAGTCATTTATATTCAGTCGATGGTTAATCATTATGGCTTCCGTGTCATATTGTTTTTCTTATTATCGTTGCTTTAAGCGATCGGCCTCACAAGGCCCCTTGTGTACATGACCAGAAAATAAAACTGCTTTCTGAGCGCTTTGAATGATTTTAAACAATAATCCTGGCATATGAGGTTGAAAACAAGGTTAGATTAAACGTTCAAGCATTTATATTCAGTCGTTTGTTAATCATTACGGCTTTCGTAGTATGCACAAGCATAGGCCGGGGCTCTAATGACTCGGTGGACATAAGGGTCCGCCAGCACGAAGGTCCATCGTGCCGGCGACAAGGCCCACCACCGCGTGTACAGCGAGAAGCCCCGGCAACACAATCGCCTAACCGTAGGTAGAAACGCGCATGCGCATGGGCCAAAGCAAACAAACATGGCGTCAGAAGCATGGTTCCGAAGAGTTGGAGGTGGTGAAATC
This sequence comes from Sthenelais limicola, assembly GCA_942159475.1. Lineage (NCBI taxonomy): Eukaryota > Metazoa > Annelida > Polychaeta > Phyllodocida > Sigalionidae > Sthenelais > Sthenelais limicola. The sequence continues at coordinate 9,309,821 of OW804098.1, forward strand.
GTGATATTTCCACCGAAAGGAATATCGTCAGATGTTAATATGTTCATAAACTATTGTTTGGGATAATATTTGAAGTCGACATGACTGATTTACGCAGATTATATGGATATTATTGTGTCAGCGACCAGAAACAAATCGGAAACATGGCTGCAGCATGTGCGATCGGTGAAATCATCAAAATTATTCACAGATTCCAGATACAGTGTGTGTGTGTGGGGGGGGGGGGGGGATATTTAAAATGGCTTCCATACGATATTGGATCTTATGTGCTGTTTATGAGAATATTATAGTATTTATTTTAATGTTGTCACATTTATATAGCTCAAAGAGGGAAAATAAGTTTTGAAAAGCTGTTTGGTCAGCAAGGAAATATTATTATTCAGGAACTACTTCAAGCATTATCATGAAATTATTATTTTAGTATTTTCCATTGATTTCATGATTCTAGACCTAGTCCAAGTGTTGTAATAATATCTTGAGAATATACAGAACTGCCATTTTTCATTTTTAACTTGTTTCTGATCAGAGATTTTCTGCAAAAAATATTCCAAATTATTATAATTGTTACTTGTTCCTGACATGTAATTTTAAATGGCCATATCCCTACCTATATTTGGGGAGCCAACATCCATCTTTCGTCAGAAGATCATTACTTGTTTGTTTTTCAAATTTATTTTTATGGTTTTATTCAAATTTCCTGCCATCGAGGCTCTTACATTTCTAATGGTAGAATCTCTGTGTCCCTTTGTATTTTATAGTTTTTTGGGGTTTTTCGTATTTTCATACTCACTGTATAACACAATAAACGCTTGTACTTAAAAACCAGAATTGGTCTGACTGTTAATATTTTGAAAGTGAAATACATGCACAGTGAGGTTTATTTACATTATAAGTCCTTGTTAGGTGCACAGGTTTTAGTTTTTAAAATTAGTTTTAAAAAACTCAACCAATTCCTCAAATACCTTGACAAGTCGACACTTCAATGTAGCTTTCCATTGCCCTTAGATTACCGGACAGTTGACTTTAAAAAAGCGTATTCCCTTTTTACTATTTATCGATTTTATTTTTTTCTTTAAAAGCTTGGATGATTAATGTTAAAAACTCACCTATTTACTAAGATTAAATATGCGAAACATATAGTTTCTGCACAACAATATTGATTTTTTTTTGAATATTTATTTGTATCGCATGAGAATATCGGGACTTGTCCACGAAATTGTATGCAATAAAAATCTATTAAAACAAATCAATAATTTAAAATAATGTTCTAATCTATTTTCAGCTAGGACAGCCTTCTCTGCGGAGAACACAAAAGACTTAGAGAAGTGGATCGATGAGTACACGGAACAACTACCACCACTAAAGAACTTTGTTCTTCCTGTAAGTACACGTAATGGACATATGGGTCAGATTCTCAGAAAATGTACAATTGGCAGATCAACACATTTAGTAAATTCTGCTAACCTAGACCGAAAAATTGTCACCACTATAGGTATATCTGAGTATATTTAGTATTGCCTTGATTCAAACAATCTGTTAGGTTATGTTGAACTGTATTTTGAACCTGGTTTTTGTTTTAAATTTGGGTTGTTTAAGAGGATTGGTGAAGGTGAATTGTACATTTTCAGAAAATTTCACCCATACATTGCAAATAACCTGGTCGTCTTGTGTTTGACGTGTTATAATCATGTAACTGTCACGACTATAAATAGCTCATCTTCATTATTATGTAAGATTAGTAATCCCACGTAATCATATCATATATCATAATTATTAATAATCCAGCGAGGCTATGCAATAGCCTATACTTCAACACCACCCTCTTCTACCTAGCTCTACCCACTCGAGATCGAGAGTCATATTACAATTTCTTTTCTTTGCTGTAAATAGTCTGGAGGGAAATCTAGCGCCGCTCTACACCAAGCCAGGGCTGTGTGTCGGCGGGCTGAACGAAGGTATGATGTGTTCCAGGAAAATGAGTCACAAGTCGCAAAATTGATATTTTTCAGAGCGTCTTTTTCACAAGATCTCTTTATTGGAATGGTCTGATTCTTAGGGGGTTTAGCACTTATAGTCATGTAAATGTATGTACCAAATTTCAGGACATTGTATTAAATATATCTCTCCGTTTTGAAGGCCTTCATAGGGAGTATATTTAGTTACTTTACTGATAATTACCCATCCAGAAACAGTGCAAACTTTTTTTTTCAAAAATAAAAATATCAAACATAAAATATAGTAAGACTTATTAGGTGTCCTAGTGTTTACTATCATTGGAATCAGCTTGATCTCCTCTTTCCAAATATGGTGATATCTCAAAATCTATTTTTTGCTACTTATGACTCATTTTCCTAAAACGGATCACATTTATAAATTTGTATGTCACGTCAGTAAAAAATAACCAATTATTAGTTGATTTATAGATGAAATATTACATTTCAAGTAGATTATTTCTGTTTATTGCACCACTGCATTAAAGATAACATGTAAGGTGTTCAGGACATGACGAATTAAAATCACTCAAAAGAGTGAGATTGTGAACACCTGAATACAAATATTTGTGCGGAAAAAAAGTTCGCTTTCGCCAATTTTCAATTTGCAACACTATTCCGTATTCTGGATATTCAAAAAATAATGGAGCGAATAAATACACAATAATAATGCTTCCATTTTATCTTAGTGTGGTTCCTTTGGTGCAAGACCATGAAATGGACCCTGAGCCGGCCAAGTTCTTGAATAGGTAAGTAACATCTAGGCACATGTGGTGGGGTTGTACATATATATATGGGTCAGCTTTTTAGAAAATGTACAATTCACCTTCAGCAATCCTCTCAAATAACCCACATTTAAGACAAAAATCAGGTTCAAAATACAGTTCAACATAACCAAACACATTTATTGAATGAATACTATGACAAAAATAAAGTTCAAAATACAGTTCAACCTAACCAAACAGGTTGCTATAGATATATAGAATCTATGCAATGCCGAATATACTCGAATTTATCTAGTATTGACCAAATTGTAACCTAATTTAGCAGAATTTCCTAAATGTGTACAGCTGCCAATTGTACATTTTCTAAAAATCTGACCCAAATATAATATTCAACATTATTCCATGATACAGCATTCTCATCCTCATTATTAGAGAAAACCTTTCAAATTACCATTTTCATTTTCATTTTTTGTAATTAACTTGTGTTTCTTCACAGATTGAGTGACTTCCTTTTTACGGTTGCCCGATACGCAGTCATGGTAGAAGGAAAAGAAGAAGTATTATATAGAAAGATCCATCAAGAGGCTGGGGATGAGAAGAAATGAATACAACATTGGTCCCGGGAATGTGATGAAATTTGTGTATATAGGATCTAGTCTGTGAGAAGCTTGGTATATATATATATATGTGCATAAACCCTAGTTGTTTGATCACTAGATTGTATCGTTTGTGTCAATAAAATATCATAAAACATAAGTTGCTTTTGACTTTATACCGTAGCTACTTGTCTAGATTGAAATCCTCTCACTGCACGAAATGGGTTCATCTGACAAATGTGGATTGTGATATTGCTATGTGTTAAAGTGACTCTTCTCACTGTTCAGGGCTAGAATCATGAGTAACGGAATTTCTTCCCAATATTCTAGTATGTTGTGTGTCTGAACCTACCTAACAAATCTGTGGAAATGCGGAATTTATATATTTCATACTTTACCAGATATTTTACCATAGAGAGAGTGAATTTATTTATAGCTGCCGTCGCAAATTCGGGTGAGGGGCTGTTGTGGTTAGTGAGGTTGTCATGCGCAGTAGGTCACTGAAGAGGTTCCTCCAGTCAGCGCCGAGCTGACCCAGTTTGGCCAGTGTAACCACAACATGACTGTGAAACTGACAAGGTTTTGTAATGCATTTTTCAAAGTTAGGAAGAAAGTCCAAATAATACATTTAATATATAAGTGAATCAGGAAGGGAGAGAGCTAAGTTAGAGCAAAAAGGTAGGTATGACACTGGCCATTTTGCAATTTGAGCTAGATTGATAGTTCTCCATAACCACATTGTGACCCAGTTCTATGAATTCAAACTGTCATGGGGGCGGCACAGAGAGGAGCAGGCAACAGTTACAAAAGGATTGTATTTTTACAGCAAATGGGAAAGCTAAAGAAAAATAATATTGTGATAGGACTAAGAAGGTTTGATTTAGTTGTTAAGGGAATTTTCAAGGCGATTCTTGACTACTCCCAAACCTATGTTGATTCTTGACTACTCCCAAACCTATGTTTTTAACTATCTTAGCCACTTTAACTTTGAGATAACGTTCCCCATCTATTTGTAGCTAAGAAGACATAATTATATGATCAGGCAATGCATTAGTAAATGAGTCACGTGGGTGATAAAGGATAATAGTTTATTAAGGAGTCAGTTCTGCAGTTGTTCAGCGCTAGAAACACAAAACCATCGAACGTAGAAGTGGATGGGAACCATTAAACATATATTTGACCATTTCCACCAATTTGACCGCATAGGGGTTTCTGCTTTGAAATAAACAAGAAATTTTAGTGGGGACCAAGGAAAGAACGGTTTCCCTCATACCCACACCATGCAGGAAAAAGCATTGTCAAGGACGCGTTACTAACATGCGAATCAGAAAACGCGGCCAGGCCAAAGTAGACCTTGAAAGATAATGTATTTCCCCCATTCTCCTCAATCCTCATGAGGACAATGGGGGACTAAAGTAAACCTAAATTTTATTTTTTAATTTCACAAATATCTTCATATCTGGGACTCGGATTTCTTTTAAACTCACACCTGTAGTTATTGATGTAATTCCCTTTCGATTTGTAAAAGATTCTCTGTTTTAGAGGCATGGGTGGCAGTCGTAAGCTTGTGTTGATTTTAGGTGAAAATGGTTTTCGCATGGGCCATGATTCATCTAGGAACTCAATAATGTACAAAGATTGTCCATGTCTATAGTAGGAATAAATGAATTTGTAGTGCTTATCAACTGTCCTGGTGACAAACCAACGACACTTACATATTTATATGTACTGCTTAGTCATATCAATATATAATATATACACCAAATTAATTCACATTTTTATCATGAACAACATATTGTAAAGAAGTCTAAGGGTTTTAGCCCATAGGTTCAGTAAGATGAAGAAGTGAGACAAGAGGTTGTAGTTCGTCTGGATTCGGCCTAGGCGGTGGTGACTCAGCGAGTACCTAAGACCTTGTCCATCCATTTATTTATACTCCAAAATCATGAATTATTCATAGAATCAAACCCAAGAATTATTCCACTTACTCTTCCCCCTCTCTCTAATTGGTTGAGGGAGAGAGAGGATCTTCCCTGCCCACACACTGACCTCTGCTCCCCATGCATAAGCCATGCGCTGAGTGCATGCAAGTTGGATCCCTCTCCTCAGCCTTCCCCCTCCCACCCCTTACTCATAGATCCCAAGGCTCGTGCCTGCCCCCCCCCCCCCTCCCTCTTAGCCCTTCCCCCCTCTTGATCAACCCAGAGCAGTGGATACAGTAATTAGGTCGGGCTGGGGGGGGGGCGGGGTGAGCTCTGAGTAGCTCATCTCCCCCTCCCTCCTGGCCAGGCCATGTGTGGCGTGCATGCCCTGACCATGATCAGGGCTAAATAGGTCGGAGCTTGGACCTAAAGATTTCAGTTCTTTACAATATATTACAGCTATTAAAAATAGATCAGTGCCGTATCTAATAAGTGATAATGAATAGATCAAGATTGAACAGACATTAAATAACATGCACATAAATGACCCTTGCGACATCTTTATCATCTTCCATCATCCCTCATCATCCGCCATTATGTGATGATATGGTTCTGGTGTGAATGTTGTTACATTACGGAATTACAGAATATGGAGCATATCATCTGGGCAACAATGCAACTACATCTACCAGTGAAAAATGGATTCATGTCCTGAAGCACTGAGACATTTGATAAATCTGAAGCAACTCAGCTGGAACAGGTGAAACATAGTCAGATAACATCAATGTGAACAATGTGTCCTCATTCTTGGTTCATCCAAATTTACTAGTTGTACAGGATACGCTGCTGTAGGCAATGCACTAGAAATTTTCTGATCATTAAATGGTTAAATGATATTGAGGACTTTGCTAGTAAGCTGGTCTGAAATGGAGGTTATTAATCTTTTTAGCCTCTTCTAAGATGGAATAGACCTGGGACTGCTCATCACAGATGATAGTAGGTATAGTAAACAATGCTCGGTTAAGTCATCTGACATTGGTGGCAGGGACTTTACTTGATATATTTGCCATTTTGGTCAACCAGACAGCATAACAAGTCTCAGACATGTCTCCATCATGCTTTGAGTCATAGCACATGGATATGAATGATGCTGCTTCACATACCTAATCATCCATTCCATCAGCTTTAATTCCCAACCACTTCAGTGACATTCCAGGGCTTGTCCAGTGCTGCTAAGACTGTTACCAATGCCATAAAGATAGGAAATAGTGGCACAACCACTCCTGAAAGATAGTCTGTGATGAACCATATGTGATGTGTTTTAGGAAAATGAGTCATAAGTCGCAAAAAGTAGATTTTGAGATTCCATTGTATTTGAAAAGATGAGATCAAGCCGATTCCAATGATAGTAAACATTCTAATAATCCAATAAGTATTTTCTAGATTTTAAGTTTTAATATTAATTTTTTTATTTTGGAAAAAAAAAGTTTGCCATATTTCTTCCGGGTAGTAAACAGTAAGTAACTAAATATGGTCCATATGAGGACCTTTAAAACGAGAGGATATATTACATACATTGTCCTGAAATTTGATACATCGATAGATCTATATACAAGTGATAAGGTCCCCGAAAATCAGAACATTTCAATAAAGTGATTTTGTAAAATAAACACTTTGAAAAATATCATTTTTGCGACTTATGACTCATTTTCATGGAACACATCACATATTTGTTTTCCATAGCCTTTTTGTTTATTGCGCATGGTCCAACAATGGGCTCTCCATGATCACACTACAATTTAGTTCTCTGATGAATTGTAGAAATGTATGAAAAGTGAAAAAACATTAACCAGTGTCATCACAACATAAAGAGATGCTAGATGCACCTCTAACAGCAAGAAATACCTATTGATTCACTAAGATCATGTCAGCCTCCTAAACCTGCTCCATGGGGGTCCTTTCATTATTTCTGACTGCTACTGGAACTGGTCGTTTAGATGTGATAACTAGTCTATTTGTATTGGCAACCAGATGATCAATAAGATATTAAGTGGTCAATGGGGTTTTATTGTGTATGACATTTAGAACTACTTTCTGGGCTGGTGCAGGTGTATTATAGTGTCAGTTAATATTTGCCACTAGTGTTTTTGCCAGTTGGATCTAGTTGCATATTATTGTCTCCCATTTTGTCTAGGTAGGGTAGGGGGAATATTGCATGGTTACTATGGTATCATAACATGAATTCAAATACCTTTAATGAATGGAAACCTAAAGCTAATTTCAAGCATCAAGAGTTCAACCCTTTCCAAAAGAAAGGGACAACATCATTTCACTGATCTTATTTCTAACCCTTACTCTGTTCAGCATTTATATGACTGAACATTATTATATATTTAAATGTATATGAATTTCTATATTTTCTATTTTTATGAAATAAAGTTAGCAGTAATACTTATAGAATCACTTATCACTAGAATCTCAGGATAACCTCCGATATTCACAGATCTATATATTCCATTCATAGTCTTGAAATTTGGTACATGTATTCATGAAGCTTCTTGTTCTTCATGAGTATGTTATGACACATTACATAACATTGCATAACCTCATTATATTTATATAATTATTAATTAGTATCTCTTTAGTACAGCTATAAAATCGCTAATTACCAGTACTGTGCAAGTCTACTTATACAAGCTATTGTCCGGGATATAATGTAACAGGGATACGCCCGCTATTATTCCCAGTGAGAGTCTGTAGGATATACATGGATAAACAGTTGGATAGATCTTGACCAGTCGTTCACTTGTGTTCACTGAGTTGCTTATAGATCATTAATATAAAAACATTAGAAGACCTTAACACTGGTGGAGGACCAAGAAGTAGAATCCACGCAGGCCTTGCCCAGACTCCACTACCTTTGACCATTGGCTATCAACAGTAGCCAAGGCTGGCTCACGGTAGTTCCGCTTCTGCTCACAATGTGGCATTAGTGGTTGCCTCATAACATCCGTCCCTTCTAGGTGTCTGCAGCATGATGATGGTGTATGTCAGTAGCGTGCCTGCCACCTGCATTGGAGAAGGAAAGTAAACATTCATGTTGGGATACTTTCCCCATTCATGCAACTCTAGTAGTTCCTTATCTGCTTAATTATTACTTACCCAGCAGAGAGAGAATAATTGTTGATGGAATACATTCTGTGTATGTTAGTATATATTCAAATAACATGTGTTTATTAGAGAACCAAACATCCAGAAAATTACCGCAGCAAGACACTTAATTGTGGGAAGTAAATTGGTTATATTTCACCAGACCTGAACGATTTAAAAAATTTTTATATTTGAAAATAAATGATCGTCCCACCCACCCCACCTTTCCCTGCCCCTCCTACCTACAATATCCACTTGATTTAGTGTTAAATACCGAGCCTACACATCACCAATGTGCTGAGTAGGCTCCCGCCCTATAAATAGCCTATACATGTTTGTGAGCGTGGGTATTATGTAAGGGTGGCAGTGGCTATATGGTTGAAGCTATGTAAACATGGCGGGAGTGAGTGACAACAGATAGAGGGTGCATGAATGTTTTCAAAATAGCATTGCTAGACCATGAATGCAGTATTTTTTCCAGACAAAAAGGTAGCTAACTAAGTCAAGTTTCTCTCAGACGAATTACAGGTCGCCACTTACAGGGAAAACGTTAAAAAGAAGGCCATAAGTATGGGTCGTGTCTATATGGGGAGTGGACGCTGATGGGTTGGGTGACGTCACAAATTGTTGATGTAGGCTTATCCGCCCACAGAGGGCGGGTCGGTCACATCTCGTCAAGGTGTCAAGAAATTTACAATCAGTAGCTTGATCTACAGTCTTTTTTTCACGTTTTGAAAAATATTTCATTCAAGAAACATCAGATACGGGGCTCACAAATTCAGGTGCTTTTCGTGGCGCACTGATGCTTAGATCTTTATACAATTAGCAGATGCAGAGAGGTAACGCATATATATATATAATGTGAGAATAAACAGTTCATTATAAATAGATGAAAAACCGTTTTTAACATAAGTAAACTAACTCTTCTTACTGATGATAAACTTGGCAAGATTTGGTGAAGTTATGAATAATGATATGAGATGGGGTGAGTCTTACAGTCTATGTAATAATCGAGCTTTTCTGTGCAGAGGGAGTATGGGGGGGGGGGGGTTGAAGTCCAGTGTCAGCACCTCTAAATGTATCAATTTTGATCTTATAATGTACTTCGATTCGCTGTTTTATCTTCAATATTACACAATGTTAACGACTTGTTGAAAGTAGGATCTTTGGGGTTTCAGTGAGAACAACATTTTGATTTTTTCTTTGCTTAGGACTATAACTATACTGTAATCTTAATCTAGTTATATATAACCAGTTACAGTCTGGTATATTCTATATATAGCAGTATCGCAACGATAATAACACCGGTACAACAAATACAACACTGAGCACGCCTGCTGTAATTGGGTTGGTTTTTTTGTAACCCACTCGCCTATCGGGTCGTGGGCCACAAAAAACCCCAAACATCTTGGACAGTGCAATAGTGTCACTTGTACCACATTCTCATTAGGTTCTATCTATATCTATCACCTGTATGTATGGAATGGTGAGAATATTGTCTGTATAGGCGAAATACGTCTAATAGACATTAAACATTAAACTTACCATGGATATGGTGGAATAGTCTATGTAGAAGAGTTTAGCTGCTGACACTACACTTACCATGGATATGGTGGAATAGTCTATGTAGAAGAGTTTAGCTGCCGTTAGTCCAATTGAATGAGCTGTTACCCAGTTCATGAAGATCTGCAGCTAGTGAGTGAAATGTTTTATTCTTAAGGTTTTATCCAACCATATATTGCGCAATACAAATATACACTGTTTTCAGCAAAAGTTGATTAGCCTGAACCTTTTCAGTTTTCCCCTCAAATTGAGATTAAGTGGAACAATATTTATTATAGTTGATTCTGGGGTAATATCAAAGACCAGTACTTGAATTCAAGCAAGGCAAATCATAATATGTTTCAGATAGCAAAGAGAAGATGACCATTAAATTAAAATGATCCATACCACAAGAAACTTACATAAGTTATTCCTATTTGACTCATTCTGTCTAATTGGACTTTCTGCAACATATTGGCCACCTGTTCCGTCTTCAGAGGCGGATGAGTAAGAAATTTCAGAATTAGGATACTATCGAAATTGATGTAGGGTTGCTCCACCAGTGTGAAGGTCCTATAATGTTTTTATATTGATAATCTGTGAGGAACTCGGAGAACACAAGTGAACCATTGGTCTAGATATATCCAACTGTTTATTCATGTATATCCTACAGACTCTCTCCAGGATGAGAGACAGAACAAAAGGGGGTGTATGTCTATTACCTCATATCCTATACTGGCTTGTATAAATAGCCTTGCACGGTACTGGTACTTATCGATTTTATAGCCCTAATAAAGGGGTGATAATTAATAATTAATAGAAATATAATGAGGTTATGCAATGTTATGTAATGTGTCATAACAAAGGATGATTATATAAAGCCCAGTGAAATGGCCTAATGGTCATGCTGATCAATAAACAGCTGTGGGTTTTGATTTAAGGTTTGACCATCAATTTCTTTTCATTTCCTTTTTAATTGCTTTACAGGTGAAGTTGTCTGAAAATATCCAATTGGACTTATATATTCCAAATATATTCAGATATTCATCATGATTTTAATTTTCCTGCATAATTTAGCAGATTTGACAAAATATGTAGAGCTGCTGACTATACATTTTTTTACTTGACTCATGAATTGTGGCAGGAAATCTTAGATTTGTAACACAAAATAGAATAAGCTTACCTTCACCCTCAGAAGGCCACAGCAAATACACGGTGATACAATCTGTACAGCAAGTGTTACTGGCATTAGACAAGCCACAAATACCCAAGCTATTGGGCTGCATTCTATAAAATATTGAATATTTATAAAAGCGTAGATATAGAAACAAGCCTTAACCATGGACATTATCAGAAACACAGCGAGTGGCCCACATACAATACCATCCAGCATTCCAACGATCTCAACTAGCTCTTGGTAATGACTCCTGTGTCTTTGTATGAGAGCAGGATTTGGCTCGCCAAGAATGAGGTCTTCTTCAATCTCTAAAACCAGACAGGAAAACTGCTGATTCAGCTTCAGAGCTGGGAGGCAGAAGCACAGATAGATGAGGAGATCTGTCACCATTACAACTATGTGAGATACAATATGTACAGTCAATTGCCAGTCAAAAACTTGGACCGTTTGTTCAACATTGAAAAATATGATAACTATGGTTACGTAAACCCCCACTATGATGAAAGGGCAGAATAAGAACTTGTACAAATGAAGCACATTTAGATTCACTCTTTTCCTTGTTCTTTCAGTGGCATTCAAAAGTAAAATAAACCTCATGAGAGAGTGGCAAATCCAAGAGATGCAAACCATACTAAGAACACAGGATAAGACTCTAATATTCCAAATGACCCGAATTATATCTCGTAGATCCAATCCCTTTTCAGACAAATCATCATAGAATTTCTTAGACCACTGAAACCAGATCCAGAAATAGAAAATCTTAGGAATCAACAAGATTAGACACCAACAAATATATATAATCCTCTTTGTCAGGGTTTGAAACATGCCCCAGATATAATAACCTTGAATTGTTAGCAAAAAGAATAATGGCTTCAAGTACATATCCAAACTGAACATTGAATTCTTCATCATCTTTTCCCTGGGTAATGAATATTATTAAGGTGATCAGATTAAGGTGATCAAATCCAACCTTGTTACTAGTGCTCCCGTAAATCCCTAAAAAAATACTATTTGTCATCCACAAGTACAATGCTTTAAAGCTGCTATGTTAAGATCAGTCAAAAAAGATTTTCTACTTTTTCTTTTGTCTTTTTCAAACCAATCTAAAAGTCATTTGACCAAAGCTTTGGATGATGTTTTCTGGTTGTTACAGGGTGTCATCAGTCCACATAAATTTATCCTTTCCTGCAGTAGTTTCACTGGGTATTGCTCACTGGTGTCCAATTTCTTGCAACCAAATCTACAACAAACTATAGCATATAATACACAGCAGTAGAAGAATATTGATGAATTTGGTCTTATAAGTATAATAAAGTCGTATAGTATGAGTAAATTTTATAAACATTTTTGTCGTAATTGATCATGTAAATAAAATACACAGCTTTCAACAGTTTTACATCTCCAGTTATATGTATAACTAGTTTTATATTAACTCTTCTGTAGTATACTGCCAACCCTCACTTTAGTCAGTACTTCTACTAGTCACATATTTCAGTACAACTCAAATATGTGATTTGTTTTAGGAAAATGAGTCACAAGTCGCAAAAAATGGATTTTGAGATATTATCATATTTGAATAGATGAGATCAAGCCAATTCTAATGGTAGTGAACAGTAGGACATTCTATATTATAAGTTTGATATCTTTATTTTTGAGAGAAAAAAGCTATTGATATATTTGGGTGTATAATTACTTATAAAGTACCTAAATATACTCAATGAGATGACCTTTGAAATGCAGAGATATATTTAATACATTACCTTAAAATTTCATACATGTATTAACATTATTAGCAGCATTAAGTATACCCCAAAAATTATAAGAATATTCCATCAAAGATATCTTATAAACAAATCACTTTGAAAAATACCCATTATGCGACTTATGACTCATTTTCCTGAAACACACAGCATATTTCTTACCTTTTCTCTCTTGCAATGATTCAGCATTTACCTGTTGCTGCTGATCAGGAATTGGAATGAAACTGAGGAAGTAAATGCTTCTTTTGGTTTGCGGGGCACATTTATTAAACTCTTGGAGACCTTGAATCAAGAATTGATTATTCACAGTTCCTTTTTAGTTAGTGAACACTGGCTATTTATTAGTCTGTTTTGTTCAATACCAGACCTTTGTGGCAAGTCTTTCAATATGCATGAGCTAGAACTTCCTGAAGACATGAATATTGACAATGTAAACGTCAGTCCATTACCATGTTGATTCAAGACTAAAATCCATTGGAATGCGAACATGATAGGATTCATTAATTAATCATCATCAGCTATGCTGTTGAAGATTTCCAAAGCTAAATAATATCTTTCAAAATATGTTGATACCCTGTTCTCTCCTGCATGAGGACAAACCTGTATAATAGCTATGTTTAGAAGAATTTTCAACAGAAAAATATTATTCATCTGTCTGAAATCTTGGAAAAACTGAGAAAATATCCATTTTCCGCACAGAAGTCAATACTAATATTTTGGTGGTCCGTAAAATGGAAAAAAAATATGGTGAGATCCATTTCCTTTTGCTTTTTGTTATCACCCAACCATGTTCTTTCTCATAGTTTGGAAAAAATATTGTGATTCCTTATTTTTCATGCATTAGTTCCATGCATGTTTTCATGCATAACTCCCGCCTGCAGTGGTGCATATGACAGTGGTTTATCTCTTTATCTCTTTCAAGCAATGCTCATGCAAAATAGGCTCAATTTAGGAATATGAGAAAGAGCCCTCTAGTATTTATGCCTCAGTTTGTCATGAGAATACCACTTGATATAATTCATATTCTGAATAAAACATTTTTCAAATCAAACCAAAGAGAGATGATCATCGATGTACAATTGCAGGACTAAAGGTTTCTACGCCAGGTGCATTACTGGACTACTGATTTATTCTAAGGAGATGATATTCTAACAAAGGATAATGCAATAGACGAGTTCGGGAACACAAACTGTTTATTATAATTCATTTCAGATTTGAGAATATCATGACATTGAAATAATATGGACACTTTTATTTTGATGAGATTTTAAATTTCAGTGTGTAATGATATTGTGAATTAATTAAATGTACATGGCCTCTCACTATACTAGATGTTTATTTGAGAGGTGTAGCAGATATTTTATTACTCCCCTGTGCTGTAGTTGCCTATACCTTCAGCATTGTATGCCACACCTGGGGAAGCAGGTACATAACATGTAAATTATGCACCTGGAAGTGCATACAACAAGGTCCACCAGCTAAGCCTGATCACTGGAAGTCAAATTATGTATTAATGCGCCACCACTTTCGATGATGGAATCATCGATCGATTACCCTAATTTCTCTTGAAATAATAAACATAAAGGTTCAAAATAAAAAGTTCTACTGTATAATGACATTTAAAAATGTTATTTATTTTGATTTTTGCAAAGCATGCGATGCCCCATTATCACCCACTCGATAAGAGATATCTATCTTCTGGCATTTGTAGGTTTATTTCTAGATGCCATCCGAATCCCAACAAAGCTTTTTTTAGCATATTATGGTCCTATTCTTGGCATTTTGAATGATTCAGAGAGTTTTGTGAAGTAAATAGACAGAGAAATGACCATCTCCTGTTTGTCTGACCAAAGATCTGGCCTGACTGACAAGTAGCGTGATTTGCTAAAATTTTGAGAAGTTATTTGAGCTGCCCACTCTATACTTACCATGGATATACTACATTTGACACTTATATTAAATAGCCCTCTGTCGATGTCAAATCGATCGAGATGTCGGGTCAAATCGCACGACACCCCAAAGGGGTGGGGTGTCGTGCGATTTGACCCAACGTCAACAGAGGGCTATTTAATATTTATTTCATACTAAATCAACAAGAGAAAGACGATTTTAATGACATTTTACCTTGGTTTCCATCGAGTTTGCAGACATCGGTCTTGAACGAACATGACAGTGGAAGCCATGATGGCAGAAGTAAGTTATATCATTGCGCGCTTAGACTTTTTACTACCATGGCTTCATTGTGAGATACGTGTTCGATTTTTCTTTAATATATCTTTCTACGCCTGATTTCTTCGGAATTAATATCACTCGAACTGGACATTAAAGTTATGTATTTGGTTTTCTACCTTATGGATCTCAATATATCGCTTGAAATTCTTCAGGGGGGGATTATTTTTTCTCTCACTGGTTACCAAGTCATGATACGTTCACAAAAAATGTCAACAAACCATAACTTTCATCTTTATTTAGACATTAGATAAGCAATACATATCAAATTACTTCTCAACATGGAGAATAAAACTTCCACCGCTGATGTTAGCTCCGGCAAATACACATCTTTCTGTTTGTTGCTGGTCACTTGAACCAGCGAACGTACGGCTGTGCCGGCATTGAAAAAGTGGGTCAAGCAGACAATTTTAATTCTGGCTTCTCATTGGTCAGATCAAGTCATGTGATGCTCGAAAGTAGTTCGGTTGTAATCACATACGCATGTGATAGAGATTTCTAATCGCACCCCTGAATGGCACCTCTGTAATCGCACACGTATGTAATAAAGACTCATATCTTGTATGCACTGTTGGTTGTATTGCTGATTACTACTGTATTGCCCTATGTTATGTATGTTCACTGTGTAACTTGTATGTATACCATATGGTGTTGTGACACCCTATTGGTCTTATGTGCGGCTAGTGTTGGTTAGGCTCAGCACTCCCTCAGTACTGGCCTCCAGAGCTGGTGTATGGTAATAAAGGTTGATAGCTGGCAAGGACCAAGAACCTGAGTTAGAGATATGTTTGTTAGTTAGTGCGGCACTAATTAGCAGAATCCACAATTCACTACAGAACAATGACAGAATTAAAAAATGATGTGACTGAAATACAAAATATCTAAAACAGAATCAACATTTCTAAGACCAAATAAAATTATTATTTATGATTATCTATTCATTCCCAGATTTAAGATCTAACAACTGATTATTTATTCTGTCCGTCTATGAAACAGGAAATGACAAAATATTGTACTTGGCGCCTCATAGTTCCTTGTCTATTCTCAGTGGCTGATGTCATTAATGGAGCATTTGATGCCATCAGGAAATCATAGAAAATCCTTGAATATTTGAGCAATTATGTTGAAATTATAATGAATAATAATCTAACATAACTATATTAAATGATGCATTAAATAGCCACAGCTCTTAACCTAATGACGATTTGCCTTTCCAGGGGTCTCAAATTCCATAAAAAAATAGTAGCAGGGAATTACTTAATTATTTTGGTTTCACATAATTGTCTTCTTAAATAATGGTTGTAAAGTTTTCAAACTGAACAGGTAGGTTATTTTTACAATAACGTAAAACGGTATGTGATCACACAATACTAGTTTGCTAGTTTATTTCTCCCTTGATATGCTCAGCGCATAGAGATAACATAGGCTCTGTATATTGTTTAGCTGGTCAGTAACTGAAGCGATATCACTCACGGGCAATACACGGTCGACCTAGTTTTTGGTACACTGTGCGCATTCTGATCTTCTGCAGTTCCGGCTCTGCTTCATGGCTATGTTTTCAGAGCAAATCAAGCTAAAGAAATAATTATTTAACTATTTATTCCTCAAAATCTCTGTAGATCATGTTAATCTAACATTAGTTTAGTGTGCTGGGTAACACAGAATAACTGATTAAATGTAAGTGAGATCAGGAACACAAAATTAACCTCTATTGTTTCTATAGTAAATTCATCCCCTAAAGAATTGTATGTTTATATTATGCTTCTTAAAACAACAAAAAGGGGCAAAAAATGTGAGTCATTAATGAATGTGTCTTTTTGTGAAATACAGAATGCTTTGAGGCTCCGTTGAATAATGATAAATTCCCTATACCAGCTGCTGAAGTATGAACAGTAGCTAAGAAAGGACAATATTGGGTCAGATTTTCAGGAAATTTACAAATGGCAGCTGTACACATTTAGTAAATTCTGCAAAATTAGTTTGCAATTTAGTCAATACTTAATTTTTGTCTGAAATTTGGGTTATTTGAGAGGATTGGTGAAAGTGAATTGTACATTTTCTGAAAACTTGACCCTATTATTAAATAACAATAACAGCGCCAGATTAGGTCGCCCTGTTTTAGTGATTTGATAATTGATTTTCATTTCAATATTAATTTCCCAAAGCTTAAGGAAATAATTCGCCATGTTTATTATGTGCATTGAAATTGTAACCTTGAAATTAGATAATTACCATCGTATCGTAAATTTCGGGCAACGCATGAAATATAACAGCTGTGTTTGTTATGCGTAATTTTGAATTGAAGAAGATATACATTTCGTAATGTGGTGTGGCCAATAAAAATATTTAATGATATTCTAGGAAATTCGTAACTGGGAATCACACAAGAGGGCACCACCTGAGCCATAAGGCTTGTTGTGGCGCCATAGTTGCCCCTGGTGTAAAACTTGGAAAAGTTAGAGCCTGGCTGAAATATTTGGGATATTTGAATCTAAATTACGTGCTCGCAATGATTTATTTTCTCCTACTAAAATGTGACTTGTTTCAGAAAAATAAGTCACAAGTCGCAAAATTGGTGTTTTTCAAAGTCATTTATTTATAGAATGTCTTTGTTGGAATGGTTTCATTTTATGGGTGTCTAGTCCTTGAGGTCGCATGACATACTAAATTTCAAGACAGTGTATCAAATATATTCATGCATTTCTAAGGTCATCTTATAGAGTATATTTAGCCACTTTACTAGTAATTGTCCATCCAAAAATATTGCAAACATTTTTTTTGTCAAAAATAAAAGTATCAAACTTAAAATATGGAAATACATATTATATGTCCTACTGTTTACTATCATTAGAACCGCCCTGATCTCAGCTTTTCAAATATGATATCTCAAAATCCATGTTTTGCGACTTATGACTCATTTTCCTAAAACGGACCACAAATGTGTTCATTTAGATTGTTGTCATTAGATAGAACTTGACGAAAGGTTTAAGTTGCAGTCGCAGTTAACGACGGTCAACCACTGAACATTTTCTACTTTTTGTTCCATTCTTTTCCAACCCATCTAAACGTCATTTGACTCAGATTTTGAGGATTTTGTCCAGTTGTTTTTGCTACAGGGTTTCTAAAATGTCCTTATTTGTATTTGGAGGACCCGCCATGATTCTTTCCTGCGATGACTTCACTTATTATCGCTCACCAGCAGATTCACCTTCAAATACACGTATAAACATATGGGTCAGATTTTCAGAAAATGTACAATTGGCAGCTGTATATATTTGGTAAATTCTGCTAAATTAGGCTGCAATTTAGTCAATACTAGGTAAATTCAAGAATATTCGGCATTGCATTGATTCTAGCGATCTGCTTGGTAAGGTTGAACTGTATTTTGAACTTTACTTTAGTCTTAAAGTGGCACTTGCCGATCACAGAACTCATTTATGAGAGTTTGGTCAAAGTATAATAGAACCCCCTTTACGCATGGCTTACTGAATCTGATCATATAAACCCATATTTTTTAAGTATAGGCCCTATTTTCAAAATCTTCCTGTTGAAAATTATATTGGTCTGCCAGACCAAAATAACCCTCATACAGCGCGGCCGTTACGCAAGGACCAATGACGCACGCACATTCTGTGACGGCCGTCATTGACGCATTGTCAGAGGGAACGTCATGATGTAAACAAAGCCTACTAGTACTACGTAACTCTTTCTCTCACTGTATGTGCATAAAAATGTGTATTCCATTCGCACAAAGCGTGTGGGATGCATACATTACCGAAATTGGGCATATTGAATGTATTTTATAGACGTTTATAGGTTTAAACTCATATATCAAACAGATACAAGCAAGCATTCCCACCGAGGAGGCTTGCGTAAATTTTTGTGATGTCTTTTGTCTGTGCGTCATTCTGATCCAGTTACGTCAGTTTCAAAATGAAACCATGTCATGCCGTAGGCCTAGGCCTACTCATCTCGCATCAACTAATCATAATTAAAAGCAATCCAGGATCGTTAAAAACAATTGGAGATAAGTTTGAGAACAACTGAAATGCTTTGAATCAAATTCTTCTTATATTTTACACAAATCCCAATTTTTATTCTCAGCGATCTTAGCCACTTTAAATTATTTGAGAGGATTGTCGAAAATAGACTGTACATTTTCTGAAAATCTGACCCATATTATATCAGCAAAATATTGATAGATTCAGTCCTATAATATGAATAAATTTGGTAAGATTGTGTTTGTTGTAACAGCTGAAAATGCTGCTTTAAAAGTTACAAGTGTGATTCAATTTCTTGAATTAACACTTTCATATAACAACGGCAGTGTTAACAAGAAACATTGAATTGCACGACTAGTTCTAAACTTGACTCGTTCTTTCTTTATGGATCAGATCTTCAGAAAATGTACAATTGGAAATTCTTCTAAATTAGGCTGAAAAATGAAGAATACCGGGTATATCTGAGTATATTTGGTATCGCATTGATTTAAAGTTTCAGTTCTGTTATGCTAAACAGTATTTTGAAGCTCATATTCGTCTTAGATGTGGGCTATTTGAGAGGATTGGTGAAGGCGAATTGTACATTTTCTGAAAATCTGACCCTTATACTACAACTTGGAAACATTAAGAAAATTAAGAAATTCACCATTCTTACTCTAGTATCATCAGAAGCAGTTTGCGATGCCCATGCTTTACTGAATGTGCAAAATCCTAATTCACGGTCAGTCTATGCCCAAAGATGAGAGAGTCCCCATTTAAATGGAGGGAAATATTGGTACATGTGAGCTTAATCCATCCGAGTACACATTTTAACACACAAACACAGCACTTGCTAATCCTCAATTATATAAAGGATGTCAAAAGAGCCTAGTCTACTAAGCCGATTATCATGCGATTCTCAACAAATTTAGTGTAAAATAGTTGTCTGCGGCTCAAAATCACATGTGAATTGGCTCAGTGGGCTTGTCCCTTATGACTAATTTTTCTGTAATAGCAGGGAGGTATATACAGAGGGAGTGGAAGCTGCAGGCTGATCCTACAGGACCATGCTTGTCAGGGTTGTGTTGTAGCTACTGAATACCAGGTGGCACTGTGGTGCTGCTGTTGACACTAGTACCATTTAATCATAAATCAGTAAACAACAGCTAAGTTGTTCCATCCCCATACATAATCTTTCACACATTGGTAGCCCAGGTAAATTTGATTGACTTTTCCCAGCAACACCATAACAGTCACATACTTAAATATAGCTATACAATTGTTGGCTATTGGATGGGGGTGGGGGTGGGTGGAGCTGATTCACTGTAGCATAGAAATAGACACACATGTCTATTTCTATGTGTCTATTTCTATGACTGTAGTTAGCACCACAAGCTGTAGTGGCATTACTCTTAACTATAGGGGTACCACACAATGAACCTTGCTTCCACTCCCTCTGTATATACCTCCCTGGTAACAGATCACAAATAATATACTTATATTTGATTTGAGAATAGTTTTATTCAGGCTTTTTACAGTTTAACAATAACAAAATATCATATGTACACCTTTACAATAACCATGAATCACCAATAGGGGATTAGCATAGCCGCCATTTTGAATCCTGATTCACATTGCATTATGGGACTAATGGTACAGTGTAAAATCTATAGAAAACATATCATGTTCCACATGGAATATTTATCAATGCTCTAATGTCAATATCCATTTATTATACATATTTCCATGACGCAAGTCCCCATCTTTCCCATCATGCATTTGGTTGTCATAGATCATTTATACAAGCTATGTCATTGGTGAAAACATTCTTGCAATTTTCGAAAAAAATGTTGCCAAATATTTGTATGTCAGATTTCATCAGAATCCATCCCAGCATGCACTGTGACAGGCATGCGCAATGGCACATGCAAGTCCCCTATTGAAATAGAAAATACAAAAATACATCTATATTGGAAAAACACCAATACTCTTATGCGTCGCCTGTTAGAATCAATGTATCATAGTTACCTAAATGAAATGTGATCTGTTTAAGGAAAATGAGTCATAAGTCGCAAAATAAGGATCTTGAGATATCACCATATTTGAAAAGAGGAGATCAAGGTGGTTCTAATGGTAGTAAACACTGGGACATCTAATACATACTTCTATATTTTCAGTTTGATATTTTTATTTTTGAAAAAAAAAGTTAGCAATGTTTCTGGATGGGTAATTACCAGTAAAGTTACTAAATATACTCTATATGAAGGCCTTGAAAATGCAAAGATATATTTTATACAATGTCTTGAAATTTGTTACATGGTTTTATATGACTATAAGTGCTAAACCCTCTAAAAATCAGAACATTTCAATAAAGGGATCTTGTGAAAAAACACTTTGAAAAATATCAATTTTGCGACTTGTGACTCATTTTACTGGAACGCATCACAATGTCCGCCATCTTGAATCTGGGTTCACATGGAATTATGGGAGTTGTATGTCAGTGGTTTTAAAAACCTATAGAAAATAAGCTATGTTCTGTATGGAATATTTAACAGTGATACCGTGAACTAGATATGTGTTTTTCATGATTCCATGAAAGAAAAAATTATCTTTCCCATTATGCAGTTTGTTCTTTCATAGATAATTTACATAAGCTTTGATATTGGTGAAATGATTCTAACATTTTTGGATAATGTTGCTTAATATTTGTATTTCAGATTTGAACTGAATCTATCCCAGCATGCTCATGCGTAGTGAGACATGCAAATCCGCTATTAAAATGGCAAATTTTTGCACTCAAAAGAACATGTCGCTTGGAATTCTAATTTTTAAGAAAATCCATGATCTAAAGTAACTCAATATTATCCAGTGGCACAAATAATTTTCATACACTTTTGGCGTCGTTTTTCAAATACAATCTTATTAAAATAAAGTGAAGAAATTTTTCACAAAATAAATATAGTGAAGTTTTCCTATCTCCTTGAATTGAAATGAATTGAAGAACATTTTATTTCAGTCAATGACTGCAATCAAGGGAATGTCTCCAGCAGAAGGGAGGTATTCTTGCCCCTCGTGCTATTTTACAGTATCAAATGTGATGTGTTTCAGGAAAATGAGTCATAAGTCGCAAAATTGATATTTTTCAAAGTGTTTTTTTCACAAGATCATATTATTGGAATGTTCTAATCTTTGGGGAGTTTATCACTTATAGCTATATCAATCGATGTATCAAATTGTAGGACAATCTATGTAATATATCTCTGCGTTTTAAAGGTCCTCATATGGAGTATATTTGGTTACTTTACTGTTTATTGACCCCAAGAAATATTGGAAACTTTTTTTTTCAAAAACGAAAATATCAAACTTTAAATCTAGAAATACTTATTTGATTATTAGACTGTTTACTATCATTGGAATCGGCTTGATCTCATCCTTTCAAATATAATGGTATCTCAAAATCTATTTTTTGCGACTTATGACTCATTTTCCTGAAACACATAACAAATGTAGTAGAAGACAATACTGCAACATTCGATGAAGGCTGTCAGCTCTCTAGTTTTATAGTCATGTTGTTAAATAAAATTTACAGTGTTCTAGAATATGGCTAAATTATTACAGTGCATTTTTCTCGAGATAACAATACATAAATAAATGAAACAGGTAATGCGAATGTTTTAACTCTTATATGAAGTATTCATCGTTCCACATTATCTCTCATATCATGTGAACACACTTAAATCATCAAAATTGGGTATCCCCTCTTTCAATAAAATATCCAATGGTGATAGTAATACTACCATGTTTCAAGAAAGATCATGCTCTTCGCCAGTGTCCACAGCTGACAACATTGCAAGTATTTCTTAATCCTTTAATCCCTCTCCTTGTAAAATATTGTCCTCGAATTCATTATTTCTGTTTACTCTTCTTCATTATTTACATGTTTAGTGCCATGCGAAAAGTCTACTTTCACTACTACTCACAGAAGTTAAAATATCACCCTATACCGCTAGGCGTATAGTTCTGGTTGGTTCCCACAAGGTGGCAGCACTATTTGATGTGTCGCTTTTTCCATGATATTGTATACCCAGCAGTCTTATATCATTACACCATGTGTTGTAAACACCCCTTTGCTTCCCTCTGGAAGAGCTATGGCTGCCACAGAAGAGGGCCGACCCATTTCCGATGTAATTTATCTTAAAATTATTATCATGTACTGTTTTCAGGAAATAAACAATATACAAATACATCAATTTCAACAGGATGTGAATAGTTGAGTTTTATTAAAACAGAATATCAATAATAGACGTTTGTCCTGTTCTTATTTCTCCTCCATAAACCGAACCAGCAGGTCAGGATAATTCTTGCTATCTAGTTCTGTAGTTCTTGCTCATGACTTTCTCGGGTATCTAATATTTGTTCACTACCCTCAACACTCGTACACAGTTGTGCCGTTGTAATTCCATCCGAATTAAAATGAAAAGTTTGATTTGTATCTTTTAATTCAAGACAACAACTTGTCTGTATAGTTTGTAATTCACTTTCCTCCTCTTTGGTTACTAAAAGCTGAAGCTGGGAATGTTGCACAACTTTCCCCGGAAAGTTGCTGTGGTGGAGTTCGCACACATCTGAGGCATGGGTGTCATTATTTAGGTGAGAGTGGGGTTCACTTTTTCTAATGCAGGGGCAGAATAGGGAGATGACGTCGTTACGGAAGCGTTTGATGGCGAGGAAGTAGACGATGGGGTTGATGAGGGTAGAAGTCTTGGACAAGCTGGGAGCCAGTGTGGAGACATACACTGACACCTGGTGGTGGTCGATGAACATGTAGATTAAGGCCAAGATGGCGTATGGCATCCATGAGAAGACAAACAGCAAGGTCATTGCTATCGTCAACTGTCAGGGATTAACAAAAGATGTCTTAATTAATGAGTTATCAAGACTTTAATCAACAAAAGATTTCTTAATCAATGAGTTATCAAGACTTTAATCAACAAAAGATTTCTTAATTAATGAATTATCAAGACTTTAATCAACAAAAGATTTCTTAATTAATGAATTATCAAGACTTTAATCAACAAAGATTTCTTGATTAATGAGTTATCAAGACTTTAATCAACAAAAGATTTCTTGATTAATGAGTTATCAAGACTTTAATTAACAAA
This sequence comes from Sthenelais limicola, assembly GCA_942159475.1. Taxonomy (NCBI): domain Eukaryota; kingdom Metazoa; phylum Annelida; class Polychaeta; order Phyllodocida; family Sigalionidae; genus Sthenelais; species Sthenelais limicola. The sequence continues at coordinate 9,334,055 of OW804098.1, forward strand.
AGATTGTTTAATCAATGAGGTATCAACACTTTAATTAACAAAAGATTTCTTAATTAATGAGTTATCAACACTTTAATTAACAAAAGATTTCTTAGGTTTCTTAATTAATGAGGTATCAAGACTTTAATTAACAAAATATTTCTTAATTAATGAGTTATCAACACTTTATTCAAAGAATAAAATATGTATGTGATGTGTCCAGAAACACAAATATAAAGGCAGGTCCTCCAAATACAAATGAGGATGTTTTAGAAATCCTTCAAAATTTGTCTCCAATGGCTTTTAGACGGGTAGGACACAAGTAGAATAAAAAAGTAGAAAATTTAGTTAAGTTAAGTTTAGTTTTAGTTAAGGCCCTTGTCCACTAAGCCAATTCCCATGCAATTCTCACATAATTTAGATGGGGGTCCTCTGTGGCGCAAAAACAGATGAGAATCAGCTTAGTGGACTAGTGCCTTTAAAGCCTGGATTCCACTGCCCAGCTACTTCTCCCGCTACTCCTCCTGTTTCTTTGGTCCCGCTACTTCTCCCGCTACTCCTCCCATTTCTTTGGTCCCGCTACTTTTAGAAGTGGGAGCAAGTAGCGGGAAGTAGCTGCTTCAATTCAAACATGTTTGATTTGAAACGGCTTCTTCCCACTACTTCCTGTTACTTCTAAAGTAGTGGGACCAAATAAACAGGAGTAGTAGCAGGAGTAGTAGCAGGAGTAGTAGCGGCAGAGTTGCGGAAGAACTAGTGTGGCAGTGGAACCCAGGCTTAACGGAAGAGAAGTAAACTGTGTACAATGGAAAGTGAGCTTACCTTGGCCAGGTATGCATCCAACCTGTTACTAACCAGCTGCATGCTCCGGGACGTCTTATGTACCATGATCACAATGCTAATGTAGCAATAGGCGATGAGCAGGCAGGGTAGGATGTAGATAAAGCCAAACATACATAGGATGTAGCTGAGGGACAGGTGTGCCCAGTCCAGGGTGCACGAGTTACCATGTGGCTCAGGGGCATAGCTGCCCCACCCCAGCACTGGGGCCAGTGACCAGATGATGGAGTTGATATAGATGCCCACTAATGATATGTAAACCCAGACTCTCTGTATCTCATACACTGAAATAAAAAAAGTTTGATCAATTGTTAAAAGCTTTCATTCTCAATACATCTAACAACCAGTAAACAACATACTATTGATAAGATAAGATAAGATAAAGAGTTGTTTATTTGTCGTAGTCAATTGTACAGAGGAGATTCAAATGAATAAAATAAGAAGAGAGACAAAAAGGGTCGACATGATTGATGATTATTCACCGCCTAGAATAATTCCTAGTAGACTGAATAACTGAATGACAACCCTGGTTTATACTTACAATGGTTATAATTGTAGGCTTTGATTTAGACTGTATAACACACCTGTTGGTTTATACTTACTGTGGTTATAATGGCAGGTTTTGATGTAGCGCATCACAGACATGACCGTTACGGTAGAAATGCTGTTGATACCAAAGAAGTAAACCACAGTGGCACCAAAAGTACATCCTGCAATAAAACACAAAATAACAATCAATTTTCAAACTGAACACATATATACAACAGTATATAAAGGGTTATTTGCCACAAAATGACAAATGGTACTAAGTATATCTTAATATATTTGGTATTGCATTAATTCAAATAATCTATTGGTTGTGTCAAACTATAGTTTCTCCAAATCATAGTGAAGTGTCCGGATTTGAGAGTGATATGACTGAATGATGGTTGTTCAATGTCACGACAACAACCAAGTGAAATGAAAACAAATTTTATATAATCCTACTCTAAATTCAATCTTGGATACTGGTGTGAATTGCAAGGCATCATCCAATCAGAAAAGGGCCTCTAATTGTATTAAGACATTGATTCAATAACACATTCTCATAACTCAACGCTGTTGTAAGAATGTCATGGATTTGCATATAGATTGTGGAAAAAGAAATGTCATTGGGAATAGGAGACTTCACATATTGCCAGAGTGGTGGTAATGACCCTAAAGGCTGGATTCCACTGGTCGGCTACTACTCCCGCTACTCCTCCCGCTTCTTTGACAGTCTATTGCTCCCGCTTCTTTAGACTTCTTTAGACTGAAAGTAACTGAAATAGGTGCTATTGGGACATTACTTCCACCACTACTTCTACAACTCCTCAGAAATGTGAGCAGACAACATTTCATTTTCATATGGAAATGAACACATCAAGTAATGTGAGGGGTAAGATAGAGTGGTGCCATTGCCCCACTTTAGCTCCCGCTACCTCCTGCTACCTCCCGCTACAAAGTAGCTGCCACTTCAAATCAAACATGTTTGATAGAAGTGGGAGCACTCAACACTTTGAAAATGCTCCAACAGAAGCGGGAAGTAATGTGGCTTTGTAGCAGGAGCCAATAGCACCCATCCCTATAACTCTCTGGCTTCTCCTCCCACTTCTTTCATCAAGAAGCGGGAGCAGAAGCCCAGCAGTGGAACCCAGCTTTAAGGGCTGGGTTCCACTGGCTGGCTACTTCTCCTGCTGCTGCTCCTGCTTCTTGATTAAAGAAGCGGGAGCAGTAGGGGAAGAGTAACGGGGATGGATGCTATTGGCTCCCGCTACAAACCCACGTTACTTCCCGCTTCTTTTGGAGTGTTTTTGAAGTGTAGGGTGCTCCTGCTTCGAACAAACATGTTTGATTTGAAGCGGCTGCTACTTTGTAGCGGGAGGTAGCGCGGCAATGGCACCACTCTACACTACTTCTCACGCTACTTGATGCATCCATTTCTATGTGAAAATACAATGGGCGTGGTGGAAGTAGTGGTGGAAGTAGCAGGGCAATAGCACCCATTCCGGTATACCTTCAGTTGCTTGCTTCCTCTTCTTTAGAAGCGGGAGCAAAGGAACGGGAAGAGTAGCGGGAGTAGTAGCTGGCCAGTGGAACTCAGCCTTAAGTCTGAAAATGGTCACAGGGAAGCGACTAGATACTAGGCACCAGGCTATCAACAGCTATATTGACATGGTACAATAATTCCTTCCAATATGCTATGTGGTGGAATAAATTACACAGCTTTATCAAACAATATATGTAGAGTTGTTTTTGCCCCGTTAAATTAGATTTCTAACATCCTGCTGTGCCCACACACTGAACCAATGATGCTATTGTTATATGGGTGAAATCGCCAGAAAATGTACAATTTGCCTTCGCCAATCCTCTCAAATAACCCGAATTGGCGAAGTTGAATTGTACATTTTCTTATATTCTGATCCATGAGTATCTATACATGTTCAAATTTGCTACAATAAATATTCAATATTCAGGTAACAAGAGTACTTCTTAAGTTTTCATTAAAAAGTGATAATACTTAAAATACTTTACGTTTCTCTTTCCTTCCTATCCATATCCCATTATTCATTGACATAGTTAAACCTATTATCATATAATACAATAATATAATAATATTTTTAATAATACAAATAAATTACGAATATGAATATAAATATACATGCATTATATATGTGATGTGTTTCAGGAAAATGAGTCATAAGTCGCAAAAAATATATTTTGAGATACCCCCATATTTGAAAAGATGGGATCAAGCCGATTCCAATGATAGTAAACAGTATAATAATGTTATAGGTATTTCTAGATTTTAAGTTTGACATTTTCGTATTTAAAAACAAGTTTCCAATATTTCTGGGGGTCAATAAACAGTAAAGTTACTAAATGTAGTCCATATGAGGACCTTTAAAACGAAAGGATATAATTTATTACATAGATTGTACTGAAATTTGATACATCGATTGATATAACTATAAGTGATAAACCCCCAAAAAATCAGACCATTCCAATAATGTGATCTTGTGAAAAAATACTTTGAAAAATATCAATTTTGCGACTTATGACTCATTTTCCTGAAACACATCACATATTGTCATTATAAAGCCTTTTCCCGTTTGTATAGCGAACGAGAAGTTCAATTCAATTCAATTCAATAATAAGAACACCATGTTCAGCTCATCTGATGCCACTTCAGCCTGAGAGGTGCATGGAATTATCGTATGGGTGAATTCTCCAGAAAATGTACAATCAACTTCAACAATTCTCTAAACTAACCCAAATTTCAGACTAAAATACAGTTCAAAATACAGTTCAACCTAACCAAACAGATTGCTAGAATCAATGCAATGCCGAATATACTCGAATTTACCTAGTATTGGCCAAATTGTAGCCGAATTTAGCCGAATTTACTTAATGTGTACAGCTGCCAATAGGGGAGTTGCATAGCCGCAATTTTAAATCTTGATTCGCATGGAATTATGGGAGTAATGGTACAGTATACAATCTATAGAAAACATGTCTGCAGCATGGACTATCTATCAATGCCCAAATGTGTTTACATGTTTCCATAGCACAAGCCTCCATCTTTCCCATCATGCATTTGGTTTTGATAGATCATTTATAAAGGCTATGCTATTGGTGAAAACATTCTTGCAATTTTCCATAAAATTGTTGCTAAATATGTGTATGTCAGATTTGAACTGAATCTATTCCAGCATGCACTGTCATCTATATATAGACATGCGCAGTGAAACATGCAAATCCCCAATTGTACATTTTCTGAGAATCTGACCCATATGCCAGACTAGGCACACAGCAGACATACATCCTCCATCCTCTGGACATAACTTAACACAACGTGGCGCCAGTGGATGTCATGAAATGCGAAGCAACCATTGTTATAATGGGAAAGGCTTTCCTTGTTATATTGCTGTCACTTCTGCTTCCTCTAAGCAATGCACACAATATAAGTCAGAATATTTGCTGGCAGAGTTATGACCTATACACCAGATGGCAGCAACAGGTATGCTGCTGAGTGGCAGATTTGACAATAGGGGGCGTTGAGCAACGGAAATGCACAGTACTCACTGCAGTTCAAAGGGTGAGGCGTATGGGTCAGATTTTCAGAAAATGTATAATTCAATTTCTCAAATAACCCAAATTACAGACGTAAATAAAGTTCAAAATACAGTTCAACCTAACCAAACAGATTGCTAGAATCAATGCAATGCTGAATATACTCGAATTTACCCTAGTATTGACCAAATTGCAGCCTAATTTTGCACAATTTAATAAATGTGTACAGCTGCCAATTGTACATTTTCTGAAGGTCTGACCCATGAACTCAATGGCATGACGAAGGTTTGAAATATTTCAATGCCTGTGACCTCAAAACACTAGTTCATATGGCAATGGTTGCAACGGCATCAGATATGCTGGCCTATTCTCTTCTTTATAACATGTTCCTTACGCAACCTTTATGCCACATTATAGAAATATTTATTAGCTGTTCTAGTGATTACCAATATTGCAATCGGCTTGGTCTCATACTTTTAAATATGATGACACTTCAAAATCAATTTTCAGCGAATTTTGACCGATTTTCCAGTGACACATCACAAATTATCGCGTACTCATCGCATCTCATTTCACTGGCCGTGAATATGAATCCATGTGGTTGTCATTGCAGCATTAAGCAACCATCACTCACTCAGTGTGCCCCCTGTGCCCATGTATACAACTGATAGCCCATAACTAACCAAAGGTAACCATCACTCACCACCAAAAACCTACACCATCTTATGTGATGTGTTGCAGGAAATGTTTTATATTTGAAGTGGTTAGTTGAAGTGGCTGCTAGTAGAATATATTCATGTACCAAATTTTAAGACTGTATATTGAACATATTCCTGTATATCTGAAGGAGTACATATAGACAGAACTACAGGGGATTCGAGGCTAGAGTGAATATTCACCGTTGATGGTCCAGAAGCAAAACAGCAAGATTTGATGGCAATTCGAAGTGTTCTTAGTATAGAAGGCTATTATTCTGTATAAATATGGATTGTTTTTCTCATTTTCAATGACACTGCCACTGCCACTGCCACTGAAAATCCAAGGGTTGTTCTGTGTTTATTTCACCCCACACACTTAACTTATGTTATATTAAAATAAACTACAGCGATTTTGAGGAATTAATAGTTAAATTAAGATGAGAGAGCACATATGGGCATAGTGTACCAAAAACTAGGTTGGCTGTGTATTGCCCGTGAGCAATATTGCTTCCGTTACTGACCAGCTAAACAATATACAGAGCCTATATGTTACCCCTATGGGCTGAGCACAATCCGCTTGAACCCGCTTGATTCCATCTGTTCTAATAGGATGGTCTCCCTAATAAATCCTCTTTTTGCGACTAATTGTGACACATTTCCCTGTAACACATCACATATAAACCCAGCCAAGGGTTAAAGATATATGCGGGTGTCAACACACACGCCACCTAGCGGCTCCTATTTTTCTTTGAAATATTTCATTATCATCACAAGTTGAGATGTATTTGTGCACCATTTTCAATATCTACAGGGTTTATTTTTATTACAACAGTTTTGGGTCATGTTTTTTTAGGATTCATTTTCATTGATTATGCTGCTTGATTACTAAATTTGGGTGATGTGGTCAATTTCAAATGACCACAACTTTTTTTTAACCACGTCAACCAATGGTTTTTCTTTGGTAAATCTGTAGCATAATATACCAAATATATGTGTAGAAAGTATTAATGAAAAGTCACCGATCATTATTTTTTTATATAATGAAATGTGAAGAAAAACACATTTTTCTATAGACTTCAATGCTAAAGCACTGTTATTTTTAAGTGGCTGTAGAAAAAAAAGTAAGTTGATGAGATGTACTTTTTTTTTCATTTCTTGCTTTCTTATGTAGTCAGGAATGATCCCTGAACATTTCATAAAAAAGTCACCGACCAATTTTTTTTCCATTTAACACCCGCATATACCTTTAAAAGTCATATCAAGCATATAAATTAACTTTAGCAGCTACAGAGATTAGGCCTAAATGATGCATAGTATTGAATGAAGATATATGAGGCACATTGAAGCCACGATGGCCTTTGTTTGAGGCCATATGTCATAATATTCAGATCCAATAGGGGAGTTTGCATATCCGCCATCTTGAATCCTGATTCGCGTAGAATAGGGGATTTGCATAGGGGCCATTGTGAATCTTTATTCGCATGGAATTATGGGACTATAATGCTACAGTATAAAATCTATTGAAAAGATGCCATGTTCAGCATGGACTATTTATTAATGTTCTAATGTCAATATCCATGTGTTACACATGTTTCCATAATATAAGTCCCCATCTTTCTCATCATGCATTTGGTTTTTATAGATCCTTTATACAAGCTATGATGTTGGTGAAAACATTCTTGCCAAATATTTGTATGTCAGATTTCAACAGAATCCATCCCATGATGCACTGTAACAGACATGCGCAGTGGCACATACAAATCCCCTATTATGGGAGATGTACGTCAGTGTAAATGCTATAGAACACATGCTATGTTCAGCATGGAATATTTAACATTGTCATCTCATGTAAATATAAATTCAAGTGAGGGTTAAGACATTAGGGTCAGATTTTCAGAAAATGTACAATTGGCAGCTCTACACATTGAGTAAGTTCTGCTAAATTAGGCTGCAATTTGGTCAATACTAGGTAAATTCGAGTATATTCGGCATTGCATTGTTTCTTGCAATCTGTTTGGTTAGGTTGAACTGTATTTTAAACTTTATTTTCGTCTGAAATTTGGGTTATTTGAGATGATTGGCGAAGGCCAATTGTACATTTTCTGAACATCTGACCCATTAGGGTTATAGCATCCTACTGCATGAAACAATGCTGAACTGCAAGCTGATTGTGCAGTATTGCCATTGAAATTCGTTTTCTTCAGTCGTCGACTGCAGTCAAAGGGGATCTTAAGCAGATGGGACGTCTTCAAGCCCTTCATGAACTCGTAAAACGTGTTGTGTCCCCAATCGGTAAGGATATCAATGTGTAATAATATAATGATAATAATAATAGATTTTATTTCCATTTCACAGTTACATATATATTAAATCAAAAGAATAATGGAAGTGGAATACTGTCTGTGCTATTCACAGCTCTTCCGAGTACCCCGTCGGTTGGAACATATAAGAAGTTCTAAATTATTGCAGTTGACTAGTTGGCTAGCTGACTATGCGTAATACAAGAAGATAAGGCGTACAAAAGTGTACGTATATATACATGGGCGGGTGTGCAAGCACCCTGTCCGACCGTTGTTGGTTTTCTCGAATCTGCAATTTGTCGTATAGTATAATACTGCTTTGGGGCTTTAGCTTTACTGGCTAGTGAGATCCACCGCGTCTGTCTGCCGCTTTGTAATAATAGGATAATAGGATAATACATGGATAGTAGCAGCGGTTGCGGTATAGTAGACTTGGTCCCCAGTCATGAGGGAATTATATTAATCATTCATTATATGTATTAGTCGTCTACTTGTCGGTGGCATAGTGGGTGCCTAGATATTGCTGGAAGGCCTTGTAGTCTGGTATGCATCTTGTTTTACCATCAAGACTGTTCCACAGAGTGGGTGCCTGGTACACAAACGGTTTCCTGAATTTTTCTGTTTTTGGTTTGGGGACTATCAGTGTGGGTCCTTTCGATAGTGTTCTGAGATTGATTTTTCTTTTGTCTAGTTTGTCGTCTATTTGTGTGTCTTTGTATGCTTTTTGTAGCAGGTGCATGTGTCTTCTAATGTGTGGTAGTTGTAAGCCCATTTCTTCGTGTAATAGTAAATATCCAACATGTCCATTGCTTTTGTTTTTCAAATATCACTTATCTTTTCTAAGATATTCCAACACATAATCAACATGACTTATGGATATCTTAATATCCAAAGAGATACTATCTTGGATTTGGGATATAATCTTTTTGACAGAAAGATATCTCAAATATGCCCGAGGGACTCCCTCATTTGTTATACTACTATGTGGTGTTTGGCTATTATCTAGTAGACTGGCACTTGTATAAGAATGAACTGTCATGGGATCAACACTCAGAATGCTAACCTATTTATAGATCATTACGTATTTATGTATTCGTAACCTGTTATTCAACACTAGTGCAATCTATTGCCAGCAGAAGCTATTTTGGGCCAGAGGAAACACCAGAAGTGCTGGGGAAATAATGGGGGGGGGGAGAGCTGGTGTATAGGCCTAATTAGAATTATGTCACAACCTCGCTTATTATCAGGTCAACGCCTGTTGCGTTTTGTTACAAGAGAACACACAGATGTGGGTCAGATTGTCAGAAAATGTACAATTCACCTTCACCAATCTTCTCAAATAACCCAAATTTCAGACGAAAATAAAGTTCAAAATACAGTTCAACCTTACCAAACAAATTGCTAGAATCAATGTAATGCTGAATATACTCGAATTTACCTAGTATTGACCAAATTGCAGCCTAATTTAGCAGAATTTACTAAATGGGTACAGCTACCAATTGTACATTTTCTGAAAATCTGACCCATATCAAAGAGGTTCAATACTAATTAGTATCTACGCTCTTTGTATCTAAGCTCTTTGCCCATATAGAGGAGAATCCAGCAAATTGATCAATTTGGAAGAAATTGGTTTGTTATAGTCTACCCTATACTATTGTAACAATGTTTAACTTATCTGGGTCGACCAGAATTTACGCCTACTGTGCTAATGACCTATACGAAAAATCACCCGCAATATTATTGACCCAGGAATACGAAACATTATAGTAATTCACTGAGATAAGTAGTGAGCTTTAAAGATGCATTATCAGCTGTGGAAGATCCTGAAATGAAATGACTATCCTTGAGATAAACACTCTAAAGCTATCTTAATTATGTCCTGGAGAAACGTTTCAAATGAAGAAAAACTGATTAAAAGTAACAAAATTGGCATCGAGTTTTGCTCTGCATATCACTGCATGAGTACCCTGTAATAGCCCAATGAAGACAAGAGGGGTATTGGGGAACCCATGGTGTCATATATGCGTGTGCAGGGTCTATTTATAAATAGCTTTGGATGACTGGACCAGGCTGAAATTACCTACTAGATTTTCAGTATAATTGGTTGTTAAGACTATAATTGGTTGTATTCGGAATTCTGTATGGGATTCACTGAGGCTAAGTTCTTAAAGTGATTTAATTTAAAATTTCTTAAAATTTTCTAAAGGTAATGGGAGTACCAAACATAGCCAAACTGTTCCTTGGGCAAACGGAATTCCACAAAATGTCACACAGCATATATGGTGCACCCTCATTTCCAATATATGACGTATGCTAACAAGAGAGAAATCCCTGTGAAATCTCTGGCTGAGGGACGTTTCAATGCCCATCCATTTGGTGCGCACCGATTGAATAATGCACCACTTCTTTGGTTATTTACATGCTTTTAATGGGTTTGGAATTCTTAGATATTCAGGGACATGTTTGGGTTTATCATATACTTGGTGTATGTGGCAAAAGGAAAAAATGTGCAGATTTGCGCATGCATAGCTGAGAGTGCATTTTAAACACACACATGGAGGAGAGTACACATCTGATCTCGCTCCATGGCATGTAGCATGCCCAATTTATTGTTTTATTGTTTTGTCTTTTTGTGCTGTTTTACTGTCATATTAATTTGTCATACTAGTGTAGTTGCTGCATTTAACTACCTATTAACTACTGCTACCCCCTTATCGGTGTAAAAAATTGATTGATGTTATTGAAAGTCCGGAAATAAAGCATTATACATACATAATGGTCTTTTCCTGGCCCTGGAATAGGCGTCCTAATGGGTTTATAGAGAGAGGCTTATCCTGAATCTGGAGGGACTCTCTCAACTTCAAGCTTTGAGCTTAGACTGTGTCTTTTCATTACATTGAGACTATTATTTGAATAAGGAGGTTGATGTAATCCAGATCCCTAAGGTCACAAACGATAATGTCTTAAAGCTCTGAGGATTATCGTGTCTGTAAACCAATATATGGTCACCATTCTCAGGAATTATGTACATATTATTGTACATATTATTTATGTATGTACATATTATTAATGCCATAATGAATGCAATTAATAAGTCTTGTCCAATTTATGAAAAAACCAATGTGAGAGCGAAAAAACCATGGATCACTGCTTCTCATTCTCAGGAATTATGTACATGTTATGTATAATTATCAAAACACCTCATTTGGCAGCCATTCCCATAGCCTAAATGACTTATATTTTATTTAAATTAGGATGGTATAAGATTGACACAATACCCAATAAGACACTGAGAGATAAAGTTTTTTTGTTGTTGTTATTCATTCACGACCATACATGTTTCGGAGATGGGTTGTCTCCTTCTTCAGTTGTCTCCTTTATTTAAATTAGCCCACAAACAACCGTCATTATATACAGTCATGAGTTTTGCTTTCTGCCGAGCAAAACATGCTGGTAGCGGTGGGATTCGAACCCACGCCTCAATGAGACTGGTGCCTAAAACCAGCGCCTTAGACCGCTCGGCCACGCTACCCTTGTGCTGGCACATGTCATCAGTACTTATCATGTGTCACAGAAAAAAGAGCAAAAGATGATATTTTCAAATGTTTGGCACAAGAAAACCTGCCAATAATAGATCTAACACTCTTCAAAATTCTCTTAGATCTATTTCTGATTCTAAACTATGATATTAGTTTTGTCCAGTTAGTTGTGCGATCTCTCAGCCTATGGTGTAGGCCTTGGCTAGGCCTTGGCTAGGCCTTCGTCGGCTTCTCTCTCTCTCTCTGTTTCAGTCAGTCTCTCTCCCTTCTCTGTTTCATCTCTCTCTTTCTCTTCCACCCAGTTTTCTCTCGGTCACCACACAGCCACTCCTTCTCCATTTCTGTCTCTCTGTACCTCCCTTACTGTCTTTTTCTCTTCCTAAATTCCTGTGTGTCTGTTTTTCTCTTTCCCTGTCAGTCTTTCACATCCTCATTCTGTCTGCCTGAATAGGAATTGGTTTGTTGGATTTCCTTCACTCGTAGGAAAGGAAGAAAATCCTTCCTATATGGGCCAGATTTTCAGAAAATGTACAATTCACCTTCGCCAATCCTCTCAAATAATCCAAATTTCAGACAAACATATAGTTCAAAATGCAGTTCAACCTAACCAAATAGATTGCTAGAATCGATGCAATGCTGAATATACTCGGATTTATCTAGTAGGCCTATTGACCAAATTGCAGCCTAATTTAGCAGAATTTACCGAATGTGACCAGCTGCCAATTGTACATTTTCTGAAAATCTGACACGTTCTTTCAGGGCGTGCCCTCGGCGCGATCTTAATGTAATTGCGGGTGTAATTTGGATAATAAAGATGCATGGAAGCCCGAGGGATGAGTGTTAGGAAGCTAAAAGCTAGCATGAGCCTCAAGGTCATCAATCTAACAGCATTATTCTGTGATAGTGACCACTTGTCTGACCATCAAGTATACATTATTTAGCTGTCTGGTCCTGGGAAACATTTGGCAAGGGCCATCTATGCTCCAATGTGTGACTTGTAGTAGGCTACTCTATTTAGTTATTGCAGGATTAATGACCAATATTGAGGGTGGCCGTGGGTATGACCATGAAGTGCCTTTCTGTCTCTTTTTCTCTGTCTCTCTCTCACTTCTTCTCTATCTCTATTTCCTGGATATGACCATGAAGGGCCTTTCTGTCTCTTTTCTCTGTCCCTCTCTCCCTTCTTCTCTATCTCTATTTCCTGGGTATGACCATGAAGGGCCTTTCTGTCTCTTTTCTCTGTCTCTCTCTCCCTTCTTCTTTAGTCCATTTTGGATCAGATTTTGGGTAATTTAGTGTGCAATTATGTCAGTACAGACCGACACTGTATTCACGGTCTGTTTTCTGATTCCCGTGTGTCCCATTGGCTGCCGACCCTCCCCCGTCACTCCCAATGGCTACCTACCTTTGGCCGGACCCACAGTCTATTTACCGCGTTCCCCTGTTCCCATTGGTCCCCGCGAGACACACCCACTATGCTCAGCCCTGCTGCAGAGTAAAATGGCGGCACCCACTGGCCACACTCAAATCCACTGGTGGTGTATGAACTGAGTGATCGTTTGTGAGGAGGTTGTGTTTTATAAGTTAGTTGATGACAGGTTAGTAAAGAATTATTTTGTGTTTGTTTTTGCCCCTGCCCACGACTGGGTTAAGATTCATAGCTATTCATAGCATGGGGATACGTTGTTTAGGCCTACGTTAATACTACTGCCACGACATCTGACGGCTAAAGCCGGCGCTATGTGTGTGTGGTGTCGAATGCGTGGATATAAAGGTGGTGTTGAAGGTGTTAACTGATGACAGGTTAGTAGGCCTAAAGAATGACTTGTTTGTTCTCGTTGTTTGTGTAAGGTTCAGTTATGTGGGAGATCTGATCCATTATGGACTAAAATCAATAAACCACTCAGATTTTAGCGTTCGAACTGTCTGTAGGCCTAGTGACGCCACTCGGCCTGCGGCCTCGTGGCGTCTCTGGGCCTACAGACAGTTCTCGCGCTAAAATCTTCATGGTTTATTGCTATACTATCTCTATTTCCTGGGTATGACCATGAAGTGCCTTTCTGTCTCTGTCTCTCTCTCCCTTCTTCTCTATCTCTATTTCCTGGGTATGACCATGAAGTGCCTTTCTGTCTCTTTTTCTCTGTCTCTCTCTCACTTCTTCTCTATCTCTATTTCCTGGGTATGATCATAAAGTACCTTTCTGCCTCTGTTCTCTGTCTCTCTCTCCCTTCTTCTCTACCTCTAATTCCTGGGTAAGACCATAAAGTGCCTTTCTGTCTCTTTCTCTCTCTCTCTCTCTCTCTCCCTTCTTCTCTATCTCTATTTCCTGGGTAAGATCATAAACTGCCTCCCTCTCAGCTCTCCCGCCCTTGATATAACCATATTAAATGTGTTGATAAGGGCGTAAAGCAACCAATCTCACTCACTCACTCACTCACTCTCAGCTCTCCCGCCCTTGATATAACCATATTAAATGTGTTGATAAGGGCGTAAAGCAACCACTCACTCATCAACATTGAGGGACTGATGGTGCACTGTCTAGTGCGAGAGGGACGAGGGAGGAGTAATATACATCAGATTTTCAGAAAATGTACAATTGGCAGTTCTACACATTTAGGAAATTCAGTTAAATTAAGCTGAAAAATGATAAATACCGGGTATATCTGAGTATATTTGGGATCACATTGGTTTAAAGTATCACTTCTGTTATGTTAAACTGCATTTTGAAGCTCATTTTTGTCTTAAATGTGGGTTATTTGAGAGGATTGGTGAAGGCGAATTGTACATTTTCTGAAAATCTGACCCGTGTACACAATGCCCCTTTCCTGCAATGACATCTCTTATTATCGCTCAGGGGTGGGCGTTCTAATATTGTCACGACATACACATATTGTGTTTGACTATCAATGACAGGCACAACACGAGAACACCATACGAGAAACCATTAATCTACTTCACTAATTCCACTAATTACATTTTACACCTTCCTATTCAGAAACACCAAATGACTCTTAAGGTGTAGATTACCATCGATCTGTCCGCCCTTATAATTATACCATAACATTGTTTCTGCTATTACTACATTAGTTGTTGCATAATGATTATGCCTGTTAGTTCACGTTCATAACAGTTATTCCATGAAGTGGCGAAATTATGGGTTTTCCCCAATTATTCCTATTGCTTTTCATACCTAAGATTGGAGCATGTTAATAGGTCTCATTTGTGGGGAAGTTACATGATCAATGGGTATCGGGAGTTCATGAACTAGTAGCATAACACATCTTAACGCTGCATTCTCAGCTATTATGACGAACTATGATGCAGTAGTTCATACACTATATGTGATGTATTCCAGGAACATGAGTTTCAAGTCGCAAGATTGATATTTTTCTAAGTGATTTATTCAAAAGTTCTCTTTGTTGGAAATATCAAGTCAAGTGCTGTTAGTAGCATGAGTGCATGTTCGAAATTTCAAGACAGTATATTGATTAATATATCCATGCATTTCTAAGGTCATCCTATAGGGGGTATTTTGCTACTTTACTAGTAATCATCCACCCAGAAATATTGCAAACTTTTTTTTTCAAAAATAAAAATATCAAACTTAATATATAGAGATACTTATTAGATGTTGTACTGTTTACATTCATTAGAATCGGCTTGATCTAATCTTTTCAAATATAATGATATCTCAAAATCCATATTTTGCGACTTATGACTCATTTTCCTGTAACACATCACATTATTTGGTTGGCTCACTGAAGTCCTTTGATGCAAGGTTTCATTTTGTATCGCTCACCGGTTTTCTTTTGGCCAACCAAGCTGACTCAAAATGTTTTTGTAATAGCAAGGAAAACAGCTTTGATTCAAACTTAGATCTATAGTAGTTAAAACTTTAGGAGCAGGCATTGTGCAACAGAGGGTTAATCATAGCTATTCCTGCTGGGCGATTAGAACCTGAGGTTGTGGTGCTTTGGGATGTCTTCACGGTTACAAACATCCCGAGGTGTTAGCCGAGGGATGTTCCGGCCGCATAGACATCCCTACACACCACAACCAAAGGATCTAATTGCTTTAGTCTCGAATTGTTGGGGTCCTTAGGACACTTGTCCAACACCAAAAACTCTATTGAAACACTTCCAACCACAAAGTATAACTTCCAAACATCAGTTACAAACACTTTGTTACAACAACTGGTCCATTCCGAGCAGAAATAAACCTTCCACCTGTACACACAACCCACCAGTCAGTTGTGGCGGAGCGAAAAAGATTCCATTCCAGTAACAATGCAATGTTCCTCACCAACTCTTTTACGCTGGCTCAGTGAACCAAATTCGGGCGTCAACAGCATAACTTGCCCTCTCACCCAGACCTTGCTGGGAACTCGACGGGCACCAAAACTTGAGACAAGGGGTAAACATTAAATTGAAGCATTTCTGCCACTGCAGATTTCTCAATTATGTCCTGTTGAAGTGGCTTTCACACCAAAAGCCATACGGTACCGCACAGGGTAGTCAATGCTTAAACACACACACTGGAAGTCATGCCTGTCTGCGCTCCCAGAACATACAACTTCCACCAGTTACCGCCAACTTGCACCTGTACAACGGAAGTCTAATTGCCTAGGACCCTACCCCAGATCCCAGCAATTCAAGACTAATCATCCTTAGTCTCGAATTGTTGCGATCTAGTGGTTTACTGTGGAGGTGTAGAGGAACCTGTTCGTTCGGCTCTGTTGAACACTGGTGCATGGAGAGCGTGCGCTAAGTGAATGAGCGTGGGTAAGGGTTTAGCCCAGTCCATTTTGGTGAGCGGGGGTGGCCGTGTGTGTGTGAGGATCCCAACAATGTGAAACCAATGTTCCCAATGTTTTGTTGTGAGGTTTATTAAAGTTTGTGTTGCTTGCAAAGTGTCCAAAGGATCCCAACAATTCGAGACTAAAACAATTAGACCCTTCGGTTGTGTTGGTTCTCATGTCTGCATGGTGACATCGAGAACTAACACAACCTTAGGGACTAATCGTTCAGTAGACCCCTACCAGGAGATGATCCTGCTTATCAGCAGTCAGTATATAGAACAGGACCTAAGAACCACCTTGACCTAGGATCATTACTGGTTTAAAGGATTAATGACCAATTAAGGCAGGATGGACGCGAGGGATTTCCTTCAAAACATCCTGCAGCTAACACAGGGCACTTCATACATCATTCATTTTCCCCATTCACCTCAAGCACCATGAGAAGAATGGGGAATTAAAGTAAAGCTAAATGTGATGAATCAATGGGTATGCCTAGTGTTTATATACATGTATATACATGTTCCCTTTGGTCAAGTGGTAAGCATGTGATATCAAGCGCTTTTGGAAAAACATTTGAAAAATATTATTGTTTAGGGATTTGTGACTCATTTTCCTATTACATATCACATATGTGATGTGTTTCAGGAAAATGAGTCACAAGTCAACCTTTGTTAGAATGTTCTGATCTTTAGAGGGTTTAGCACTTATAGTCATATGAATCCGTGTAACAAATTTCAGGACATTGTATTAAACATATCCTTGCGTTTCAACGGCCTTAGCATGGAGTATATTTAGTTACTTTACTGCCCAACCAGAAA
Organism: Sthenelais limicola; assembly: GCA_942159475.1. Taxonomy (NCBI): domain Eukaryota; kingdom Metazoa; phylum Annelida; class Polychaeta; order Phyllodocida; family Sigalionidae; genus Sthenelais; species Sthenelais limicola. The sequence continues at coordinate 9,351,119 of OW804098.1, forward strand.
TATTGTAAACTTTTTTTTCCAAAAATAGAAATATCAAGCTTAAAATATGGAAATACTTATAATCTCACCTTAATGTTTACTATCATTGGGAATCAGCTTGATCTCATCTTTTCAGATAGGGTGATATCTCAAAATCCATATTTTGCGACTTATGACTCATTTTCCTACAACCTATCATATATGTGATGTGTTTCAGGAAAATGAGTCATACGTCGCAAAAAATATATTTTTTAAAATATTTATTTCATCAATCGATGTATCAAATTTCAAGACATTATATATATATCTTTTCGTTTTAAAGGTCCACATATGGAGTATATTCAGTTACTTTACTGGTTATTGCCTCCCAGAAATATTACAAACTTTTTTTTTCAAAAATAAAAATGTCAAACTTAAAAATCTAGAAATACTTATTAGATTATTAGACTGTTTACTATCACCTTGATTTCCTCTTTTCAAATATGGTGATATCTCAAATCCATATTTTGCGACTCATTTCCCTATAACATATTACATATATAAGGTTGTCAACTCACCGACAGGGCCAAAAGCCCATCCATGTCTGAAGGCAGAGAGGGCACAGAGGGGATACTCCAGGACGGCTGGACACAGGTCAATTATGGCCAGATTGACCACATACATCTCTATAGCATGTAGACGCTGTGTTGTCCTGGCTACTGTTGCCAAGACGACCACGTTGAGAACGACTGACAGGACAGCTGGAAACATAAGAGATAGATTCAGGGCCATTAGTCAACATGTAGCCTGGATGTTAGTGTCATTTGATCCCTGTGGGCGACAATAGGGGATTTTGCTTTGTCATCTTTGAAGTATGAAAACTAATATGAATGCTTTAGTGTATGGAGGTCTTTAAAAGTTACAATGATTTAAACAGTATTATTAGTGTATGGAAAGCTTTAAACGTGTATATACAAGACATTTCATGCATTAGATAGAACAGTGTTTATAAGAAGAGATGTTTTTGTCAATATTGTTTGTACTTATTTGAGTAGCAGCAAATAAAAAAACGTTATTAATTAAGGAGTGCTCTTCTCATAGCAATTAATCTTGGAAAATGTTCTATTAGAAAGACAACTGACTGCTAATTCCCTGTATTCACCCAGGCGATGTCTAATTCATGACATACCATAGAGATACTAATTTAGAGAACATATATAACATATACCACCAATACAATGTCATAAGGAAGGTCTACTGGTTATGATATTTATTATTCGTGTATGTTTAAACAAACCTATTATTATTATTATCCACAAGGAGGAGCTGTTGTTCATCAGCAGCTTCTTCTTTAACACACCTCTTTTATGCGTAGCATGGTTTTGTCAATATCTCATGAGCATTTGAATGAATAAGACATTGTGATGTGTCACAGGAAAATAAGTCATGAGTTTAAAAAAGGCTCATGAGATAATGGATTGTGAGATATAATCATATTTGAAAAGATGCGATCAAGCCGATAGGTATTTCTATATTTATGTATGAATGAAAACATACTGACATAAACAGACATATGTGATGTGTTTCAGGAAGTCATAAGTCATAAGTCATGAGTCATAAGTGTTTTTTCCACAAGATCACATTATTGGAATGTTCTGATTTTTGGAGAGTGTGTCACTTATAGGTATGTCAATCGATGTCTCAAATTTCAGGACAATCTATGCAATATATCCTTTCGTTTTAAGGAGGCTGGCCACTATTACGCGCAGGGGGATAGCGCGAGATTTGTTGGTCGGAATTTGCCGTTATACGGTCGTCATATTCTCTCTTTTGCGACATATCTAGTCTAGTAATTAACAGACAACTCTTTACGAATCATATTGAGAAATGAAATAAGAACAGATTTCTGTTGTTTGCTTAAAGTAAAAATGATTTCTGTCATTTCTGTCACATTTTACGACATACCTTGGGTTTAATTCCCAAGCAAAATCTCGCTCTACTTTGTTTGTTGATAAACAACGACGGCCTAGTGTTTCAGGGTAAAACATGGAAATCTCTGTTGAAATCAACATGTTCAAGATATGTAAAGGTTGTAGAATCGATCAGAAAAGTATTATCTAAGTCTAGCCTATCTAACTTAGAGTTGACAACTGCAAACAACATTGTAAACAGTGAAATTTACGGCAAACTCGACCTCCAACTCAGCCCTGACCTGACACTTGCAACATTGTCTACCAAAAAATCTAGAATGGGGACCCCCAATATATTTGAATGTTTTGTAATCTAAACTGTTATGAGAATATGATATGTGACTTTGAAAGAAATGGGATGACTTTTCCCGGATGAAATATGTGAAAATGTGTAGAATTATTACACTTTCCCATAGCCACCAATAGTAAAGCTTCCTGCAGGAGATCGGCCCCACAGTGGAGAAATGAATATGGAAAGGTCCTTAATGAATGGCATATTCGAATTCAGGACACTTGAAACTATCACTGGAGCAATTTTGGGGAAAATCTAATGACTTTTCGAAATAGTGGCCAGCCTCCTTAAAGGTCCTCATATGGACTACATTTAGTTATTTTACTGTTTATTAACCCCCAGAAATATTGGAAACCTTTTTTTCAAAAACGAAAATATCTAACTTAAAATCTAGAAATACTTATTATTTTATTATACTGTTTACTATCATTGGAATCGCCTTGATCTCCTCTTTTCAAATATGGTGATATCTCAAAATCCATTTTTTGCGACTTATGACTCATTTTCCTGAAACAGATCACATTTATGCATAGATATATTTGATGCAAATCAAGTTTCAAGATGTCCCTACGGAACCTTCCTTTAATTACAGAGAATACTTCCTTCAGATTTGAAAAGATGAGATGAAGTCGATTCTAGAAATATTGACATTTAGGAAACCTAATAAGTAATTCTATACTTCATGAATGCTTGGGTTTATTGGTTACAGGATGCTTTTGCTGGTCGTTTTTTCCCATTTCTTCTCATTTTGAAACAAGGCCCAGCTTTCCACCCCGGCCATAACAAAATGAATCTCACGTTACTGCCCCGCCTTTAACTGCCACCTATTGGGACAATAAGCCGTATGTAAAGTTTTATAGACAAACTAGCAAAGTACCCGTCCTCCGGACGGTCATCCTCTCTCCCCACACTTGCCCCTCTCCCTCTTTTCCCTCCCCCTCTTCTCTGTCTTTCATACCGGTTTTTCTCTCCCAACCCCATCTCCAATTCCCCCCTCTCCCAGGGTGGACAGAACTCTACAGATAAGTAAAACGGTTTGTAAAACAACAAATTCCGAGAACATGTGAGACAAAGATACCTCTCTTTTCTACCTAAGAAACCCCTCTTTTCGTAGAAATCGCTTTTCTTGTATATTCTATCGATGAGCCCTAAGTCGGCAACAAATGTATTTTGAGATATCATCAGATTTGAAAAGATGAGATGAAGTCGATTCTAGAAATATTGACATTTAGGAAACCTAATAAGTAATTCTATACTTCATAAATGCTTGGGTTTATTGGTTAAAATGGCTAAATTTCTGAATATACTCCATAGTATGACCTTAGAAACAAAAGGATATATTTAATACAGTTAATAAATATGGTACATATACTCATACAAATCAAGGTGCTACAGATGGCTACTTATGTAATGTGTTTCAGGAAAATGAGTCATAAGTCGCAAAAATTATATTTTTCATTGAGTTTATTTTACAAGATCACTGTATTGGAATGTTCTGATTTTTGGCGAGTTTATCCCTTATGGTTGTGTCAATCCATGTATCGAATTTCAGGACATTACATATATAGAGAGAATGGGACGAGCCGGCAATAATCGAAAATTTATAGGACGAGATTCGTCCACATAAGCACGATGCCGTAGGCAGAGTGCTTATGTGGACGAATCAAGTCCTATAAATTTTCGATTATTGCTGGCGAGTTCCATTCTATATTTATTATATGTGCATAAAATTTGATCATCATCAGATATCACTGAAAAAGTATTAAAGAACTCTCAGAGAGCCCCTGCTGCCCCGCTGAGAGCACCGTCAGTAGGCTACAACGGTGAGCTGTCAGGACTGTGTGATCATGCAGTGTTTACTTACTGGCTACAATAAGAAACCTTACATCATTTGATAGAGAATTTAATTCTCTATTTAATGGTGTGGTGTTTATTATGTATTTTTATAATCACAGGTGGATTACCGATCGCGGGGATCTCCGCGGGGATCTTTGCGGAGACAGCGGAAGTGCTGAGTCAGAGCTATTTTTAGACAACTACATTTTTATAGGACGCGTCCTATATGACTATTTTTATAGCACCCCACTTATAGCACCTCTCATATAGCATGCGCGTATAATAAAATATATCTTTTCGTTCTAAAGGTCCACATATGGAGTATATTCAGTTACTTTACTGGTTATTGCCTAACAGAAATATTACAAACTTTATTTTCACAAATAAAAATATCAAACTTAAAATATAGAAATATACTTATTAGGTGTCCTAGTGTTTACTATCATTGGAATCGACTTGATCTCCTCTTTTCAGATATGATGATATCTCAAAATTCATATTTTGCGACTTATGACTCATTTTCCTAAAACGGATCACATATGTAACCTTCATTGGTATTAACTGATCTCACCGCATATAAGGCGGATAGCCATGATTTCTATCATGTATACTTGATGCCCCAGCGATATGGAATAATCTGGGAAGAGTTGGATTTTTCCACCAAAATGTGTTTGTAAAATGAGTTATTTTTTATCTTTTTCTCACAAATCGCAATGCATTGTAGAAGTCCAGTAGGAAGGCCTGCAGGTTGTAGACTCGGTGGAACTTTGTTTCAATGTACTTGTACAAAAAGGAAATAAAATCTATTTATATATATGGGTTAGATTTTCAGATAATGTACAATTGGCAGCTGTACACATTTAGTAAATTCTGAAAAATTAGGCTGCAATTTGGTCAATACTAGGTAAAATTGAGTATATTCGGCATTGCATTGATTCTAGCAATGTGTTTGGTTAGGTTGAGCTGTATTTTGAACTTTATTTTCGTCTAAAATGTGGGTTATTTGAGAGGATTGGTGAAAGTGAATTACATGCATTTTCTGAAAATCTGACCCATATACAGAGAGAGATACTTCCAAGACAGAACGTGCGTACAGACACATCTTGTGCATAAAACGCTTGGAAATATACCAATTTTGCGACTTGTGACTCATTGTCTGCGACACATCCCATAATGAGCACGTGCATGGCTCTCTCAATCATGCAATCATGCATATATTTTTCTTTTTTTTAAAAAACAAACTTTATTCAATCTATCAGCAACTCCACACCGTCCAGGGCGATTAACATTCTTAATACATCGGTCAGATTTTCAGAAAATGTACAATTCACCTTCACCAATTCTCTCAAATAAGCCACATTTCAGACGAAAATAAAGTTTAAAAAACAGTTCAACCTAACCAAACAGATTGCTAGAATCAATGCAAGTCCAAAGCTTTAACCACTATAGGCTATAGGGGAATATAGAAGGGTACATGCATATAAACACTTAGATTGATCCAACACATTTTAGGTTTACTTTAGTCACCTCATTCTCCTCATGGTGATTGAGGAGAATGGGGAAATAAATCTTGAAGGCCCCTGTGTTCGCTGCAGGCAATTTAATGATTTATATTAATCATGAAACTTGCATCTGCAATCTATTTCTATAATACGCATATGCAGAACTCCTAGTGCACGCTTCCTGGACTGACTTGGACAGATTATCCTATTCTTAGCTAGATAACTTATCATAGCTAGGAACAGCTAGCCACTTTCTTCTCTAACCAATACCTGTCACTCATGCACCCCTCCTTTCTACCATTTATTATTACGGCCAGATTTTCAGAAAATGTACAATTCACCTTCACCAATCCTCTCAAATAACCCACATTTAAGACAAAAATGAGTTTAAAAATGCAGTTTAACATAACAGAACTCATACCTTAAATTAATGTGATACCAAATATACTCAGATATACCCGGTGAGGCCAAAAAAAAAAAATAGGTGTGTTTCCCCTACCTAGAAAAACCTTACCCTACCTAAAAAATATTTTACCATACCTGATTTTTTCCCCATCATATCTTACTTTTTTTGGATTTTTTGACAAAAAAAAACTTATAAAAGCAGGAAAACGGGTTTTCCTAACCCGGAACTGTCAAAAGGCACATTTCCCATGTTCAAAACAACTATTGTTATAAAAAAGACATTTTTTTCAGTTCCTGGGTGGTGGTTTCCAAACAAAACAAATTAAAAAAAAAAAAAAGTTACCACCCCCCCAACCTAGTTTTCAGCCAGATAAATCGGAAACACACCTATTTTTTTTTTGGCCTGATCATAATTTTTCAGCCAAATTTAGCAGAATTTCCTAAATGTGTATAGCTGCCAATTGTACATTTTCTGAAAATAGGACCCATTAACATTCCACTAACAACAGCCCCTGGCGGAAGATCCTGTTAGTTTCTGTGAACCTTGTGAATCCTTCTAACATAAGAATTAGCTGTATAAATATGTTGAAAAAAAAAATCTTCTATGTATCTTTCCACCTGAACCAGATATCAATGTAGAAGAAGGAAACCTTTGCAGGACGATAAGACAATTTAGTTGAAGTTGAGGGAATGAGAAGTTAATAGAAAGTCATATTGCACGTCTATCTGGGTATTTTTATTCTTTTTTTCTCCCGGCAACTTCACATAGAAGTAATATGTGATGTATTTCAAGAAAATGAGTCACAAGTCGCAGAATTGATATTTTTCAAAGTGTTCTTTCACAGGACCTCTTTATTGGAATATTCTGATTTTTAGTGGGTGAGAAGTTTTAATGAGAAGTTAATAGAAAGTCATATTTCACATCTAGCATCATTAAGCCTTAAGCCTTATAGTCATATGAATCCATGTAAGAAATTTCGGGAAATTGTATCGAATATAGTAATACTTATTGGGTCTCCTACTGTTTACTATCATTGGAATCAGCTTGATCTCCTCTTTTCAAATATAATGATATCTCAAAATCTATATTTTTCGACTCATGACTCATTTTTCTAAAACGTATCACAATTGTCTCATTCTCGTGTGGCCTAAGGCAGAGACAGGTGTTAATAATAAGAAGAGAGGAAGGTAGAGGGAGCGTGTTCTCTGTTTGATCCATGACAGCAGCCTCTCAAGTGATATGTGATGTGTTTCAGGAAAATGAGTCATAAGTCGCAAAATGGATATTTTTCAAAGTGATTTATTTATAAGCTATCTTTGTTGCTATCTTTGTCTTTTGGGTGCTTAATGATGCTAGTAATATTAATTTATGTACGAAATTTCAAAGCAATGCATTAAATATATCTATGCATTTTTAGGGTCAACCTATAGAGTATATTTCTCTATATAAAATAAAGATATCAAACTGATATTATAGAAACACTACTAGGATGTCCTACTGCTTACTAACATTGGAATCGGCTTGAGCTCAGCTATTTAAATATGGTGATATCTCAAAATCCATATTTTGCGACTTATGACTCATTTTCCTGAAACACATCACATATATCATAGAGAGGCAATTTTCCCTCAAGTTGATATTTCTACATCAGCATATATAAAGCAATAATGGGGGTGGTGAATAATATTACGATAGTTGTAAGATTGCAAATTTGCAAGCTTACAAACTATATATGATCTTTGGAACGAAATGATATATTTAATAATGTTTTAAAATTTGGTACATACACCCTGTATCCTGTACATCTTGTGGCTCCTATTTCTCTAACACATCACATTAATTTTATTTGGAGTATATCGACTTCAAACTGATGTTGTTTGTCATATCACAAACATGTACACACCACTGGATTTATTGCCTGGTCACCAGTGGTCCTTAATGCATATAATCATTGCCTCCATGACCACAGGACACTTAACAGACACACGCAATGAACAAATGTTTTTCAGAAGAAAATCCATGAATCATGATTATGTTGTAATTTGGAGCAATCTTAGAATTACCCAAGATGATGCTTCTCCATTAAAAGCTGCACTCTCTCAGTTAATGTCGGTAAAAAAACAATCATACGGGTCAGATTTTCAGAAAATGTACAATTGGCAGCTGTATACGTTTAGTAAATTCTGCTAAATTAGGCTGCAATTTGGTCAATACTAGGTAAATTCGAGTATATTCGGCATTGCATTGATTCTAGCAATCTGTTTGGTTAGGTTGAACTGTATTTTGAAATTTATTTTCGTTTGAAATTTTGGTTATTGGAAGGTGAATTGTACATTTTCTGAAAATCTGACCCATACATACAATCCCCATTGCCCTTTTCTGTCTTGATTTGATCATTAGCAATTATGGTCTGTTTTTAGATCTTTAATGGCGGCACTCCGTAAGTGGTGGGGACTGTGGACTTAAAAGGCGGTAGACTGGGGAGAGCAGAGTAGGTGGTCCTCCTTCATCAATTATTACTCAGAATGGTCCTGGGTTATGACCATAAAGTGCCTTTATGTCTCTTTTTCTCTGTCTCTCTCTCCCTTCTTCTCTATCTCTATTTCCTGGGTATGACCATAAAGTGCCTTTCTGTCTCTTTTTCTCTGTCTCTCTCTCCCTTCTTCTCTATCTCTATTTCCTGGGTAGGACCATAAAGTGCCTTTCTGTCTCTTTTCTCTGTTTCTCCCCCTTCTTCTCTATCTCAATTTCCTGGGTATGACCATAAAGTGCCTTTCTGTCTCTTTTCTCCGTCTCTCTTTCCCTTCTTCTTTATCTATATTTCCTGGGTATGACCATAAAGTGCCTTTCTGTCTCTTTTCTCCGTCTCTCTCTCCCTTCTTCTCTATCTCTATTTCCTGGGTATGACCATAAAGTGCCTTTTTGTCTCTTTTCTCCGTCTCTCTTTCCCTTCTTCTCTATCTCTATTTCCTGGGTATGATCATAAACTGCCTCCCTCTCAGCTCTCCCGCCCTTGATATAACCATATTAAATGTGTTGATAAGGGTGTAAAGCAACCAATCTCACTCAATCACTCCCTCTCAGCTCTCCCGCCCTTGATATAACCATATTAAATGTGTTGATAAGGGCGTAAAACAACGAATCTCACTCACTCCCTCTCAACTCTTCCGTCCTTGATATAACCATATTAAATGTGTTGATAAGGGCGTATAACAACGAATCTCACTCACTCCCTCTCAACTCTCCCACCCTTGATATAACCATTTTAAATGTGTTGGTAAGGGCGTAAAGCAACCAATCTCACTCACCTTAAACAACAGGTTTCTGAAGGGAATCACAATGTGCATTATCCCCAGGCATACTTTGTGCAGTACGAATTGCTCTCCATGCATACTTCCTTACCACAACAAGGCCTTGGGACTAGTCGACATCAAATGAAAATGCACACCAAAACATGGCCACCGACTGGGGTGATACAGAGGTGATACATGTGTTATATAGGCTATTGTATGCCTATGCACCCCTAGCCCCTTGAGATATAGGGTTAGCCATACTCGTTATGTATTCATTGCCCTACGGACGTGGAGCCTTCTAAAATAAAGACTATCAGAACCACCCAGGCTGGCCTTGTGCTAACACCTACATTGACTATATTATTGCTATATCGCTATATCACTATATCGCTATATTACATAACACATGTTGTATGCACATGTGCCCAAGATGTAGATAATATAGCCTTAAAAGCTGGGTTCCACTGGCCGGCTACTTCTCCCGCTACTGCTCCTGCTTCTTGATGAAAGAACAGGGAGCAGAAGTTGGAGAGTAACGGGGATGGTTGCTATTGGGGCCCGCTACAAAGCCATGTTACTTCCTGCTTCTTTTGGAGCGTTTTTGAAGCGTAGAATGCTCCCACTTCTATCAAACATGTTTGATTTGAAGCGGCCGCTACTCTGTAGTGAGAGGTAGCAGGAAATAGCAGGAGCTGAAGCAGGGCACTGGCACCACTCTACGTTACCCCTCACATTACTTGACTTCCATGTGAAAATAAAATGTTGTCTGCCCAAATTTCTATGTAGCGGTAGAAGTAGCGGTGGAAGTAGTGGGGCAATAGCACCTATTCCAGCATACCGTCAGTTGCTTGCTCCCGCTTCTAAAGAAGGGGGAGCAAGCAAATCTGAAAACCTGCAAATCTGAAAACTGGCATATCTCTGTTTCTAATGGGGCTAGGAATACATTCTAGATGCCTAAATGTATGTTTTATAAGCATTTCCATTCGTTTCCAAACAACTAAAAGTCATTAGACCAATATTTTGGAGGTTTTTGGCCGGTTGTTTTTGCTATAGGGCTTCAGAAATGGTCTTAATTGTATGTTGAAGACCCGCCGGACTCCTTTCTTATAATAAATTCACTTATTATCACTCACTGGCGGCAGTCCTCTCTCGGTGATGAGGCTTAATATTAGCAGCAGAATATTGATAAATCCAGTCCTATAAGTCATAATATGAGTAACACTTGTATAAACATATAACAGCAGCAGAATATTGATAAATCCAGTCCTATAAGTCATAATATGAAGGAATTTGGTAAGATTTGTTTTGTCGTAATAGCAGAATGCAGCTTTAAGCCAGGGGCGAGATGAAAAATAAAAGAAATGTTCTGATCCTCCAGGATAAGTTTACAAAAGCCATTGTGTTATTGTTCCTTTCCTGGAGATATTAACCATTGTATAAACCTATACATCTATATATACCTTTTCGTTCAGGTTTTTCGTGATAATTTCAATTATGGTAACTTGTATCAAATATCGATACAGAAGTGCATTAATGGCTTTATCCAGTCCATTCAAAGATTGTATTACTTTTTTTCATTTATCAATCAGACGTATTTGGGTCAGATCACCAGAAAATGTACAATTCACCTTCATAAATGCCCTCAAATAAAACGCATATAAGTAAGAAATAAAGCTCAAATTCAGGTCAACCTTACCAAACAGATTGCTAGAATCAATGCAATGCCAAATATACTCAAACGTACCTAAGTATTGACCAAATTGCAGCCTAATTTAGCAGAATTTACTAAACATGTACAGCTGCCAATTGTACATTGTCTGATAATCTGACATATATATTGCTTTGCCTCATCTCAGCTTTTATCCCTCCTCATTTCAACATGACTTTTTCAAAGCTAAGATTAAAAAATGTAATTTACTGACGGAGAGAAATCCATCCTGGCAATGATGGCTGTTCTCAAGTTACGTGTTTTGTAAGATGGTCTTATCATTTTACAAAAGTATATTAATGAACCAAACTAGGGAAGTCTTCAATTGCTTTTTCTTGGCATCTATTTTTCATAATCCAGATGAAACCCAATATCGGTTATTATTCTGGGATAAAACTGAAGGAGAGGTTCATCTGTGATGTGTTTCAGGAAAATGAGTCATAAGTCGCAAAATTAATATTTTTCAAAGTGTTTTTTTTCACAAGATTACATTTTTGGAATGTTTCATTGTTTTGAGGGTTTATCACTTATAGCTATATCAATCTATGTATCAAATCTCAGGCCAATCTATGTAGTATATCCTTTCGTTTTAAAGGTTCTCATATGGACTACATTTAGTTACTTTACTGTTTATTGACCCCCAGAAATATTGGAAACTTTTTTTTTCAAAAACGAAAATATCAAACTTAAAAATTAGAAATACTAATTAGATAATTAGACCGTTTACTATCATTGGAATCGGCTTGATCTCATCTTTTCAAATATAATGGTATCTCAAAATCTATTTTTTGCGACTTATGACTCATTTTCCTGAAACACGGAAAAACAACGCACCATCTTCAAATTGTACATTTTCTGAAAATCTGACCCTCGAATCGCATTTGTTATACAAGAACCAACTATTGTATGAGAGCTGTTAATATTGCATATTGCAGCATCATAAGTTACACCATTCTGTCTTAGTTCTCTCATGACATGGCCATGAGCATTCACTGAAGCATTCACTGAAGCAGCCTTTTGTACTCTCCTAGACGACGAGGCGCCAGTGGCCATCCAAGAGATTGCCTAATTCTCCCCTTTGACAACAGGACGCGCCACCGGTACTCAGAGCGGCGAAATTGGACTAGGAAAGTTGGCTACTTCACCCGATTTCGTATGTTTTCGCAGTCGACGGGAAAAAAGAATTACAGATTTGTCATCCTTAACATGTTTGAGAATGAAAAAGTCAGGGTTCATAGTGTCTATATTGTACTGGTAATGCACATAGGCTGATTCCCAATGCATGTCTACCAGCTCCCAATGCTTAAGCCTTCTTCCACGCACTCGGCCGTACTCGTGTAAACTTCGGGTGCGCTACCTCCACTACAAGCGCTGGGTACTGCTGCACTATAGGAGCAGCAGTACCCAGCTTTTAACAGCAGGGTGTGTGTGAGGAGGGGGGTGGGGTAGCGTTATATACTATAAAGCCAAGACTTCCCTTCATTCCCATCAAATTGTGACGATAGTCCTACTTGCCACACACACATCTGGACATGGGTCAGATTTTCAGAAAATGTACATTTCGCCTTTACCAATCCACTCAAATAACCCACATTTAAGACAGAAATAAGCTTCAAAATGCAGTTGAACATAACAGAACTGATACTTTAAATCAATGCGATCGCAAATATACTCAGATATACCCAGTACTCTTCATTTTTTAGCCTAATTTAGGAGAATTTACTAAATGTGTACAGCTGCCAATTGTACATTTTCTGAAAATCTGAATGTCGCAGGAGTCGCATCATATTCATGACGTCACTGTCACAAACGTTCATATTAGTAATTCTGAGAGGCAGGTAACTTTGAAAGTCTGTAACTTCACTAATTTTTGGAGTATCAACAAAATTCTTTCACTTTTGTAATGCTCATTTTCCCTTATGTATATCCCGTCATTTTTTTTTTTTTTATATTTATTTTTTGTACATGTGATGTGTCACAGGAAAACGAGTCCTCTCAAATAACCCACATTTAAGACAAAAATGAGCTTCAAAAGGCAGTTCGACATAACAGAATTGATACTTTGAATCAGCAGAATTTACTAAATGTGGTGAGTTTAATCTCAAAATTGATATTTTTCAGAGTGTTTTGTTCACTGTGGGAATGTTCTCCTTTTTAAAGCGCTTAACGCTGTTTGTAGCAAAAATACATTTGGGTCAGATTTTCAGAAAATGTACAATTCAGCTTCACCAATGTTTTCAAATAACGCAAATTTCAGACGAAAATAAAGTTCAAAATACAGTTCAACCTAACCAAACAGATTGCTAGTATCAATTCAATGCCTAATATACTCGGATTTACCTAGCATTGGCCAAATTGCAGCCTAACTTAGCAGAATTTACTAAATGTGTACAGCTACCAATTGTACATTTTCTGAAAATCTGACCCATTTACAAAATTCCAAGGCAGTGTGTTAAATATATCCATCCATTGCTAAGGTTATAGAGTATATTCAGCTACTTTACTAGTAAATGTCCGCCCAAAAATAATTGCAAACATCTTTTCAAAAATAAAAAAAAAAAAAGTTAAAATATAGAAGTAGTTATTAGATGTCCTAGAGTTCACCATCTTTGAATTCGGCTTCATCGCATCTTTTCAAATATATGGTTTCTATTTAAAAATTTTTCTTTCTTCTCTTACCTGTGATCGTGATTATGGTTGTTACCGTACCGAACTCCTATATGCCTGCTTTTTTCCTTGTTGCTTGATTTTATGGAGAAAAACTGTTCAGGCTGCAGCGGGTACCACAAGGCTCCTTTTGGTTCGAGGTGCAAGTTCTTACCACGCAATATGGCGTCACTCATTGAAGGTATGGATCGCACTTCGGACAAGTATATGCCTGCCTTGGAAGATGCCCTCGTCAGGGCTAGGGATGCTTCCAAACTTGCTTCTTCCACACATTTGTCCCGCATTGCCCAGCTCGAGGCTCAACTTGATGATCTGCCCGATGCGGATGCAGATATGAAGGACATATTACGTTCCATCGAGTCTCGCATCAAGCGGTTGGAGGTCGACCCCTCCTCTTCCCGTCAACATGGCCATGGCCGTCCTTCTACCTTCAAGATCCCGGACAACCCCAGCGATGCCATCTCCGAACCTCTGACCAAGGCTTTGGCTAAGTTGTCTGGCAAGGACAACGATCCAGGTAAATTGTTACGTCCGGAATATTATGCTCAGCCTGATAAGAAGAAATTGGACTACAATAAGTTGGATTTTGCCGAGCTCGTATATGGTCAGTGCTCTGTTGTCTGCTATCTTGAGTCTATTGACGGCGATGTCGGCTCGTATCTTCAACACATGAAATACATCTCCCAGTTATTTGCCACTAAGAAGTTCACAGACAAGGCTCCTGTGGCTTATGATCGTTACATTGTGGACAGGTATTCCAATGGATTTATAGCTGACTTCTCCCCCGGCCCGGTTGGTGTTAGTCTCCACTTCTCTACCAACACTAAAGTTGATTCTGAGACATCTTCCAAACTCAAGAAGTCCAAGAACCGGAAGCAGTCAGAAGGTCATGCTGACCCAGATTCTGACGAGATTTGTTCTAATTTTAATTTTCGCCAATGCAAAACTCCTAACTGCCCTAGACAGCACATCTGCAAGAAATGTAAGGGAAAACATCGTGCTGTGGGTTGTGCGGAGTCGGCCAAATGAATTCTTCCTCGGCGCCATTTTCTCGTCCAGTCCGAGTCTTCACGAGACCGGAAGCAAAATGGCGTCGTCTCCTCGGTAAGATCAGTTTTGGATGATTCTTCCCGTGGCTCTCCATCGGATTCTGGACTTAATACTTGCCCCATTGATTGCAAAATACCTGCAATTCAACATAAGGACTTGTCTCATACTTATACCAAGTCATTTGGTACTCATCAGTGCTCGCCTTCGAAGCTTACGCCCGCTTTGCCTGACCCAGACTCGACTGTCCTAGTTGTTGACCCCGATCAGCTGACAGCTACGCACGATTATTCTTCTTCTGGTTGTGTTGGCGGACCCGATTACTCCGTACACTCCCTTGATGACTGTTTGTGTGACTCCTGTGATATTGCCTTCGACATCATGGATGGATTTAGCCGCTATTCTGAGTATGCCCCAGTTTCAGTGCTCCCTTACTTTGACTGTTGCAAGATTCGCTCTTACAACCATTGGATTGGTAGTGCTCTCTCGGATTGGAATATTGCTGGCTGGATGCATGAACTTGCTCAGGAAAACGACATCCCCTTACAGCGGTATCTTACCTTTGGTGTTCTCTTTGGGTTTATGATTGTTGACCCATCTGCCCAAGTGCCCCAGTACCACCGTCAAAATTACTCATCTGTGTTACAGGGCCCAGCTAAGGACTTCATAGGGAAAGTCATTTCTACTGAAATCGCTGAGGGCAAGTATTCTTTTTCTGACACTAGGCCTCATTGTGTGCACTCTATCGGTGCAGTGCCTAAGCCCAATAACAAGTGGAGACCTATTGCTGACTGCCGTCAGCCTCTCGGCAACTCCATTAATAACTTTATGGACACGACATGTTATACCTTTTCGTACAAGACAGTGGATGATGTCATTGAGTTAATCACACCTGGGTGCTTCATGTCTAGTGTCGATATTAAGGCAGCTTATCGTGCTGTCAGTGTTCATCCGTCACAATGGACTTACCAAGGCGTGGAGTGGCCTGTAGATGGGATCAACCGGTTTCTCGTTGACACTCGACTATGCTTCGGCCTCAAGTGTGCGCCGTATATCTTCACTCTTGTCCTGAGATGTCTGCATCGCCATGGTTTCACCACCTGTATCAATTATCTCGACGACTTTTTGTGTTTTGGTGACACGTTTGAAGAATGCCAAGCTGCCCAATCTTGCCTAATACAAATTCTTGGCTCCTTGGGATTTAAAGTCTCTTGGGATAAGTGTACGTCCCCTAGTACCTCAACTGTGTATTTGGGCATCCTCTTCGATTCCCTCAAGATGGAAGTAGCCCTACCGGATAGCAAGATGCTGAAGCTTAACCTTGAACTGTCTTTCTTCCGGAATCGTCACAGAGCTACCAAAAGACAAGTCCAGAGACTTTGCGGTGTTCTTGCCCATGCCGCAAAGGTCGTGAAAGGTGGTCGTACCTTTTCACGGCGAGTTATTGATCTGCTCAAGAATCTGCCCGACGGTAATCCAAGGATTAGAATTTCTGCTGATTTTCAAGAGGACATCAAATGGTGGCTTGATTTCTCATCTGTGTTTAATGGCAGAAATCTGATGGTCAAGTATAATTATGGCAGTGGTCCTACCCTACATACGGATGCTTGCCTCAGTGGCTACGGTTTCCAGTCAGGCCTTGACTGGCAAGCTGGCCATTACAGTCTGGATGTGCTCCCTCGTAACCACGACCTCCTCTGTGCCACTCATCGCCACTGGATTAATGCTATACAGTTTGTTCCCCATGGTTGTTTAGATAATATAAACGTCCTGGAACTTTTGCCTGTGAAGTTGGCCCTCCTACGTTTTGCTGTGTCTTGGGCGAACTTCCATGTTGTGATTTATTCCGACAATACGCAGGTTCTTTGTGCTATCAACAAGGGCGTTAGCAGGAACAAGTGTAGCATGTCCCTACTACGTGAAATTTACTGGCTTTGTGCTCGTTCTAATATCCACCTTACAGCTAGGCACGTGAGGGGAGTTGATAATCATATACCTGACATGTTATCTAGAATTGCCCACTCTGGCGACGTGGCTGACATATGCCCATTTTTGATCTGTTGCAGTTCGCAAGTGTCTCAAGGTGGACATTCCCTCGTTGGATGGTGAAGTCAGCTCTACTTTAGCCGCTGCATGGTCTCTCAACACACTGAAGACCAGGAATAGTCAGTGGGGAAAATTTATCGATTTCTGTCAACAAAATTCCCTAGCTCCCTTGCCTGCTACTGACCGTACAGTCTGTCGGTTTTTAGTTTTCATGGGCAGGTCTGTTAAGTACTCCACATGCAATAACTATGTTTCTGCTATTTGCACGCTGCATCGTTTCTTTGGATATCCAGCTCTCTTCAGAGATAGCTACCTCGTCAAACTGACCTTGATGGGCCTAGCCAGGTTGCTAGGTAAGGAGGTTCGTCAGAAAGCGTGTCTATCTGTTGCCAATCTTCTAGCTATGTATGACTCCTCGGACTTCTCCAAACTAGACAATGTTACTTTCTGGAGTGTGTTAGCACTGTCCTTTCGGACGTTGCTCAGAAAGTCGAACATTGTTCCTACCTCTGCTACGTCCAATGACCACCTTGTTAGAAGATCTGATGTGGAGTTTGTTCCTCAGGGCATGGTGATCCACATTCGCTCGTCCAAGACTTTACAATACAGAGATCGCACCCATTCGATTCCTGTATTCTTCGTAGAGAAGCCGGCTTTATGTGCCTGTTCTCTTCTACGTACCCATTTCTACAGATTTCCTGCCAGCTCGGACAGTCCCTTGTTCTTGAAGTCCTCGCTGTCCGGACCTACGCCTGTCTTATACTCTGATGTCCTGTGTTTCCTCAAAAGCTGTGCCGCTGCTATTGGTCTCGACCCTTCCTCTGTCGGTCTCCACTCCTTGCGCAGAAGTGGCGCGGCATTCTTACACGACTCAGGCGTTCCTCTTGAAGACATAAAAAGTATTGGCGATTGGAGGTCGATGGCGGTGTTATCCTATCTGATTACACCTTTCGATAGGAAGTGTGACATTGAGAGCAAGATCTTTTCCGTTATTACCAAATTGTGATATTTGAACTGTGATGAACATTTGCTGATAGACTTGAGTTTTAGTTCTCTTCTTTTTTCTATACTGAGACATTTATTGTTTGACCAATGATTCTACCATGTTCTACCGTGTGTTTCTTCTTACATTCTAATTATATATTTATACGATTGGGACTTGGCGGACTTTTGGACGCCGTTGTAACCGCATCCCTCGTCTCTCTCATTTAATATAGTGTGATATGGTTTCTATTTATTATGTAATTATGAATAGGGCTATATCTGCGGCATGACTCTGCTTAACTACCGTTTCCCGCCCCTCTTGTGTTTGTCGTAGCAACCAACCAGTTCGGGTATAGCAGCCATGTACGCAACATCATATTCACATTGAGGAAAAAAATTTTCTTTGTTTATTGAATAAAGGGCGGACTTTTGGACGCCGTTGTAACCGCATCCCTCGCCTCTCTCATTTAATATAGTGTGATATATGGGACAGATTTTCAGAAAATGTACAATTCAACTTCGCCAATCCTCTCAAATAACCCAAATTTCAGAGAAAAATAAAGTTCAAAATACAGTTCAACCTAACCAATGCAATGCAATCAATGCAATATCGATCAAATATACTCAAATTTACCAACCATTGGCCAAATAGCAGCCTAATTTAGCAGAATTTACTAAATGAATACAGCTGCCAATTGTACATTTTCTGAAAATCTGACCAATATACGGGATTTTTTATTTAGAGAAAATGATGACGTCAGAAATAGTGAGAACCTTCTGCTCACATTGCAGGTCTTCCGGGCCTACCAAAAAGAAGAAAAATAAAAAATTTTATAAATAAATTATTCGTGATAACATAATTATATAGTAGATATAATTGTCCTTTATAATATAAATAGTTAAATGTTCATTTGAGTGTTCATTTGGAGTCCTATTGTATTTTGAGTGTTTGTATGGTGTCTTGTTTATTCATATGTGATGTGTTTCAGGAAAATGAGTCATAAGTCGCAAACATTAGATTTTGTGATATTATCATATTTGAAAAGATGAGACCAAGGGGATTCCAATGAATGCAAACATTAAGGGCATCCAATACGTATTTCTATATCTTAAGTTTGATATTTTTATTTCTGAAAAAAAAAAAAATCAATATTTTTAGGTGGACAATTACTATTAAAGTAGCTAAATTTACTCTATGGGATGGCCCTATAATTGCATGACAGTATTTGATACACTGTCTTGCCTTTTGATACATGTATTCATACTTCATCCAACGTTAGTCACACCAAAAATGAGAACATTCCTACAAAGAGATTTGGGGAATATATCACTTTGAAAAATATCAATTTTGTGACTTATGACTCATTTTCTTGAAACACATCACATATCTTCCTGATTCATGACATTATCATAATGATTATACAGTTTGTTTGTTCTCTATAAGGGTATCACAAATAGAGAGAATGGAACAAGCCGGCAATAATCGAAAATTTATTGGAAGAGATTCGTCCAATCAAGTCTGATAAATGTTCGATTATTTCAGGCGATTTCCATTCTATATCTATTATATGGGCATACAACTTGATGTGTAAAATCTGAAAAAAGTAGCCGACTTGGTGACAAAGTAGTTCATATTGTACGCGTACTATATGAATATTTTTATAGCACCCCACTTATTGCACCTCTCATATGGAATGCGCATATAATAAAATCCATTTGTGGCGACTTGTAACTCATTTTCCTGGAACACATGACAAATGCGCAGAGCTGCTTATTGTACAACTTCTGAAGCCCAGACCCTGGTGCAGTCCAGCCTATTACCGGAGGGTCCAGATATCATCTCCCATACCCCCTGCGCGCTTGATCGCGTTTTACCCATAACATCTCTTAGGCTGTTACCACAAGGTGTAGGGTTACTGAGACTGGGGCTCTTGAAGTTGCACTATAGTAACTGAGCATTTGGGAGAATTGCGAAATGACATACATTTATGAGTGTCCATTCCAAGCACTGTTTATATCTGTGTGTAATTTATATCTTTAATATTCACAAAAGAATAGGACGAATATTTAAATATTTTTGAATTATTTCAATACCAGAGTAGTGTGAGCCAGCATTTATTCAAATTCAATATGTTGCCTGTCTAGTCCCTTGTAAATAAGTTATATAAATGCACACCCAATATAACCCACCTAATGATTTAATCTCATTACCGATTTAATTGCGTAATTAGTTAATTGATTCTTGATGATTTTGACCTTATTACTGATTTGATTGCTTAATTAGTTAATGGATTATTGTTTAAGTCAATCGCTAATTATATTCCTGGATTTGTTTTTTTTACTCTTATCTTGGTTAAAGTACATTCCTGGATTAGTTTTGATATTTCTCTTTTGTTGGACTATAACATAAGCCTGATGTCTATAGTTTTGTTTCTTTATAGCAGCCTGTGCTACAGAAACTTTAGACGTTTGTTCTCACGAATGGTCTAAGTTGCACCCTGGATATCAAGTTAAATTTTATATGCCTTAATACCTTGACAGTCAAGTCAGTTTGGGAATGCAGGACAATAATTATCACAGTGCGCGTACCAGCGTAGATGTACTTTATCAATAATCTGCCACCTTTACATCAACCCCAGTGGCCACCACACGGGGATCGAAATTCCGCTCCCAGGCCCTATCGTTTAATTCATACCAATAAAACTGTCTGCCTGTGGGTGGCAAGACAAGCACCTGTCTATGGCTGGCTGAACAGGAGCAATTAATATTAAAACCAGCCCACAGAACAAGTGTGCCTATGTTAAACTTAGTAACTTTCTAAATTAAGAATAAAATAGTTTGGAACTTCTGATATTTATAACAAAACCATATTTGGCAATGAAAAATTAATCAAAAACAAACTAGCCACAGGATAGGCTGGTGTCTTGCAAGGAAAGCCTAGGACTGGGGAGCCAAACTTTAAAGGCCATTTCACAACTAAATAACTACGGCACTAGTGAACACTTGATTAATTTTGACTCTCTATATTAATATAATTTCTCATATGCATCCTAGGTCCTGAGCTACCAGTATTTCTATAACCTATTATTTTATGACTTTTTATATAACCTTTAAATGACTGACTTCTTGGTATTGGGGAAAAGGCACTATTTCTCCAAGTATGCTGGTATTTTCGATTATAATGTACCATGTCTATTTCTTGAGTTATCTTACTGATTATGTTTTAGTTTTGGAAACCAACATCAAGAGATGGTCCTCTCCTTACAGAAGCATGGGGTTAAAGTATTTTTTGGCTATACGTTTTGGTCTGTGAACTTGCGCTGCGTGGGGTAACCATTCGTTATCCCCCATGTCAGGCCCTGGAAATTACAATCTAAATTATAGTGGAGGGCAATTATCTGAGCCCTAGTATAAGAACCTTGTGTGCGTGAGAGAGGGACACATTCTGGAGTTGGTGACCAAAGGCTGTGGAGGTATTCAGTTAGTATACGTGACTAGCTGATATACTGACAATTCTATTGACTACATCTTACTATACCTTATAACCTTGGACTTCAATACACATCTATACCTAAAACCTCCAGTCTTCATTTGTTTGTCATTTGACAACCACCATCTTCTCCAGTTGACAAAGGGACTTCCACACAACGAGAAGTACCCTAAATTACCTTGCTAATTAGCAATTATCTAATTAGCAATTTCCGATCACTTAACTTAAAGTAAAGTTCTACAGTTCTACAGTTTAGACCCCTTTGTTACACCCTCATAGAGAGCCTCACGCTCCAAACATGTGTCAGTGGTTAAGAGCCGGCGAGGCACCGGCCACTCTATGGTCCCTTCTTACCGCATACCAATTAATTTGGTTGGTCAAACGCGGTAGTTGTCTAGACTGGGTGGTGAAAACAAGTTGAGGAGCATGTCATGTTATATAGTATGACGCACTTGCCCTGCACCAGCTGTACAATGGCCTTTTCATGGAAATAAAAGTATTTCTCTGGGTCTATTCAACTAAATACTATGCCTTTATGTTCTCTCTGGGTCTATTCAACTAAATACTATGCCTTTATGTTCTCTCTGGGTCTATTCAACTAAATACTATGCCTTTATGTTCTCTCTGGGTCTATTCAACTAAATACTATGCCTTTATGTTCTCTTATTGTAAAGTTGTATGCTGTATGCTGATAGTGACCACTACGTGACAAACTCAAGCCCCACGTTGAGGGTCCATTTAGACATTGGAAGGGGGGGTGGGGGTAGAGCGGGGTAGGGGGTTGCAGTCGACTGACTGATAGAAAAACGATTCAATGAGTGAAATCATGAGTAGAAAGACATTATTATAGTAGGGCAGCTTAAGGCCATATTTGAGATGGATGTGGACGTTTGTGATAAAAGCACCAAATTTTTACCATGTGTTGACAATGGCCCTAGCTTTCAATTTTGGGTAGGCACCACTTTCTCCTGATATATTATGGTGGCCATCTTGGATTTTTAAGATCGCCATCATGTAAAATCCTACATCTACCAATATCTCAGCTTCTATACCACTTAGGATCACAATCTTGGTGTCTAAACATACATTTTCAGGGTCAAGGAACACGCCTATACCATTTAAAAAAAGATTAGATTGTATTTATTAACACAAAAACAAACATATGACAAAATATCATCATCAGGCCCTATAGCGCCATCACTATAGTATACAACTGCAGAAAGGCATGTTGGAAATGCACTGAACTCTACAATTGCAATTGTGAGAAATAAGGTAAATGCTGTTAGACCCAATGATGATATATTTTCATGTATTTGGTTTTTGTGTTGTGAAAAACAATGTAGTCCTTCTCTTGGCACTATGGTTATGGTTGATATTTATATTTTGCTTACTAACAGTTATCAACAACACTATAATTCTTGCTACATGTACACCTTGCCCCACATCCTTTTTGACTCTTGCAACTACACTTTACAAGTTCACTGCAGGCCTTAGAAGTAATAGGTAATGTGGTCCACACAGGGACCAATTATTGCCTGACATTGGTGATAGTCCAGCCCCAACCTTCTAGACTAGGTATGTGCGGTTTGCTTAATGGCCTACCATATTCCACTCTGGAATGAAACTCCCTTGGAGTGTTGCTATAGTGCATCCTGGGTTGTTGGGAGGTTCTCCATTGTCTTCCCCTTTTGGCAAAACAACTGCTTTCTGGCCTCATCATCAATATATTCAAGATCACTGGCCTTAATTGTCATATAGAATAATAGTGAAGCATTCAAGCAACTAGAAATGTTAAGCACTGACCTCTGTGAAAGGATGGAGTGCCATGTTTGTAAAGGCTTGTCTCACATCTTGGTAGCAAAGCCACACCTCCTATGATGACTTCTTGCCTCTTCCAAAGAATGAAGATGTGGTATCACATCCTCTGAAACTGTGGAAGACAGGGAGGGCAAGGGACTTCTCTCAACCCAAGCAGTCATAGATGGCATTGATATGATGATATGTAAAGTTCTTGCCTGTACCAAAGGCAATTCAAATGTTCACATCTCTGCACAAGGTGATGAGGTAATGGATGTTGCCAATTAGGATCACCACTACATCTGTGTCAACAGTGTGCACCACACAGTTGGTACTGTCATTCAGAAGGGCATCCTATGCGGATCAGCAGCCTAGTGTCTGCTTCCTCATGATCACATAGTGTCATGGATCAATCAGTTCCTCAAAGAATAGATCTGTTAGAAGATGTGATGATGATTTCCCTGTCTTTGGGGCAATCCACAGTGGCAATCCTGTTGGACAGGAATGTAAACAGTTCCTCTTTTTTGGTTGGGCCACCCAAAAAGTATGCTCACTTTCCTGGGATCTTATTTTAACCTGCAACTTTTCTCTGAATTCCCTTTCCTTGCTTTTCTCTGGTGGGTTCTTTTATACTGATAGGGATGTATTTGTCCCATATTACATCAACTCGTTTTGAGTTTTCTAGTTGTTTTATGATGTGTGGAACAAAGACCTGATAGTGTACTCTTCAAATGTAACAACATTGTTAGTGGGGAGCACCACATCAGCTCAATCAAGAAACCTCACATCAATGAAAACTGGGGGATCATTCTGGGTGTCCTTAGTCAGAATGGTTAACAGATCTGATTTCTTTGCAATTTTCCACCATGAGATAGTGAAGGAAGGAAGGGATGATTCTCATGGCTGGAGAATGTAATCATGTCACTCATCCTGTGCTGCATCAAAATGTACAAGTGGGAGAACAGCACCACACCATTATTGAGTAACAAGATTTTCCCTGCTTGTTTTGATTTGGTTCTGGCATGGCTGCGTACAATGGAAAAGAGGAAAGGCATTCTTCTAAATTGGCTCATGATTTGAGGATGTCCAATAAGTTTTAACTTCCTTGCAGCCTGCTCCTTAAAACTTATCTGTGTGGACAATCCCTCTTCATGATGATTTTCAGCTACCTGACTCTTTATCTTTAGGTAGGTATTCCTCTTTAAACCCCTTCAGCAACCTTGCTTGTTCAGGCCCTGAGACTATTCATTTTCTGAAGGCTGAAGGATTCTGTCAGACCATTTGCACCCCCTATCATTGACACGTTGACAACCTCATTATTTTGTTCATGGGCTTGATTGATTGGAATGGTTGAAAATCTGTCTTGTGGTGGTTTTGTGGATAACCCAGTGACTGTGCTCCGCAATCTCTTTGAGAATTAATGGGGAAAGACTCTCCATATCTCAGATGTGTATTGGGATCCAACGCACATAATTGTATGGTCTAGAGCAAAATACCATGGAGCCAATGCCTTCAGACTTCCAATATAAAAATTCCCTTCTTGGTGAGATCTGATGCAGATGAGGCCTCAGAGTTCCATAGTGAAAACAGTATCCCAGTATTGGATTGTTGGACTCTTCTGTACCATTTTCCACCTCCATGCCTCTTTGACTTCTTCACTGTGAGCTCCTTCAGTGGGCAAGAAAGCATCCTCCTTGAGCATTGCAACAGCCACTTGGTGAGCATGCCTTGTTTGAGTGAGGTGTGAGGCTCTCAGAAAAGAGTCAGCAATGCCTGATGATGGAATGGATGCTTGTGTATGTGCATTGGTCACCAAATGTTTTCCACATTGCCATCTTTATGTGCAGTCCACCTAACATTGCAATAATTTACCTTCTCCATGAGTTCCATTGTGTGAACTTGGCAAGAGCATAGAGTGGTGCATCAAAGGTGATCACATGGTATCTGTTGTGTATACTATAGTGATAACACATAGTGCCTGATGATGATATTTTGTCATATATTTTGTTTTTGTTTTAATAAATACAATCTAATCCTTTTTCACATTGTATAGGTGTGTTCCTTGGCCCTTAAAATGTATGTTTAGATACAAAAATTATGATCGTAAGTGGCTTAGAAGCTGAGATATTAGTTGATATAGGTTTTTGGATGATGGCGATCATGCAAATCCAAGATGGCCGCCAGTAGTCCTTCTCTAAACTTGACTATTGTTATGGTTGATATTTATATTATGCTTACTAACAGTTATTAACAACAATATAACTATCTAGCTATAGTTGTATACCATAGTGATGATATTTTGTCATATATTTGTTTTTGTGTTAATAAATACGATCTAATATTTTTTTAAATGGTATAAGCGTATTTCTTGACCCTGAAAATGTATGTTTAGACACCAAGATTGTCATCCCAAGTGGTATAGAAGCTGAGATATTAGTAGATGTAGGATTTTACATGATGGCGATCTTAAAAATCCAAGATGGCCACCATAATATATCGGGAGAAAGTGGTGCCTACCAAAAATTGAAAGCTAGGGCCATTGTCAACACATGGTAAAAATTTGGTGCTTTTGTCACGAACGTCCACATTAATTTGCTAAGCTGCCCTACTATTACTTATATACAAGACTATGATATTGTTGATAATAGATTATGGGCACATATTCTATGGTTCCACAACACAAAATTATCTTAACAAATTGCAGACTGTACAGAACTCTGCCCTCAAGATTATTCTACACTTTCCAACCACTACACAGTAATAAAGGTGGTTGATTGAACAGGAAAAGCCGTCACTGCGAATGATATGTAAACTAATATTTTCAATCTTTTCATTCCATTTTGAACAGCATCATTGAATACTTTTATTTTAAAAAGTAATAGGATCGAACAATGATATATTGCCTATAACAATTAATAAGCAAATATCAGGACAATTCACAAGGAAATTGAGAGCCACTGATTCAAACTCTAATACATATATATCACATGAACTATCGGACACTCCAAAAATGAACTATGAGAGACAAAGAATAATGACATTATTTGGCAGCTGTATGCATTTAGTAATTCCGCTAAATTAGACTGAAAAGTCGTTAACACTAGGTGTATCTGAGTATATTCAGTATTGTCCTGATTCAAACAATCTGTTAGGTTATGTTGAACTGTATTTTGAACCTGATTTTTGTCTTTAATTTGGGTGATTTGAGACAATTGGTGAAGGTGAATTGTACATTTTCTGAAAATCTGACCCATTTACATTACAACATATCTTTAAAATGACACAGATAAATTGTCGTTAGAAAAAAACAAAAATATGAACAGAAACATCTAACTCAGGTATGGAAGACTGATGAACGGAATTAAGAGGATTTCGATATTTTGTATCTGGGCTAAATAACAAAAGTGCAAAATAAGTAATAATTGTTGTTGAAAAATGTTACTTGAGATACAGGAATAGGTTAAGAGTGTAAAATGCCGAGAGAAGTCAAGGCATTTTCCTACTTCTTGTTATAATTACTACAGAAACTGTAAAAGACTAGCCTAAGGCTGCGATTCCACTGGCTTGCTCTTTTGGCCCGCTCTTCATACGCTCTTTTATTTTCCCAGAGCGACTAAGAAGCAAAGTTTGAGCGATACCAGAGCGGTCTAATAGAATAGGTTATTGCGCTTTCTATACGCTCTTTAAACTTGACGTTGGCGCTTCTTTTTGATGTTGCGCTAATATCTGCCGTGTTTGATTTGAGCGCAATAACACAATGCTGTTTCTGCCTGTTAAAATATTATTATTATTATACAACTTTTATTCCATATCAGCATATACAATGACAATAAAGAAAAGGGCCATTGATCCCTCTCCAATGGAGATCTTCCTGGTAACCCTCAAATAAACAATTAAAATTACAATGTAGTATCACAGCTATTTTATAGCGTTGAAGAAAAATTATGTGTCTCTGTGTTATTTTAAACAAATTGTCTTTGGTTTGTCCTTTCCGCGGTGATGATTATTATTGTTCGTCTTGTTTTGAGGGTTGTTGAAATCGCCTCAGTTTCATTTTTAATAAATTTATTATTGTCTATCACCTTTTTTTCGTAACTTGTGCTTGTGTTCTTGGATGGTCTTGACACAGCAGACTTGTATCTTAGTAACCAGGTCGATGTTGATTTGATGTTCCTACATACACCATATAAAGACATGACTATCACTTTGAGTGAAAAATAACTATTTTTTGTTTAACAAATATAATTACCTTGGTACCTTAAAGCACCTTCATTTTTAGCCCTGTACTGGGTTCGTCGATATTCTAAGTAAACAAGATTTACCACAACAATTAATAAAAATAGTGTAAAAGAATCCTGTCCTATACTGGTAGGGTTCTTGTGAGTAGATGAGGTGATTAATCAAGTCATCCCATCTTGAACTGTCCTATCCTGTACTGGTTGGAACAACAAACAATTTTTATAGTATTCGTAGCTGACAATAAGACAAGGTTGTATAAACAATGAACAAGAAATAGTAATACCGTCCCCCTTTCCCTACATTGATTTGTTTACCGATATATCGGTCTTTATGGTAGGTCTTACGTGCCTACTTACTTCCCCCCTAACATACATTCGTATAATAGTCAGATTGTCATAGTTGACTTAAACAGTATTTCATTGCAGTCAAAATGCCCGTTATAAAGGTGTACTACAGGTTAAAACCTCCTCAGATTTAAGAAAACCGTCGTTCTCCTTAGGATATACATTTTTTAACCACTTTCTAAATGCTTCTCTTGTTTTTATATCTCTAGGTTGTTGTGGTAGGTCGTTCCATAATAAAGGCATTTTATATATATATGATTTTTTGTAGCTTTCACATTTTGGTATTGGAACTTTCAGCTTTTTGCCTGTACTTAAACCTCTCAAATTTATTTGCCTATCGTCCACATATTCCTTATCCAGAGACCTCCTGAATGCTAATTCTAGGATGTGGCCTTGCCTCCTAGTATTAAGCGAGGGCATCTCAGTTTTTATATGTATTTCCTTGGTACTCGTATACCTAGGGAGTTTGAGTGCAATTTTTATCGCTGCGTTTTGCAGAGACTGAAGTCTGTCTAAATACCGTTGGGGGGTGCACTGATAGAATATATCCCCGTAGTCTATGTGGGGTAATATAGTAGCCTTATATAATAACATTAACGTTTTGGTGTCACATACTCTGTAAAGTTTTGACAGTGACTTTAGTTTTGTTCGTATGGCATGAATCTTCCTCTCCATAAAAGTTTTGAAATTTAGTTGGCTGTCAATCTCAACTCCCAGAAACTTATAGTACCCAACCTCCTCAAGAGTATATTGGTCTATCTTATAAGACTTTACATTAGTTTTCTCTGGTCTTAAGCTAACAGTCAAATATTTACATTTTTTAATGTTCAAAGATATCTTATTTACTGCACACCAATTGACAATATTATCTAGGTCTGTTTGTAATTCCCTATTCGTCCCTGTATTTTTTTCCCTTTTTTCATAGATAACAGTGTCGTCAGCGAAATGCTGAATTTGACAATTCTTGACAACCTTATGTAGATCGTTTACATACAGTATAAAAAGTAGCGGTCCCAAGGCAGTTCCTTGTGGAACACCGCAACTAACCTTTTGTAGTGAAGAGAGACTACCATCCAATGTTACGCATTGGGACCTATCTTGTAAGTAATTTTTGAACCAATTTAATGGGCCGTTTTGTAATCCGAATTTCTTAAGTTTATCTATTAAAATATCATGATTAACGGTATCAAAAGCTTTTTTGAAATCTAAAAATATTAAATCAGTTGAATTTTTATTATTTAAATTTTGATAAGTGTATGAAAATAGGTGGTCCAATGCGTCATTGATTGACCTTCCGCTTCGAAAACCATATTGAGCGTCACACAATAACTTATTACCTTCTACGTAAGACGCTAGCTGACTCTGTACACAACTTTCTAAGATCTTTGCTGGAAGGCTAATACATGATATCGGCCGGTAATTACCTGTGTTATTTTTGGCCCCTTCTTTGTATAATGGAGTAACTATTGCAGATTTAAAGTCCAATGGTACTGTTTCTGTCTGAAGTGATAGGTTAAATAAATAAGCAAATTGGCTGCTTAAAACTTTCATACAAGGTTTGAGTATCCTCGTAGGCATAAATTTTAGCCCAGAGGCTTTATAATTTCCAACTTTAACTAACGCTAATTCTACAGCGGCACTTGTTATGCCATTAAATTCAAATTTACTATCTACCTTGTCCATCACTTCGTCAACTCTTATTGTTTTGCCCCTCTCTATTTTGTTTGCTAGTTCAGGTCCCACTCCCACAAAATACCTATTAAATTCTTCCGCTGCAGATAGCCCAGTGAGCTTGTCCCCCTTCTCTGTAGATACCGTTATTTCCTCGTTTTTATTTTTACACTTGTCCCTTGAAAGAATAGGTTTAATGATTTCCCAGAATTTGTGAGGTTCCGATCTGGATGCCTCTATCTGGTCTTTTAAATAATTGCCCTTAGATTTCCTTACTTCTTCATTCGTCCTACATCTTTGTCTCCTAGCTTCTTCCCAGTCTACCTCTAGACCCGTCTTTTTGGCTTTCGTATACGCTTTGTCCCTACTTTTTGTCATGTCTATAATTTCTTTTGAATACCAATCAGGAGTCCTATTTACATTCTTAAATTGCTTTATGGGGCACATCCTGTCGAGGTAAAACTCGATTTTTGAATACAATATTTCCCATGCCCTGTTAACTTCCCTGGCTGAATAGAAATCTGTCCAGTCCAGGTCTTTCAGTATCTCTTGAAGTATTTTTATGTCGAGGTTTTTTGTATTCCTAGCTTCAAAGGTCGCTTGGGTATACTTGTTCCTCTCTTTTTTTACTTGTAAGAATACTGGAAGATGATCGCTAAGATTATAATTTATTGCTCCACTCTCGTTAATATTTTCTAGATTGGTATATATATGATCTATTTTGGATTTTGATTTTTTACTAATTCTAGAGTGGACTTTGACCGCTTGTTGAAGATTGTATTTACCCAGTAGAGTATTAAATCTATCCGCTTGTTTTGTTTTACCCGACTCTATTATATCTGAATCATAGTTGAAATCTCCAAGAACAACGACATCGTTTGTAGAGTCAACCGAGTTTAGAGCCCTTTCTAATTCAGCTAGAGTACCAAGAGCGCAGTGAGAGCGCACAAATGCATTTGCTATTGCTTTCATATAGGAAACCAACGGACCAGTAGAATCGCTCTGCGATTGTATTGCACTAAAAATATTAGCGGATGAAGAGCGAATGACAAGCGCACTATAAACAAGCACAGCAAGAGCGAGCCATGAGCACATATATAAGCGATCCAGTGGAAATGCACCTTAAACGTTATAATGTAACCTGAGGATAGATGGAGAAGTGTAATGAGTACTGTTGTATCAATTTATTTTAGTCAGAATAGATGTACCGTTGTATTTTAAACAAAACTGTTAAGGGGATGTCGTTGTTGTTGATAAAAATGTATGATTAAACGTAATCATGGGTCTATTGGAAGAACTGTGAGGGCACAGATAGTATAATATCCTTTTTCCTATTTGATGTAATCTGTTTATAAAGGAAATAAAAACATAAATTTATTTATACATGCAGGCACACTCAAACCTATGAAAATCATCGATTTAACTATAATGCCTCACAAAAAAATAAATGTAGAAAACTATGTACAACATTTATAAATTCAATTTCAACTCTTACATCAACCCATAGATACAGATGCAAATATGTGATGTGTTTCAGGAAAATGAATCATAAGTCGCCAAAAATAGATATTGAGATATCACCATATTTGAAAAGATGGGATCAAGCCGATTTTAATGATAGTAAACAGTCTAATAATCTAATAAGTATTTCTAGATTCTAAGTTTGATATTTGTATTTTTGAATAAAAAAATTACAATATTTCTGAGGGTCAATAAACAGTAAAGTAACTAAATGTAGTCCATATAAGGACCTTTTAAACGAAAGGATATATTACATAGATTGTCCTGAAATTTGAGACATCAATTGATATAGCTATAAGTGATAAACCCTCCAAAAACTAGAACATTCCAATAATGTGATCTTGTGAAAAAAACACTTTGAAAAATATCAATTTTCACGACTTATGACTCATTTTCCTGAAACTCATCACATATATGCAAAAAGAACGTTTGTTGTTAGGGGACAAGGGTGAATGATAACATATTTTTTGATCGCTGTTAGCAGAGAAATCAGCTTCAACGCCTGCAAGGTCATATTACTTGTGTCCCTCAACCTATTATGAGGGACAGGGGCCCGTTGCTCCGTTTCTCGCTAACTATTTCCCCATTGAAAGTGTATGGGAAAATAGTTAGCGAGAAACGGAGCAACGGGCCCCAGCATGTATATAATCAGCAACCTTAGGTTGACCCATACTCTTATAGCATTAATACCCGAGGTTTTGGGTGGTCTAAATGGTCTGTTGCCTGGTGGACAATTTGGGGTTGTTAGCCCTGAGAATTAACAGACCACTTAGACCATCCAAAACCGAGGGTATTAGTGCTTTTAGACGCGGTTTGGTCAGAGGGCTATTAAGAAAAAAAGATTCACCGACCTCTAGACCTTTTATTTACCAGTTCTTTCGACGTCTATATTAGCCCCATTCCTTACCGGAAGTTGCCAGAAGTGATTGCCATGGTCTATTGTTACAAAAATACATCCCAGAATCTGACCAAACCAGGTCTAAAGCAGGCTAATCCACTTAGCCAGGCTTCCAGGCAATTAGCGGGAAAATGTAAGTGAAGGGATCTCTTATTTAATGAAGGTATACAATGTGTGATGTGTTACAGAAAAAACAGTACTCGCAGTAAGTCGCAATTAGTTGATAGTAGCCCCAGGGAGGTATATACAAGGGAGTGGCAACGAATAATATGCGTGGGTGGCATAAAGTTGGAAGTAATGCCACTACTACTACTAGCACCAACTATTCATAATTGGGTCAGATTTTCAGAAAATGTACAATTCAACTTCACCAATCCTCTCAAATAACCCAAATTTCAGACGAAAAAAAGTTCAAAATACAGTTTAACCTAGCCAAACTGATTGCTAGAATCAATGCAATGCCGAATATACTCGAAATTACCTAGTATTGGCCCAATTGCAGCCTAATTTAGCAGAATTTACTCAATATGTACAGCTGATAATTGTACACTTTGTGAAAATCCGACCCAATTATTATACACGCATTCACTACCGAGACCCCAACAGCCGCTCATTACGTGTAACACGGTAACACGGTAATGGACAGTGCTTATGAGAATGAATCAAGTCCAATAAATTTTCAACTATGACGGCAAGTTCCATGCTATGTTTATTATATGGGCATAACACTTGATCAAATATGATGTGAAAATCTGAAAAAGTAGCCAGATGTCTCAGAGACAGTGCAAGCACCATCAACTCTGCAGGTTTATGGCTATAGATTTGTTGATGTGTTTCGCAGAGACCCAAAGGTGCTTGTCTAAGTTGTTAATTTCATAGTTTGCTGAGTAGAACTATGAAATTAACACCTTAAATAAGTGCTTTTGGATCTCAACAAACTGCAAAGGTAACATTTAAGCTATTATAAGACATCTCAATTTTTATCGTATGCATACAATGAAAATATTGTTATTGCACCCCACTTATTACACCTCTCACGAGAAATGCACGTATAATAACCTGTGCTACTTAATTATGATGTAACTCCTTTCTATAATTTCGATGAAATCTTGACCCACTACTTCGTAAATTTATAATTATTACTTCTTCCTTCTTTCTGTTCACTGTTCACAGTTCGGTCGATAATGGCAGTCTGAATGCTCCATGAATCAATGAAAGGAATAATATTTGTTGATCACATATATGCCTTGATAAATATACATGGGAATTCCTGAGCCCACTTTACAAGGACTTATAGATTTGTATATTATATATAGTGTTTACTATATAGATACAGCTGCACTCTTGCATCTACTTCCCCAGGTTGTGAGTGAGTGAGATTGGCTGCTTTACGCCCTTATCAACACATTTAATATGGTTATATCAAGGGCGGGAGAGCTGAGAGGGAGTGAGTGAGATTGGTTGCTTTACGCCCTTATCAACACATTTAATATGGTTATATCAAGGGTGGGAGAGCTGAGAGGGAGTGAGTGAGATTGGCTGCTTTACGCCCTTATCAACACATTTAATATGGTTATATCAAGGGTGGGAGAGCTGAGAGGGAGTGAGTGAGATTGGTTGCTTTACGCCCTTATCAACACATTTTAGATGGTTATATCAAGGGCGGGAGAGCTGAGAGGGAGTGAGTGAGATTGGTTGCATCAACACATTTTAGATGGTTATATCAAGGGTGGGAGAGCTGAGAGGGAGGCAGTTTAGGATCATAGCGAGGAAATAGAGATAGAGAAGAAGGGAGAGAGAGACAGAGAAGAGACAGAGAAGAGACAGAAAGCCACTTTAAGGTCATACTCAGGATATATAGAGCTAGAGAAAAAGGGAGAGTGAGACAGAGAAAAGAGACAGAAAGGCACTTTATGGTCATACCCAGGAAATAGAGATAGAGAAGAAGGGAGAGAGAGACAGAGAAAAGAGACAGAAAGGCACTTTATGGTCATACCCAGGATATAGAGATAGAGAAGAAGGGAGAGAGAGACAGAGAAAAGAGACAGAAAGCCACTTTAAGGTCATACTCAGGATATATAGAGCTAGAGAAGAAGGGAGAGTGAGACAGAGAAAAGAGACAGAAAGGCACTTTAGGGTCATACCCAGTAAGGTTGTCAGAGCTTCTAAGTGTCTTTTAGATCACTTTTGGATGGTGAAGGTGGCCACCATAAATTGCTTTCCTCACCTTTCCAACCACATTGCAGCAATATTAACACACTTTCAGTTCTTGATAATGGAAGCGGGAGCAGTTATGGGGGAATAAAGGGATCAGTATATTGTCTTTAAATTCGGTATATGGGTCAGATTTTCAGAAAATGTACAATTTGCAGCTCTACACATTTAGGAAATTCTCCTAAATTAGGCTGCAATTTTGTCAATACTAGGTAAATTCGAGTATATTCGGCATTGCATTGATTCTAGCAATCTGTTTGGTTAGGTTGAACTGTATTTTAAACTTTATTTTCGTCTGAAATTCGGGTCATTTGAGAATATTGGCGAAGTTGAATTGTACATTTTCTGAAAATGTGACCCATATGGATTTATGATTCAAACAACGCCAAAACACCAACATTGAAAGCATTCTCATCAATTTATGCCCTGTGAAAAAAAAAAAAAAAAAAAAAATCATTTGTACGATTTGTGGCTCATATTTCTCTAACACATCACATTTATTTTATTTGAAGTATATCAACTTCAAACTGATGTTGTCGGTCACATGGGTCAGATTTTGAGAAAATGTACAATTCAACTTCGCCAATCTTCTCAAAAACCCAAATTTCAGACGGAAATCAATCAGATCAAAATACAGTTCAACCTAATATAAACCAAACAAATTGCTAGAATCAATGCAATGCTGGATATACTTGAGTTTACCTAGTATTGGCCAAATTTCAGCTTAATTTAGCAACATTTACTAAATGTGTACAGCTGCTAATTGTACATTTTCTGAAAATCTGACCCATACATACACGCCACTGGCTTTACTGCCTGTGGAGCGGTCGTCCTAAACGCCTGTAATCATTGCCATGATCACAGGCCCTTTAACAGTCATACGCAATGAACAAATGTTTTTCACAAGAAAATCCATGAATCATGATTATGTTGTAATTTGGAGCAATCTTAGAATTACCCAAGATGATGCTTCTCCACTTAAAGCTGCACTTTCTCAGTGAATGGCGGTCTAAAAACAATCATCTTATCGAATACATATTTCATATGGTTCAGATTTTCAGAAAATGTACAATTGGCAGCTCTACACATTTACTAAATTCTGCTAAATGTGGCTAGAATTTGGCCAATAGTAGACAAATTCAAGTATATGCGGCATTGCATTGATTCTAGCAATATGTTTGGTTAGGTCAAACTGGATTTTGAACAGTATTTTCATCTGAAAAATGGGTTATTTAAGAGAATTAGTGAAGGAGAATTGTACATTTTCTGAACATCTTACCCATACATATCGTCCCAAATGCCCTCTTCCGTCTTCATTTGATCAATAGCAATTATGTTCTGTTTATAGACCTTTAATGGCGGCACTCTGTAGGTGGTGCGGACAGTGGAAGGTTAAGGCAGTAGACTCGGGTTAGCGGAGTAGGTGGTCCTCCTTAATCAATTACTCAGATACCGGTCCTTGTTAGGAAGGCCCTCCTTAATCAATTTCTCAGATAGCAGTCCTTTATTTGGAAGAAACTTGTTTTTTGTAAATCTGCATTCTTAACAGGACGACTCCACTAGAGAGACAAATGGCGACGACAAATTTTGTTGTTGCCCAATAATTTGTTTTTTAAAATCTGCATTCTAAAGGGTGGTCTCCACTGGCTGTGATAAGCTCTGCGGTAAGCCTTGTGATGGTGTTGCAATGGTTCTATTGGGCAATTAGGGCCTGAGGTTGTAGGGGGATCCGGGAGTCTGCGCGCTTAGGGACCAAACCAAGGCGGAATGCCAAGGTTTTTCCTGGGCACACGGACTCCCGGACCCCGCTACAACCAAAGGATCTAATTGCTTTAGTCTCGCTTTGTTGGTACATGGTCCAGGCACCCACTCAGGTACAACCCGTTCCGCTCAAGAGTGTGATGTTAAGAAAGAGAAGGTGTGCTGTAAGTGGTAATCAAGTCTTGCTAAAACCAGAACTGTCAACACTGCCCCCATTTATCACTCACAAAAACAAAAACGCTTTTGGGACTATACAGGCTTCATTTCAAAGCATCTAAGTTCAAACAAACCCATACCAGTCTAGTTATAGCCTCTCTCACCCACTACTGGCAAAGAAAATGGTTTATTAGGTATCTGAAATGAGGAAAACATGATTTAAACTCCAACCAAACCATGCCCACAGCCCTCTCGCACTGCCTTTGGTCGATGCTGAGCCAGCACAGGCATCAGCCTTGATGACGTCAAAATCAAGGAGGATTGTGGGTAACATTCCCCAAAATGGTGGCGGCTACAAATCATGAATTGAGCCTATTTCAGACATTTCAAATGCTTCTATCAATGTTGTGATAGTTACTAGGGATATTTCTATACTACAGGAACGCTTTTATTTAATAAAAGAACCTATTCCAGTACCATTGTACTGAAGCTGTACTTCATTTTAATCACATCTTTTCAAATACGATGGTATCTCAAAATGTTTTTTTTTAAAATTTTATGAGTAATGACTCATTTTTCTGTGAAACATGACATATATAACTCTCATTGCATTGCTGTACATAGCTTGATGCTTATTGCACCAACATCAACTATATATAACATGTGTACGCAGGTCAAGTCTTCAGAAAATATACAATTGGATTTCCCCAATACTCTCAAATAACCCACATTTAAGTCAAAAATCAGGTTCAAATACAGTTCAACATAATCAGACAGATTTTTTGAATGAATATAGTATACAGTATACAGTACAGAATATACTCAGATATACTCAGTATTCATCATTTTTCACTCTAATTTAGCAGAATTTGAGAGATGTGTAGAACATTATATTGTGCATTTTCTATAAATCCGACCCACACACAGTAGCTACTACGCACACCACTGGTTTCTAAGTGCTCTCATACCAGTTACCGCTGCATTCTCAGCTCTTACAACGAAACCAATCTTACCAAATGTTTGAAATGGAGGTAACAGATTAAAATAAATAAGTTGGAAAACCTGGATGTAAGAGGGAAGAACTCACAATAGACCATAAATGTGATGTGTTTCAGGAAAATGAGTCATAAGTCGCAAAAAATGGATTTTGAGATATCATCATATTTAAAAAGATGACATCAAGCCGATTCTAATGATAGTAAACAGTCTAGTAATCTAATAAGTATTTTTAGATTTTAAGTTTGATATTTGTATTTTTGAATAAAAAAGTTAACTCGCCATCTCGCAACACACTAGGTGGGGTGAGATGCGTGTAAAGGTAGGGGACACGTGACTAGCCCACCACGGTCTCGGTCTCGCGAGGGATACCAGAGCTCTTCCACTCACCTCTGATACCTCGACGGGTCAACACCACACTATACTTTGCTGAATTTTTTCTGACATCGTGTTGACTCGGATACTGTCATGTCTGACAAAGACAAAGATAAGCACAAGCAAGTGCGTTTCTGCTGGGCTTGTGGTGTCAAGCACACCACACCTACTGGTAAGAAATGTCACATTTTGGCCAAGCAGTTTAAGGAAGAGGTGGGTTACAGGTCTAGCGACTGCGACGTGAGTCCTCCCCCTCCGCTGACGCCCGTTGGCAGCGGTTTGGGTTTTTGTGATTGGGCTTCCCTCAATGGCAGTGCTGGTAGAGGGCGAGGTGCAGGCAGAGGTACGACTGGTTTCATGGACCCTGGGCGGTCAACCTTTGGAGTGCCTTCAGGCAAGCTAGCTGTTGGCAGAACGAGAGCTTCGAACAGAGTTGGTTTTGGCCGGGGCCGTAGCAGGCTATTGTCTGGTGAGAACGACCCTCAATTGGACCATTTGGTTGTGGGCTTACAAAAAGACATGTCGAAGCTGCAGGTAGACGTAACGAGCTCTACTGCTAAACTTAACTCCATAGAGAAGTTGCTATCTTCTATGACGCAGAAAAACCAGTTTGTCCCTCCACCTGTCACCGAGTCTAGTCAATCCGACCCTAGTCCCGAAGAGAGTGCCCCTGAGTCCTGACGGGGCCAAGGGAGGCAGGAGCCGTTCTTCCAGTTCTTCTGACTCCTCTTCGAGTGTGTCGTCCTCGTCGTCCTCTTCTTCAGGGCTTTCTTCTGTGACCAAGAGAAAAAGGACTAAGAAAGTTTACAAGACCAAGAGTAAAAGCGTGGCACGTAAGAAAATCTTTAAGTTGAAAAGGTTCCTGCCCCGGGAGGAGCGAACCAAATCTTTGACAATTGAACGGCTGTGGTTTTGCCACGACTCTCTGACTTTGGAAATGCTTAAAAAAGGTAAAAATGTACGTGGAATGCTTGAACACAGTATTTTTCTTGCCGAGAAGGCTAGCACCAAGGTATATCTGCCGAGTGGTATTTGTCGCTACGATGAAGGTGTGAGGGAGCGAGCAAGGGAGACCGGTCTAAAGGCCTACACGGCTGGGGACATGGGTCTCGCCATGCGCTTCCTCTCTACCGAGTATGCGAGGGCTAAGACCCAGAATTTTTCTAACTCTAAGAAGGGAAAAGACTCTAAGTCGAATGCGCGTTTATATTGTTGGGCTTACAATAGAGACAAGTGCATGTCCTCAAACTGTTGATTTCCCCATGTATGTGGTACTTGTTTTGAAAGTTCTCATGTTATGAAGAACTGCCGTAACAGTTCGGCGGTTCAAGGTAATCAAGCGTAGGTCTCAGATCGGGGGGAAGCTTTTCATAGTGTTGACGATGATTCTTACCTTCAATCGCCATGTATCCAATATAGTATGTGCGATCCATGCACAACAGATGTATCTGGTAGTTTTAACGCTTCCCCCAGGTCTGAAATTGCTAAGGTTTCTGTTTTATCGACAGATTTTGATAGTTCTTTATGTTGTTTACCTTCGTCTCTGACATATGTCGGCCATTTTGGCGTGGTGGATTCTGGTCTTCCGGTCCACGAGTTATGTGTTCGAAATGAGTCTATAGTTTTTCCACCTGTTTATAGTTATAGTTATGGGATGTTGGATAGTTTCCCTTGGGTCCCAAATTATAATAGTAGTGACTCTTTGAGTTATATCGATAGTTTTTGTTATTCGGTAGAGCCGGAAGAGGAGCTTGAACCGGAAGTTGTTTTTAGTAAACATGGCGGCCTTCGATGGCTGACAGTGATTGTTACCGATAGTTTTTCTTCTGATTCTCCAAATGTAAGCTTCTGTACCCCCTACACGGACAGTGAACTTAAGGATCGGGAAGGTTATTTACCGATTGATTATGTTAAAAGCGTAAAAGTTTATAATTCTCAGTATCTTCACCTTAAAGATAGTTGTTACGCGGGGACATGTACTTGTGTTTATCTTCTCGACTGGGTGCCGACTCAGATGAAGCCCTGCCGTTATGCTTGTATAGTAGACCAATGTGGTCACGACTTAGATAGTAATAGTTTCATACTTAATGGTATCTGCAGAGGTTTTAAAATAGTTGACCCTGATACTTGTTTACTTTATGATCTCCCTAATTATAGTTCGATTTTGGAGCCTTCGATGAGGTCTCAAATGTGTAAGACAGTCGCTCAGGAGCTAGCGGAGGGTAAGATTTCCATTAGTAAAGGTCACCCTAGTTGTATTCATGCTCTTGGGGCCATTAGACGTGCCGACGGTCGTTTGCGACCGATCACAGATTGCTCTCGTCCTTTAATCTCAGTCAATGATTGTATGGCCGATACGGCAGAAAAATTTTCTTTCATCAAAGTAGATGATGCAGTTAACATAGTTTGTAGTGGTGGCTTTGGTGCTATAGTTGATATTACAAATGCCTACCGTAGTATATGCATATATCCCCCGCATAGAAGGTACTTAGGTTTTCGTTGGCCTTGGGTAAAGGATTCGGACACTGTATTCGAAGACAACTCTTTGTGTTTCGGTATTAAGTCGGCCCCTTTTATTTTTAACTCCATCACTGACTTTGTCTCGAGGGTTATGGATAGTTTGGGGGTTAAATGTCTGAATTATTTGGATGATTTCTTTCTAGCAGGGGGGACCTTCGCACTCTGTTTAGAGAGACAACATCTTCTGATGTCAGTCTTGCGTTACTTGGGTTTTTTCATCAACTACAAGAAAGCAGTGAGTCCTTCCAACATACCTAGGTACTTAGGGGTTGATATTGATTTAGTGGGGATGCAACTGCGTCTTCCAGAAGATAAGCTTGAGAGAACTAGGAATTTAGTTGCTTCTTTCTTAGATAGGAATACATGTAAACGCAAGGACTTGGAAAGGCTTACGGGTTTATTAGCCCATTGTTCAGTTTTAGTGAAGGGAGGTCGGACCTTTTGTCGCAGGTTGTATTCCCTTCTGCGGGCCTCACGTGGTAAGAGTATAGTTCATTTATCAGAAGTCTATAAGACTGATCCATTTTGGTGGAATAGTTTCCTACATGTTTTTAATGGCAGGAGGAAGATGATAGTAGATATGGCCCCGACCTTGGTATTGTATACTGATTCATCCCTTTCGGGTTTTGGTGCAGTCTTTGAAGACGATTTTTTCTTTGGTACTTGGTCAGGTAGGACTGGTGCTTGTTCCCATGTATGCCCAGCTCCTTTATGTGATGACTTAATTAATACAAATATTAACGCTGGGGTTCTTCCCTCCGGGATAGTAAGGTTGTAGTGTATACTGATAATACTCAGGTAGAACGAATGCTTATAACGGGCCGTAGTGTTAACATTAAAGCAATGAGTCTCTTACGAGAGCTATTTTGGTGCTGTGCTATTTTGAATATTACTATTATTCCTAGAAGGGTCTCCTCTGAAGAAAATGTAACAGCTGACGCTCTGTCGAGAATTTTTTGTAAAAAAAATGGTAGTATGGGGTTTGGCCTTCCCCTTATGTTTAATTTTTGTTGTGTTTTTAGCATCGCTGACGCAGCTACGTAGCAAATGTGAATATATACGTTCTTTGAGCTGGGCTCCCTCTACTTGGAAAACAAGACGCTCTCAATGGTCCAGGTTCTTCAATTTCTGTGATCAGTATAACTTAACCCCTTTACCTGCGTCAGTAGATGTAATGTGCCTTTATGTTACCTTTTTACCATCTTCTTTGAAATACTCTTCTATCACTAATTACATATCGGCCGTTTGGTCCCTTCACCAGTATTTTGATTTTGATGTACCAGCAAAGGGGTCATTTTATCTAAAATGTACATTAAGAGGAGCCCGCAGGCTGTTGGGTGACTTTGTAAGGCAATCAGACCCTTTGCTGCCCGAAGATTTAGTACTTTTGTATAATTTTCTTGACCTCTCTCTATCTAAGGACCTCGTATTCTGGTCAGCTGTATGTCTGGCGTTCAGGTGTCTCCTCAGGAAATCGCATTTTACTTACTCTGTACATATGCTGAGGTGGAGAGACGTAGTATTCACCTCTTATGGTTTCCTCCTTACCATTAATAGTTCTAAAACTATCCAATTTTCAGAAAGAGTTGTAAAGATACCAGTGGTTTGTGCACCTCTTTCTAAGTTATGCCCTGTGCGTTGGCTGAAGCATTACTTCAGGAGGGTGAGGTTGTCCCCGGAGGACTATTTATTTTTATCTGGTCCGGGGAGACGTCCGTTAACTTATGGTTTTTTCGCTAAAAAACTTGCCATGTTAATTAAGGCAGCAGGTCTTCAGGGCAACTTCACGTCTCACAGCTTACGACGTGGTTGTGCCACTTATTTGTCACGACTTGGTTTACCTTTATACGACATAAAAACCTATGGGGACTGGAAGTCCCTTAGTGTTCTCTTATATTTGTCGAGTGACGTGACGACTCGTTTGTCTAAGGACGAGTCAGTAGCACTCTATCTGAACTGTTTTTCTTGATTATCTCGATGTTATTCACTGATTTTGTGTTATCCATTTCGATGTTTAAATTTTTTCCTGTGGCTGGGGGGTTGGGAGCTTAGGCAAGCCCTAAGATTTCTCGCAGCCCACAACGTTTCTTATATCTTATGTCTTGCTAGAGCCAGCCACAGTAGTTTTACTCGCCATCTCGCAACACACTAGGTGGGGTGAGATGCGTGTAAAGG
The DNA here is from genome assembly GCA_942159475.1 of Sthenelais limicola. NCBI lineage: Eukaryota > Metazoa > Annelida > Polychaeta > Phyllodocida > Sigalionidae > Sthenelais > Sthenelais limicola. Next base: position 9,392,985 of record OW804098.1, read on the forward strand.
TAGGGGACACGTGACTAGCCCACCACGGTCTCGGTCTCGCGAGGGATACCAGAGCTCTTCCACTCACCTCTGATACCTCGACGGGTCAACACCACACTATACTTTGCTGAATTTTTTCTTTGTTATGTTTATTGAATAAAAGGGAGCTTAGGCAAGCCCTAAGATTTCTCGCAGCCCACAACGTTTCTTATATCTTATGTCTTGCTAGAGCCAGCCACAGTAGTTTTACAATAGTTCTTGGGGGCAATAAACAGTAAAGTAACTAAATATACTCCATATGAGGACCTTTAAAACGAAAGGATATATTACATAGATTGTCCTGAAATTTGATACATCAATTGATATAGCTATAAGTGATAAACTCTCCAAAAATCAGAACATTCCAATGATGTGATCTTGTGAAAAAAACGCGTTGAAAAATATCAATTTTGCGACTTATGACTCATTTTCCTGAGAGAAATGTTCAGAAATGTAAAGAGATGTACATGGGATAATTAAGGTTGATTGGGCTTAATCTTGGGAGATTAGCTAACGTTATTCAGCTCAATGTAATTCCCTCATATGTCATTATATTTGAAAAAGCTTTTATAGTCGGAAGTGACGTCAAATAGGATGATTTTGATAGGATTATAATGTTCATATTTCATTTCAATGCAAATCAAAAAGACAACGATATGATTTCCATATACCAGTGAACTCCTGTGAACTGACATAGCACATGCTAACAGTGTCAGGCCGTATTGCTGATGGCTGTAGAGTGTAGGGGATTATGGCTGTGGTTCTATTTGGAATTAGATTGCCATTGGGTCAGGGAAACACCCGCAAAATGTTTTTACCATCCTCTGAACACAGGACTGTCTTTCCTTTCACTTACTCTTTCAGACACACTGCAACATCTGGAGTATTTTTCGGGGATTTATGAATAATTGGGTCAGATTTGTTATGTAAACCACACGTTGCAAAGGCCCTCCTACTGTCGTCGACCTTAGGGAGTAGTATTGTTACCTTTGCCTATCTCTATATTAATAAAATGGAGAGGGGCGGGGGGGGGGGGGGGGGGGGGGGGAGGGAATGGGAGGCAACAACAATACAACAGTAACAAAAAAACATCTTAACAGGTTCCCATTTGACGTATGAATGTTAATACAGATACTAACTTACAGAGACAACTTGAAAGAGAAAGATGGAGAGGGAACAAGGAGAGTGGGAAGATGTGGGCCCCACTGTCCCACTATAGCAAATACCCGTGCGAAGCACAGGTATTTGCAAATCCCCTACTACCATGTCAGTTGCATTAAGTTAAAGAGATGAGTCACACACAGTGCGTGTTCTGGCCGGAGAAACAGCTAACAATGGCGAATCCAATCTATTTAGAGTGTCCAATTTGAGGCAGAGAGTAATCACTATTTGGGTCAGATTTTCTTTAAATGTACAATTGGCAGCTCTACATATTTAGTAAATTCAGCTAACTTCTGCTAAAAAATGATACATTTGGGGTATATCTGAGTATATTTGGTATCGCTTTAATGGTATTGTTTTAAAGTATCAATTCTGTTATGTTAAACTACATTTTGAAGCTGATTTTTGTCTTAAATGTGGGTTATTTGAGAGGATTGGTGATGGCGAATTGTGCACTTTCGCAAAATCTGACTCATTTATTCAATATCCAAATCTTTCCTGAGTAATTAAAGGTAGAAGTCCAGCAGAGAAGTGCAACTTATTATTTCCGTTTAGTCATAGAAAAACATTATGTGGGTCAGATTTTCAGAAAATGTACAATTGGCAGCTCTACACATTTAGGAAATTCTCCTAAATTAAGCTGAAAAATGATGAATACCAGGAATATCTGAGTATATTTGGTATCGCATTGATTTAAAGTATCAGTTCTGTTATGTTAAACTGCATTTTGAAGCTGATTTTTGTCTTAAATGTGGTTTATTTAAGAGGATTGGTGAAGGTAAATTGTACATTTTCTGAAAATCTGACCCATGTACATCAATACAGTTTCAATAATAATTAATTTTTTGGACAAAGATTAGATAAGCTCCTCAAGCTCAGCTCGATCTCGCTAAACACTCCTACCTCGATTAATATGTACCAAATAGCAATTCAAATTCTTTTTCATACCTCATTATTTCGTTCATCATCCGGTTATATAATGTATTCTAAAAGTAATCTCTGACATTCTTCTTAAATATTTGATTTATAATAATGGTTTTCACCGTTTTTGTAAGGTGATAGAATATCAAAGTATTACCCCATAGTAATGATTGTAGACGAGCTAGAAGAACGCTGAATTTCAGCGACAAGTTTTTCCTCTACAAGTTTTTCATGATATGCTTTGAAAAAATAAAAACGTTTAAAAAAAAATAATACATAGGGGTCAGACCTAATCTATTTTTGTCAAGCAGCTGAGTGTTGATCCAGTAATGGCAAAAGAAAAGCTAGTCATTATCCTTTCATGGCCAATGTGATCCGTTTTAGGGAAATCAGTCACAAGTCGCAAAATTGATACTTTTCAAAGTGTTTTTTTCACAAGATCACATTATTGGAATGTTCTGATTTTTGGAGGGTTTATCACTTATAGCTATATCGATCAATGTATCAAATTTCAGCTCAATCTATATATCCTTTCGTTTTAAAGGTCCTCATATGGACTATATTTAGTTACTTTACTGTTTATTGCCCCCAAGCACTATTGTTAACTTTTTTTATTCAAAAATACAAATATCAAACTTAAAATCTAGAAATACTTATTAGATTATTAGACTGTTTACTATCATTAGAATCGGCTTGATGTCATCTTTTTAAATATGATGATATCTCAAAATCCATTTTTTGCGACTTATAACTCATTTTCCTGAAACACATCACAAATGTAATAAGGATTATATTACCCAAATATCAAATGTCTAGGAACCGAAAATGAACTGAAAAGTTTGCAATGTTGTTGTTTGGTGCATAACAGAGTGGCGGCGGAAGCTTGCGTCTCAGCCTACTGAGAGAAAGAGCAGACTTCAGTGCCACTGGTGTTAAATTCGCACTATCTGGCTAACTGGGTTAAGCAGAATCATTGTTCTTTTATTGTTGTTGATGTAAGGGATCAGCCTGAAAGCAGATGTCCAACAATAGTAGGACTGGTCTGTGGTTCTACAATCCAGCCACTGATTTGTCCCGACTGCGACTAACAGCCCGTAAGCATACATACATGTGCTTAAGTAACCAGGCAACCTGGGCAGCAAGGCCTAGGCTTTCTTTATATGGGTCAGATTTTCAGAAAATGCACAATTGTCAGATCTACACATTTAGTAAATTCTGCTAAATTAGGCTGAAAAATGATTAATACCGGGTATATCTTAGTATATTTGGTATCGCATTGGTTTAAAGTATCAGTTCTGTTATGTTAAAGCCCAAACACTATTTAGGAAACTATAATTCTTTTTTTGCAAATAGCAGAAACATTATAGTCTTAAGAGTACTTCTGTTGCATTATTGTGATCTACATCATTATTTACCATCAAAAACGAAAGAAAATAGAGTCAGTATCTCTCTTACAAGGAGGCAGACATATTGGTGAAAAAGAGCGCCACTGGTGGTGATTTACGTTTATTGATGACGTCACTGGCCCACTAGGTCTGATTGGTCACTATAGTTAGTCTATACTCCGCACATATATGTCAACAAACATTGAACTTAACAGCTGCTTGGTAAGAAGCATTGGTACCGTAATTATATGATGTAATAACACTGAGAATATTTGGATATTCATACCATTATAAACTAATCATAAATACACCTTATTCACCCAAGAGGCCCACGATTTTAGTATGCAATTCTCCCTATGCTGCGCCAAAAATGAGCGCCATAATGGCGATGGCGACGGCGACGGCGACGGCAACGGCAATGTTTTGACACATTAACTCCTCTCCCCTGCCTCATCCTAACCCTCCACAGCTTTAACACCCTGCCCTGCATTTAATTACAGCATATTCGGGCTCAAATGCAACTCGTTGTACAAAACTCATCATTTGTTTATACAAAACAATGGCTCAAATCAATTGACAAATTGTATGTCCACTGAGACATGGCAGGGGCAAGGGCTGGGCCTCGTTTTGAGTTGTGGGTATCATACGTCATCAGAGGTCACATGACTTACAGCAATGGGGGCATTCATACAAGTTGTCTGCTCAAATTAATTCCATGTAAAATACCTCCCCACTTCTTTAATCAATGAGAGTTAAGTAAAATACATATATGAGGTTGTTGGATATGATTCCCCCACCTAGAAAATGTAAACATGATATCCTATGAAGTTTCGGCTTTAAAATTTAATTGCATTTTGAAGCTCATTTTTGTCTTAAATGTGGGTTATTTGAGAGGATATGTGAAGGGGAATTGTACATTTTCTGAAAATCGGACCCATATACTGCTGTCCAGAATATAAGGCTTGGCCTACATCAAGCCCAATCCCGGAGCTTCTTGTGATAATATGAGTGTCAAAGGCTTCAATTAGAGATAAGGGAAAAGGCTTCTCATGCTGCACAGATAAGCTACAGGTGAGTTGATTAGGTCTACTACCAGCCTCATATCATCTCATGTTTAAAGGAAGAAACCATATCATCAAATAGAAAACTACACTAATGAACTAGAGTGAGTGGCATTTGAGCGTGCAACAAGTTGACCCGCCTTTCGCGTACTTTCACTAGGGAAATGCGTTAACTCTTACCACAGTGTACCCCCTTATCAACACATTTAATATGGTTATATCAAGGGCGGGAAAGCTGAAAGGGAGTGAGTGGGATTGGTTGCTTTACGCCCTTATCAACACATTTAATATGGTTATATCAAGGGCAGGAGAGCTGAGAGGGATTGAGTGAGTGAGATTTGTTGCTTTACCCCCTTATCAACACATTTAATATGGTTATATCAAGGGCGGGAGAGCTGAGAGGGAGTGAGTGAGTGAGTTGGTTGCTTTATGCCCTTTTCAACACATTTAATATGGTTATATCAAGGGCGGGAGAGCTGAGAGGGAGTGAGTGAGTGGGATTGGTTGCTTTATGCCCTTATCAACACTTTTAATATGGTTATATCAAGGGTGGGAGAGCTGAGAGGGAGTGAGTGAGTGAGATTGGTTGCTTTACACCCTTATCAACACATTTAATATGGTTATATCAAGGACAGGAGAGCTGAGAGGGTGTGAGTGAGTGAGATTGGTTGCTTTACGCCCTTATCAACCCATTTAATATGGTTATATCAAGGGCAGGAAAGCTGAGAGGGTGTGAGTGAGTGAGATCGGTTGTTTTACGCCCTAATCAACACATCTAATATGCTTATATCAAGGGCGGGAGAGCTGAGAGGGAGGGAGTGAGTGAGATTGGTTGCTTTACCACATTTAACATTCAACACATTTAATGAGATTGGTTGCTTTACGCCCTTATCAACACATTTAATATGCTTATATCAAGGGCGGGAGAGCTGAGAGGGAGTGAGTGAGTCACTCACTCAAATAATACATTAGAAGCATATGTCGATGATTTGATTATATCTGAAAAGGGTTCCAAGACAATGAGGCACATGTTGCAAAGTCATTTATTCATAAGTCAGTCATTTATTCATAAGATGTCTTTGTTGGAGTGGTTCCATATTTGTCTATGTATTTGTATGTTTACGTTGTATGTTTAGGTATATTTAGCTATGTTACTAGTAATTGTTCATAGTAAATGTTCTAATGTTTGCATTGCAATTGCCTTGACCGTCCACAACCTGCTTTTTCCCCCAGGAAAAGGCAAAAATGCCTTCTATCAACCCCAAAAAACGTTGCAACCGCCATATATGTTGTTCACTTTGCAAACTAGTTCTGGGTATCATTATTGGCTTGTTTGCATTATTTTTCCCGGTGACAAAACTTTTCATTTAGTAAAATCGTCCTACCTACCATTTCTGTACACTTTAGTTCAGGCGGATTTCTCCAATTGTTCTCACTCAATAAACAGTGTCTGTAAATACATGAGCTAATATTCCACTCGGCATTGCGATTCAGTCATTCACATCGTCTTCCTGAAGCACCACAGTTAATATCCCTGACACTAGGATAACCTATGGTGTCTCCCAATACCACCGCAAGCGCTGTTTGGCGGAGGCTAAACAGCGCTAAGGGTGGGGGTGGGGTGGAGACGGCTGGGTGGGGGGGAGTGCATCATCTGTTTTTCTTCTCATTCTCTTCTAACGTAACCATAGCCAATCCTACAAATCCTACAAATCTTGCAGCGGTTATATATCTGGATCTCATCTGTTCAAATATGATGATATAATTATTCATAAAGGATTTTGTACCCTATGACAGTCAATCGGGAATTGCATAGCCGCCATTTTTAATCTTCCTTCCCATGGAATTATGGGACTAATGGTAAGTCGACTATGGTACAGTATAAAATCTATAGAAAACACACCCTGTTCTGCATGGACAATTTATCAGTGCTCTAATGTCAATATCCATATATTTTACATGTTTCCATAACACAAATCCCCATTTTTCCCATCATGCATTTGGTTAACATAGATAAGCCATAAAAGCAGGATGCACTGTAAGAGACATGCGCAGAGGGGAGTTGCATGTGCCACTGCGCATGTCTGTTACAGTGCATCCTGGGATTGATTCTGAAGAAATCTAACAAACTATTTGGCAACATTTTTATCGAAAATTACAAGAATGTTTTCAACAATATCACAGCTTGGGTAAATGATCTATGTTAACCAAATACATAATGGAAAAGATGGGGCCTTGTGTTATGGGAAAATGTATTACACATGGATATTGACATTAGAACACTAATAAATACACCATGCTGAAGATGACATGTTTTCTATAGATTTTAGACTGTACCATTAATCCCATAATGCCATGCGAATCAGATTCAAAATGGTGTCTATGCAACTCCCCTATCGGATATTTAATATTTGATATCTCCACTTGTCGCCATTAATATAAAGGATGAAAGGCAAGTATTCAGCTTAAAAAGTGACTAGTTCTTGTGTGCATGACAGTAGACTATCTGGGTCAAGTTTTCAGAAAATGTACAATTGGCCTTCACCAATTCTCTCAAATAGCCCAAATATAATAATAATAATAATAATAATAAGATTCTTTTATTTCATGACTAGGTTACAGAAAAATACAGGTAGTACATGTCAGGTCTGGACCTGGTCTTCCCATGCATGCCTAGCTACAGAGGGTTGACTAGCTAATTTAGGGGTTGACTAGGGGTTTGGTGATAAGACGAAAATCAGGTTCAAAATACAGTTCAACGTAACCAGACAGATTTATTGAATCAATACACTACAGAATGCATTCAAATATATTCAGTATTTATCATTTTATACTCTAATTTAGCAGAATTTGAGAGATTTGCAGAAATGTTGATTGTGCATTTTCTGAAAATCTGACCCATCTGTTCCCAACAAAGACGCATACATTGCACAGTCAGTGGTTGTTTAAACACACCACAGTGTATACATAATGTATGAGTTGTATAAGGGCTTCAGACACTTTTTCTATTAGAAAGTCTCCTCAGTTAAAGAACTGAGAACTGGGTGTTGGACTTACAATCAACACTGTCATTAGAGTATGTCCGAAAAGTAGTTGACACGTGATTCCTTAGTTCCTTTAAGAGGAGGGAAAAGTGGGGGATTTTTTACTTCAAACCTTTGTCCCCTGAATCACCGTTTGTGACCGACCATGGCCCAATGTCCAGCTATATTGTATTGTGCTGTCTCTGTTCTATGTGCTGCAGCTGTTGTTTGGCTTAAAAGGAAGGAAGAGCTGGTTATACTGGCCCTGTTACTCCATGGTTGATTGCAATGAGCACTCGCTGGGCAAATGGTTGACAGGTCTTCGCATAAATAGAAATACAAAATCTCCTTCTTTCCCTCCCCTTAAAGGGACTAAGGAATCACGTTTCAACTACTTTTCGGATAGACTATAGTAAGTACTTCTATTTTGTTTTATATTTGTAAAAAAACCTCTGACTGTCAGATGGGGTGGAAAAGAAGGGATCAAAAAGTAAAAAAATCTTTTTTAACCGACATTAACTGAGAATGTGTGAAAAAAAAAACCCACTCCTACAAAGAGATCTTGCTGACAAAACCTTTGACAAGTATTAATTTTCCAACTTGGACAGCTAATGGAGCCCAAGTGAAACCTAAGGAAGCTGGTTACCACGATGATGGTCTGCATGATTAAGAATGTCAGACCTAGAGACAAAAGCCACTGCAGTGGATAAGGTTTCTCTTCTTGTTAACCCACTGTGAAACATAAGCTTAGTGTCACACTTCCTCTTGATTAGGACCTTTTCATTACTGGTTTTGAGGATTAGTTTTTTCTTTTTTTTTCGGCCGGGGGGGGGGGGGGTGACGGGGGGGGGGGGGGAAAGGGGGGAAAGGGGGGGAAAGGGGGGAAAGGGGGGGAAAGGGGGGGAAAGGGGGGGGAAAGGGGGGTTAGTTTGTGGGTGGTAACTTCCCGTTGATTAGTAGGACGTTTTCATTTCTGCTTTTGATGATTGGTGGGTTTTTTGTGTGGGTTTTTTTGGGTTTTTTTTGGGGGGGGGGGGGCGGGCAGGGGGGTGATTAGGGAGGATTTTGTGGATGGTAACTTCTCGTTGATTAGGACGTTTTCATTACTGGTTTTGAGGATTAGTGGTCTTTCTTTAATTTGTTGTATATATATATATTTTTTTTGGGGGGGGGGGGGGGCTGGTTAGGGAGGATTTTGTGGATGGTATCACTAAGAAACTGAGAAAACTGTCACTTGTCTAAGGAAAATGAGTAACGAAAAAATCGTCACAAAAATAAGTCACACAAGATGGACTTTGAGATACCTGCCCATGTGTGCCCTATTTTTAGCTGTGGTCACTTGTCCAGGCCCTGTCAGTTCCTCCTTTAATAGGGGAACTGCATGTACCACTGCACAAGTCAGGGAAAGATGGAGGTTTGTGCTTTGGAAACATGTAAAGCCCATGGATATTGAGGTTAGAGCACCATTAAATATCCCACGATGAATTTGAGATATTTTTTATATGGAATTTACACTGTATCATAGGCCCCATAATTCCATTTGAATCAAGATTCAAGTAGGCGGACATTCAAGTCCCCTATCCCCTTGGTCCCATCAAGTTAGAGAGACAGAGCAGGGCTAGATTAGTAGAATATGCCCTGCTTAGGGAGGTTGTTGTAAAGTTGCCAGATCTTAAATTAAATTTGCCCCTCTGACAGCAATTGTACATTTCTAGGTGACCTAAGACATATATATAGCTAGAAATACAATTACCTCACACACCCAAATACATTGCATAAGGTGAGTATATATGCGGGGTACATCGGATTGGTAGATACACAACTAATAAATAATATAATTATATCATGGCTCTGTCAAGGTTACATGTATAATGCAATCTGGTTAATAATGCATGTTCAGAGGTGAAGGCTCCCGGGGCCTGTTGTACAAGCCCAGGAATTGCTGGGGGCTGTTTTATAAGCTAAGGAAACACAGGGGCCTGTTGTACTAGCTAAGGAAACACAGGGGCCTGTTGTATAAGCTAAGGAAACACAGGGGCCTGTTGTATAAGCTAAGGAAACACAGGGGCCTGTTGTATAAGCTAAGGAAACACAGGGGCTGTTGTATAAGCTAAGGAATGGCTGGGGCCTGTTGTATAAGCTAAGGAATGGCTGGGGGCTGTTGTATAAGCTAAGGAATGGCTGGGGGCTTTTGTATAAGCTAAGGAAACACAGGGGCCTGTTGTATAAGCTAAGGAATGGCTGGGGCCTGTTGTACAAGCTAAGGAAACACAGGGGCCTGTTGTATAAGCTAAGGAATGGCTGGGGGCTGTTGTATAAGCTAAGGAAACACAGGGGCCTGTTGTATAAACTAAGGAAACACAGGGGCCTGTTGTATAAGCTAAGGAAACACAAGGGGCTGTTGTATAAGCTAGGGAAACATAGGGGCCTGTTGTACAAGCTAAGGAAACACAGGAGCCTGTTGTACAAGCTAAGGAAACACAGGGGCCTGTTGTATAAGCTAAGGAAACACAGGGGCCTGTTGTATAAGCTAAGGAATGGCTGGGGCCTGTTGTACAAGCTAAGGAAACACAGGGGCCTGTTGTATAAGCTAAGGAAACACAGGGGCCTGTTGTATAAGCTAAGGAATGGCTGGGGCCTGTTGTAAAAGCTAAGGAAACACAGGGGCCTGTTGTATAAGCTAAGGAAACACAAGGGGCTGTTGTATAAGCTAAGGAAACACAGGGGCCTGTTGTATAAGCTAAGGAATGGCTGGGGCCTGTTGTATAAGGTAAGGAATAGCTGGGGGCTGTTGTATAAACTAAGGAAACATAGAGGCCTGTTGTATAAGCTAAGGAAACACAGGGGCCTGTTGTATAAGCTAAGGAATGGCTGGGGCCTGTTGTACAAGCTAAGGAAACACAGGGGCCTGTTGTACAAGCTAAGGAAACACTGGCCTGTTGTATAAGCTACGGAAACACAGGGGTCTGTTGTATAAGCTAAGGAAACACAGGGGCCTGTTGTATAAACTAAGGAAACACAGGGGCCTGTTGTATAAGCTAAGGAAACACAAGGGGCTGTTGTATAAGCTAGGGAAACATAGGGGCCTGTTGTACAAGCTAAGGAAACACAGGAGCCTGTTGTACAAGCTAAGGAAACACAGGGGCCTGTTGTACAAGCTAAGGAAACACAGGGGCCTGTTGTATAAGCTAAGGAAACACAGGGGCCTGTTGTACAAGCTAAGGAAACACAGGGGCCTGTTGTATAAGCTAAGGAAACACAGGGGCCTGTTGTATAAGCTAAGGAAACACAAGGGGCCTGTTGTATGAGCCCGGGAATGACTGGGGGCTGTTGTATAAGCTAAGGAAACACAGGGGCCTGTTGTATAAACTAAGGAAACACAGGGGCCTGTTGTATAAGCTAAGGAAACACAAGGGGCTGTTGTATAAGCTAGGGAAACATAGGGGCCTGTTGTACAAGCTAAGGAAACACAGGAGCCTGTTGTACAAGCTAAGGAAACACAGGGGCCTGTTGTATAAGCTAAGGAAACACAGGGGCCTGTTGTATAAGCTAAGGAATGGCTGGGGCCTGTTGTACAAGCTAAGGAAACACAGGGGCCTGTTGTATAAGCTAAGGAAACACAGGGGCCTGTTGTATAAGCTAAGGAATGGCTGGGGCCTGTTGTAAAAGCTAAGGAAACACAGGGGCCTGTTGTATAAGCTAAGGAAACACAAGGGGCTGTTGTATAAGCTAAGGAAACACAGGGGCCTGTTGTATAAGCTAAGGAATGGCTGGGGCCTGTTGTATAAGGTAAGGAATAGCTGGGGGCTGTTGTATAAACTAAGGAAACATAGAGGCCTGTTGTATAAGCTAAGGAAACACAAGGGCCTGTTGTATAAGCTAAGGAATGGCTGGGGCCTGTTGTACAAGCTAAGGAAACACAGGGGCCTGTTGTACAAGCTAAGGAAACACAGGGGCCTGTTGTATAAGCTAAGGAAACACAGGGGTCTGTTGTATAAGCTAAGGAATGGCTGGGGCCTGTTGTACAAGCTAAGGAAACACAGGGGCCTGTTGTATAAGCTAAGGAAACACAGGGGCCTGTTGTATAAGCTAAGGAAACACAGGTGCCTGTTGTATAAGCTAAGGAAACACAGGGGCCTGTTCTATAAACTAAGGAAACACAGGGGCCTGTTGTATAAGCTAAGGAATGGCTGGGGGCTGTTGTACAAGCTAAGGAAACACAGGGGCCTGTTGTATAATCCCGGGAATGGCTGGGGCCTGCTGTACAAGCTAAGGAAACACAGGGGGCTGTTGTATAAGCTAAGGAATGGCTGGGGGCTGTTGTATAAGCTAAGGAATGGCTGGGGGCTGTTGTAAAAGCTAAGGAAACACAGGGGGCTGTTGTATAAGCTAAGGAAACACAGGGGCCTGTTGTATAAGCCTGGGAATGGCTGGGGCCTGTTGTACAAGCTAAGGAAACACAGGGGGGTGTTGTATAAGGTAAGGAATGGCTGGGGCCTGTTGTATAAGCTAAGGACACACAGGGGCCTGTTGTATAAGCTAAGGACACACAGGGGCCTGTTGTATAAGCTAAGGAATGGCTGGGGGCTGTTGTATAAGCTAAGGAAACACAGGGGCCTGTTGTATAAGCTAAGGAAACACAGGGGCCTGTTGTATAAGCTAAGGAAACACAGGGGCCTGTTGTACAAGCTAAGGACACACAGGGGCCTGTTGTATAAGCTAAGGAAACACAGGGGCCTGTTGTATAAGCTAAGGAAACACAAGGGGCTGTTGTATAAGCTAGGAAAACACAGGGGCCTGTTGTATAAGCTAAAGAAACACAGGGGCCTGTTGTATAAGCTAAGGAATGGCTGGGGCCTGTTGTAAAAGCTAAGGAAACACAGGGGCCTGTTGTATAAGCTAAGGAAACACAGGGGCCTGTTGTATAAGCTAAGGAATGGCTGGGGCCTGTTGTATAAGCTAAGGAAATACAGGGGCCTGTTGTATAAGCTAAGGAATGGCTGGGGCCTGTTGTATAAGCTAAGGAATGGCTGGGGGCTGTTGTATAAACTAAGGAAAAATAGAGGCCTGTTGTATATGCTAAGGAAACACAGGGGCCTGTTGTATAAGCTAAGGAATGGCTGGGGCCTGTTGTACAAGCTAAGGAAGCACAGGGGCCTGTTGTACAAGCTAAGGAAACACAGGCCTGTTGTATAAGCTAAGGAAACACAGGGGTCTGTTGTATAAGCTGAGGAATGGCTGGGGCCTGTTGTACAAGCTAAGGAAACACAGGGGCCTGTTGTATAAGCTAAGGAAACACAGGGGCCTGTTGTATAAGCTAAGGAATGGCTGGGGCCTGTTGTACAAGCTAAGGAAACACAGGGGCCTGTTGTATAAGCTAAGGAAACACAGGGGCCTGTTGTATAAGCTAAGGAATGGCTGGGGCCTGTTGTAAAAGCTAAGGAAACACAGGGGCCTGTTGTATAAGCTAATGAAACACAAGGGGCTGTTGTATAAGCTAAGGAAACACAGGGGCCTGTTGTATAAGCTAAGGAAACACAGGTGCCTGTTGTATAAGCTTAGGAAACACAGGGGCCTGTTGTATAAACTAAGGAAACACAGGGGCCTGTTGTATAAGCCCGGGAATGGCTGGGGCCTGCTGTACAAGCTAAGGAAACACAGGGGCCTGTTGTATAATCCCGGGAATTGCTGGGGCCTGCTGTACAAGCTAAGGAAACACAGGGGGCTGTTGTATAAGCTGAGGAATGGCTGGGGGCTGTTGTATAAGCTAAGGAATGGCTGGGGGCTGTTGTAAAAGCTAAGGAAACACAGGGGGCTGTTGTATAAGCTAAGGAAGCACAGGGGCCTGTTGTATAAGCCCGGGAATGGCTGGGGCCTGCTGTACAAGCTAAGGAAACACAGGGGGCTGTTGTATAAGCTAAGGACACACAGGGGCCTGTTGTATAAGCTAAGGACACACAGGGGCCTGTTGTATAAGCTAAGGAATGGCTGGGGGCTGTTGTATAAGCTAAGGAATGGCTGGGGGCTGTTGTATAAGCTAAGGAATGGCTGGGGGCTGTTGTATAAGCTAAGGAAACACAGGGGCCTGTTGTAAAATCTAAGATAACACAGGGGCCTGTTGTATAAGCTAAGGAATGGCTGGGGCCTGCTCTATAAGCTAAGGAAAGGCAGGGGCCTGTTGTATAAGCTAAGGAATGGCTGGGGCCTGTTGTACAAGCTAAGGAAACACAGGGGGCTGTTGTATAAGCTAAGGAAACACAGAGGCCTGTTGTATAAGCTAAGGAAACACAGGGGCCTGTTGTATAAGCTAAGGAATGGCTGGGGGCTGTTGTATAAGCTAAGGAAACACAGGGGCCTGTTGTATAAGCTAAGGAAACATAGGGGCCTGTTATATAAGCTAAGGAAACATAGGGGCCTGTTGTATAAGCTAAGGAAACATAGGGGCCTAGATGTTGTATAAGCCCGGGAATGACTGGGGGCTGTTGTAAAAGCTAAGGAGATTTATTATACATGCTTTCAATCAAGAAAACAGGAAACATTTTTGTGTCATGAAGTTGAATTTTGGCCGTAAACTTAGTAAAAACGATTTTGCATATTATATATTGTGATATTGTATATTGTTTTCCATAATCAGTACAAAACATTTCAATATATAACGATAACAATTAATGTCAGGAGGTGGAACAATCCCCTTCTATGGCAGCCATAGCTTGTCCAGAGTGTCCCTGGTAATTAAATTAATGAAAGAGAGTAAAAAATACCGTCTAATAAACTATTCTATATCTTAATAAAATAGCGTTTGAACCTATAAAAATGCCATCTTCTCAGAAACTGCTGGCCAGATCTGTTATATTTCACAGGCATATTGCCAAAAATAGTGCCGAGCCGTTCTTTGGTTTCATTAACACTTTTGGAGGACATCAGGGGTTTAAATGGGTTCGAAATGGGTTGAAATTGAACACCCCCATCCAGGGTCCCCATTGGTGCCTGAAAACAATCCCCTATCAGTGCCCCTATACCAGAATGAGGCAATTTGCATATTGGTTGGATTGAGGTCATGACACAATGTTGTCTGTTGCTAAGCAGCATTCAGATCACCGCTCATCCATGCCTGGGGGAAGCGGACTGAAATTTTGCACATCATTGTTCACTACAGGACGGGAGTTGATATATTTCACCATATTTTCACCGAAAGGAACTCACACTACATAATAGTATGCAGAATTAGGAAAGTGGGAGGAGTGCAGACAAAGACACTTAGTTCTTTATCAGCCTCTAACTCTGTCTCTCCTCTCTCCCTCCATCTCTCTCCTGTCTCCCTCTTGCTCCCTCTCACTCACTCTCTCTTGGATCGGGTGTGGGATCAGGAGAGTGATCGGCAGCGAGAGTGGGATCGAAGGAACTTGTCTAATGCAATAGGGGGGTGCGGGGGACGGGCAGGGGGAAGGAGAGGGCAGGAAAGGAGAGTGGGAAGATGTGGGTCCCACTTGGGGCGGGGGGTGCGGGGGGGGGGGGGGGAGGGGGGGGTAGTGGGAGGCAACAACAATACAACAGTTTAAAAAAAAACCATCTTAACAGGGTTCCATTTGAGGTATGAATGTTAATACAGATACTTACTTACAGAGACAACTTGAAAGAGAAAGATGGTTGGAGAGGGAACAAGGAGAGTGGGAAGATGTGGGCCCCACTGTCCCACTAGCAAATCCTGTGCGAAGCACGGGTAATTGCTAGTGCTATCTTAATGGCACAACTATGGGTCAGGTAGCGATAAATTTAGTGCGTGTTTGTTATAGTAACGCAACATTAGTTGACGTTAATTTTGGCCCTTAGCGTGCGCTATGTTAAAATATGTTGTTTATTTGGTAACAATTGTCATTAGGTCACAATTTGATCTCCGAAGGGAATCACAATTTGCATTATCCCCCAGGCCTACTTCATGCAGCATGAATAGGTTCATAACAAGCCTTGGGCCTAGTCAACAACAAATGAAAATGCACACCAAAACATGGCCACCGGCCAAACGCTGGGGTGAAACAGAGGTGATACATGTGTTACATAGGCTATTGCATGCCTACTGTAAGAACGGGAGTCTCTCACTCTCAGTCTCTCTTAGATCATATAATTATGTACTTCTCATTGTGTTAATTTGTTGTGGTTGAGGCAGCCCCAGTTACTTGAAAGAGTAGTAGTTGGGTTGATATTTGATGAAATAATGTAAGGCTATAGTAGCGTAGTAGATAGTATATTGTATTATCCAAACAGAAGATAAAGTTGAAGAAAAGAAGTCCAGAGATTTGGTCAGTGCTCTGCCAGTAATTTATTCTGACAAGAGACACCTCTAACAATGTTGAAGTCAAACTCCAGTTGTGTCTGCTTTCCTCGGTGGGCACATGCTATTATAATTTCAGAGAATTTTATTCCTAGAAGTATTGACAATTTCTAATTCTAAGAAGGGAACCTTTAACTCCCCCACCAGAATCAGTGACAGAGATCCGGTAGTTAGGGTTAAAAGGGCGGGTAGGTAACATAAATCATTCCTTGCTTCACCATGTGGGTCAGATTTTCAGAAAATGTACAATTCACCTTCACCAATCCTCTCAAATAACCCAAATATCAGACGAAAATAAAGTTCAAAATACAGTTCAACCTAACCAAACAGATTGCTAGAATCAATGCAATGCCAAATAGACTCGAATTTACCTAGTATTGACCAAATTGCATTTACTAAATGTGTACAGCTGCCAATTGTACATTTTCTGAAAATCTGACCCACGTGCTCACCAGATCTAGCCAAATATCTCAGTTAAATATACATTCCAAATTTCACTAATTGAGTCATTATTAATTTTGGACATGAATAACTGTCAATTGAAATGATAATATTTCAAAGTCAATAACATACAGTTAAACAGTCATTAAAACATAAAGCATAAATCAAAATAATTGACAGCCAAGATCATATTAATTTCCCAGTAAATAAGGTTTAAAGATGAAAGTTCTGGACGAGATGTGACCAACCCGCCCTCTGTGGGCGGATAAGCCTACATCAACAATTTGTGACGTCACCCAACCCACCAGTGTCCACTCCACATATATACATGACCCATACTTCTGGCCTTATTTTTAATGTTTTCCCCTGAAAGTGGCAACCTGTAATTCGCCTGAGAGAAACTTGACTTAGTTAGCTACCCTTTTGTCTGGAAAAACTACTGTGTTCATGGTCCAGAAATGCTGTTTTCAAAACATTCATGCACCCTCTATCTGTTGTCACTCACTCCTGCCATGTTTACATAGCTTCAACCACCCAACAGCTATACCGTTAATTACTAGCCACTGCCACCCTTACATAACACCCACATAACACCCAGCTAGCTTGTTGACATGTAGGCTATTTATAGGGTGGGTGTTGTAGCCTACCCAACACGTTGGTGTTGTGTAGGCTACATTATTTGATACTAAATCAAATGGATATTGTAGGTAGGAGGGGTAGAGACAGGGTGGGTGGGTGGGACAATCTTTTATTTTTAAATATAAAAACAATCTAAAAGCGTTCAGATCTGGTGAAATATAACCAATTTACTTCCCACAAATAAATGTCTTGCTGCGGTAATTTTCTGGATCCCACATTTATATGTACGCCACAACCCTTATTACTGGTATAAGAGTTCCTATATGCCTATCATTACCAACTATGCCTGTTTTGCAATTAGTATGGTCTCATAAGTCCTTTAATTACAAATTTCGAAATAATTGCCAGCTTGAATGTACCAACGTATTTCAAACAGGTCATGTATAGCTTCAGAGCAACTCAGAAGGTTTATGAGCAAAACAGCTGCTGTACTGACAAGATCCCTTAAGGAGAATCAGGGTGTGTATACTGAGGAAGGAGGGGATGAGGAGGGGGGGGGGGGGCACTGTCTCTGACTCAATTGTGGGGTAACATACTCAGTAACAGGAAATGAGAGTTTCATTTAAAATAAGAGGGCTTATTAAGTAGTAATTATTTTCCTTAATTAAACTAACACCTCCCATAAGGCTTTCTCTACATAGTTATATATATAACTAGGTGGGAATATGAGTCCATGTTCCCTTGTAGCATTGTTACATGAAATAAAGGTGTATGGGAAGGAAGTATATTCTACCAGAAATTAAATTGAATTATTTCATTATTCTAAATTCCATAATTGATATATTTATGTTGGCACTATCTCTCGGTGGACAATTACTAATAAAGTAACTAAATGTACTCTATGCGACGACCTTCAAAACGCAAGGATATATTCAATGCAATGTCTTGAGATTTGGTATGCATATTTATATTACTAGGAGAAATTAACTCTCCAACAATTGGAACATTCCAACAAAGAGATCTTGTGAATAAATCACTTTGAAAATATCTTTTATCTAATATTTTTCTCTAATTAAGTCAGGCTGTCCTGAGAATATTTGTGCTATATATATATAAAACTTTTATTCTGTTCAAACAATTTACAGAAATTGGACAGAGACCTCTATAACTAGATCTTCCAGTCCGCCCATAAAACAAAATATTATTTTAATTAACATCAAGATACTATATCCTTAACTCTAATTAGTACAGATTTTGTTCACTTTTTTTCCTTTTCACTTTAGATTGTAATTGACTTTATAGGTCATTGTCATTTTCATTGTTTATTGCACCATTTAAATGAGTTCCAATGTCTTTAGTTTCCATAAATGTTCTTTTTCTCACTATTTCTTCATAATATTATAGTTGATTCTTGCGCTTCTTTGTAATGATATATTCTTTAATTCTTGCCTGTAATAAATTGTCATATTATTTCTTATCTCAAACAATGTTGTTTAGGACATGTACATTATATTTACTCTACTGTAGTACGGAAATAACGGCACCTATTGTTAATATTGAAGTGATTATTTAGAATTTTTTTGTTATAAGTGATACAATTATTATTTTCTATACAATAATATTTAATATACGATATAGTACCTTTTCAATAACACTAATCTTTACAATTTGTGTTACACATTAAATTTTTTTAGATAATATAAGAATATTGTTTTACCAAAATTCTTACAGTACATTACTCATTTATTAAGATAAATGTTCATGAAACGTCTATTTTTATGTAGACAACAGATTTTTACTATACCAATTGTAGTAAAATTACATTTTCAAAATCCCATACCATAACATGACCAATGAAATTCTTATTCTACAATGATATTAATTTTCTCCTAAATATAAGGATTTTCAAGAACACATTGCTAATATTATAATCTCATTAGTAAAATATATAAAATTAAACATAAATTCCAAGTTATCGTTATATCGATATTTATAAACAGGACTTACAAGCCTGGCCATTAACCCTGACTATTATCTATTGAAGATAAGTACGGGTCAAATTCTGAAAAATATTTATTTTTCATATATTTTTTAAACTCCTTTAGAGATGTAATATTACGGGTTTTCTCTGGTAGTCCATTCCAGAGTAAAGGCATCTGATATATATATGATTTTTAAAAAAATTCCATATTTGGATGTGGAATTTTCATATTTTTCCCCTTTTTTAAGTTTCTAAGATTTACATCCCTTTTGTCTAAGTATCTTTCGTCATGAGTTCTAGTGCATGCCAGGTCAAGGAGATGAGCCTCCCTTCTTGTTTTTAAAACTGGAATATTTAATTTTCTATGTACTTCAATAGTGCTTGTTAATTTTGGTAAATGAAGTATTAATTTAAGTGCAGAATTTTGTAAAGTTTGTAATTTATTCAAATGTAATTGAGTAGTAGATCCATAGAATAAATCACCATAATCTATTATTGGTAATACCATTGTTTTATAAATAAGAAGAAGAGTTTCTTTACAACACGCTCCATATAATTTTGACATGGCACCCACTTTTCCTCTTACAGTGTTAGTTTTTTTGACCATAAATTTCTTAAAATTCAATAATTGATCTATCTCAATCCCTAGGAACTTATAAGCATTTACCTTTTCAAGCTTTTGATCAGAAATAACATAGTTTGCAATATCTTTTGGCCTTGTTTTTGAACTAATTGTTAATGATTTACATTTATTGATGTTTAAAGAAATTCTATTTTTTACACACCAATTTTCGATTCTACTTAGGTCCATCTGCAGACTATCTATAATATTTGAGTCAAGATTTTTTTCCATATAGATCACAGTGTCGTCTGCGAATAACTGTATATAACTATTTTCAATAACATCACATAAGTCATTTATATAAACAATAAACATTAATGGTCCTAATGAGGTACCCTGAGGCACCCCACATGTAACCGGTTTCAGAGAAGAGAGATGTCCATTAACAATAACCCTTTGTTTTCTTTCATCTAAATAATTTTCAAACCATTTATGAGATTTTTCATCAATTCCTAAATGCATTAATTTTTGTAATAATAATTTATGATTTACAGTATCAAATGCTTTTTTAAAGTCCAAAAATATTAAATCTACTGCTTTTTTGTTATTAACACTATTATATACTCTCTCTAATAATTGATCATGAGCATTGTTTATGGATTTCCCTTTCCTAAACCCAAATTGATTATCACATAAAAGATTATTTCGTTCAAGATAACTGGCCAATTGACTCTGAATACAAAATTCTAAAATGTTCATCGACTTGAATAAAATATTTTTAAATCTAAAATCATATACCTGGATATATTCAATATATATTCCTGAAAAAAAAAATTCCCGGCTCTTCCTCTCCTTTTCCATCCATCTCTTTCTTACTTTCTTTCATTTGCAATCTCCCTGTCTGCCTCTCCCCCTCTTTCTCTTTCTGTTCCTGTCTCTGTTTCTCTCTCTCTCCCTCTCTCTCACACCCTATCATCATCCAGATTGATTCCTTGAGGTCTTATTCTCAGCTGGTTCTGTGGTGTAGTGGTGAAGACTCTCACTTGTAAACCCCAAGGTTCTTAGATGGAACCCTAGCATGGGCAAGTTTTTTTTCTCTGCTTTGGCATCAGTGGTTCTGCACTAGTGGCCGTCATGCACTAATGGTCGCCCCAGCTTGTCTGGGACTGGCGGCGGCAGCGGATTAGGAAATATTTCTTCTAATCCTTAAGCTTTATCAGTAGCAGAATTACGGAGATTCAAATTACGCCAGATTTGGCCTAGGCCAAAAGTGAAGGGAATTTTCCAATATTATCGCATAATTAAAAGAGGTCCGCGTTTAGAGTGTAGGGTTAGCCATACACGTTATGCATTTATTAAGCTGTGTTTTGATGTATCCGTAGTGCGTAATGCGCACTGCTTGGTGCGTGATGCGTATTCTCTGTTTCCATGTTTCCGTAATCAATCGCCTCCTGGAGCGATTTGAATACGCAGTGCGCACTATGAATCATGCACACAGTACGCATACATGGGTTCAGTCCTGTTAATTTCTTTACTTTGGATTTTCACGCACCACATTTCACGCAATACAGACACATGGAAACAACCATTAACCCTACTAACGTGGATCTTTCTACAATAAAGACCATCAGAACAACCCATGCTGGCCTTTTGTTAACACCTACATTAACTATATTATCGCTGTATCGCTATATTATTAATTATCATTACATAACACATGTTGTATGCAAGTATGCCTCACAAAGAGGTAGATAATATAGCCTTAAAGCTGGAGATCCATTAACATTGTTCCAAAGCTAATAGTCTAGCAGCCAAATGGCAAATTTTGCCCTAACCCAGAAATCCGGCGCAAAGTTTTTTCTCTTGATAAAGGGCAAATGAGCCCGAAATGTCGGACCCCAATAAACTTAAACCGAATACTTAAACCCCTCCTGTCCCCTCTGTTTTGGGGTTAAACCCCCAATTTTTTTCTCTTGATTTATCATCTATACCAGGTCCCTGTACCACATTCCTGTGTGATGTGAAGTTCTTCACATTGAGCAATTTGACCTTAACCAACCAAGCAAATCTGCAAACTGGCATATCGCAAGCTGATGCACACATTGCCGATTTGGCTCCCTATAGCCCCACAATTTGGGTCTCTTCATGAATCCAAAGATTTCATTTCAAACCATGGTTTCAAAAACATAAACCAAAATTTGAAATGAAATAAATGCCTAGATGTATGTTTTATAAGCATTTCCATTAGTTTCCAAACAACTAAAAGTCATTAAACCAATATTTTGGAGGATTTGGCCGGTTGTTTTTGCTATAGGTCTTCAGAAACGGTCTTAATTGTATTTTAAAGACCCGCCAGAATCCTTTCTTATCCTTTCTTCACCGGCGGCAGTCCTCTCTCAGTGATTAGGCTTAATATTAGCAGCAGAATATTGATAAATCCAGTCCTATAAGTCATAATATGAGTAACTCTTGTATAAACATATAACAGCAGCAGAATATTGATAAATCCAGTCCTATAAGTCATAATATGAATACCTCTTGTATAAACATATATAACAGCAGCAGAATATTGATAAATCCAGTCCTATAAGTCATAATATGAGAAACACTTGTATAAACATACAATAACAACAGAATATTGATAAATCCAGTCCTATAAGTCATAATATGAATACCTCTTGTATAAACATATAACAGCAGCAGAATATTGATAAATCCAGTCCTATAAGTCATAATATGAATACCTCTTGTATAAACATATAACAGCAGCAGAATATTGATAAATCCAGTCCTATGAGTCATAATATGAATACCTCTTGTACAAACATATAACAGCAGCAGAATATTGATAAATCCAGTCCTATAAGTCATAATATGAGTAACTCTTGTATAAACATATAACAGCAGCAGAATATTGATAAATCCAGTCCTATAAGTCATAATATGAATACCTCTTGTACAAACATATAACAGCAGCAGAATATTGATAAATCCAGTCCTATAAGTCATAATATGAGAAACACTTGTATGAACATACAATAACAACAGAATATTGATAAATCCAGTCCTATAAGTCATAATATGAATACCTCTTGTATAAACATATAACAGCAGCAGAATATTGATAAATCCAGTCCTATAAGTCATAATATGAATACCTCTTGTATAAACATATAACAGCAGCAGAATATTGATAAATCAATATTCTGTCGCTGTCGCTTTTCTCGGTCTCTCTCTCCCTTCTTCTCTATCTCTATTTCCTGGGTAAGTGCATGAAGTGCCTTTCGGCCTCTTTATCTCTGTCTCTCTCTCCCTTTTTTCTGGGTACGATAAACTGCCCTCAGCTCTCATGAGGCACTCTTTTATGCATAAGGGCAAAGCTATATGTCGGCTATGTTTAGGACACATCTTCATGAGAACAATGTGATTCATCCGTCTGAAATCTGAGAAAATGTCCTTTTCCCCCACTGACTTCAATCATGAACTTCAGGCGGTGGGAGACCTGATCAAGCAGAGAGTAGTATCCAATTGCGGAATGTTATTTCTTTCTGAAGGGTGATGAGCTATGGTGGACACAATGATCCTTACCTTATAACTCTGCTGCTATGTAACATGAAATACCTGTTTTTATTTATTCTATAAGGGCGATTCTATCATTATGACTATTGGAGAAAAAAAATCAAAAAAAAATGTTGTACATAAAACGATTGAAATATCAGGTTGGTAAAATTTGACAGTTACCTCATCTTTGTTGATGTGTGTCGTCTTGCGACCTAATCTAGTTCAAACACCTGATTCGTTATGATAAACTGTGACGACTTTATTGCTCACGAATGTCATTTTGCATGGTATATACTCTATATGATAATCTAGAAATTTAAAACTTAAATTATAATAATCTTGATGTATAGTAATTATTTTTTTGCTATTGAGTGTGCATGAGATTACTATGTTCTACATGGAAATGTCCTCAATAAAATTTCTTTAAAAAAAAATTGTCTGTTCTGAATAAAAATGCAATGAACTTCAGTGGTCCGTAGAATGAAAACAACAATATATGGTGAGATCCTTTATTTTGTATTTGTATTTAAACGATTTATTTTTTTTGGACGAATTTTATTCAGGTTAATGAGTCGGCAACGGCCAAACCTAACTACACTCGGATCACATCCGCTCTTCCTCTGCTCTTCCTGAGCTAATGAGAAAAACAAAAATAATACTAGCCCAGATTTACAAACGAGCAAAAATCGACAAAGGTGTGTTACTAAAGATATCACAATTTAAGATTAAGTAACAAGTTTGAAAAGTTAAAAGAGACAAATTAAATGCAGATCAAGTGCAGCATCATCAGACTACATCGGAAATAGACTCGGGTGACTATTTTGGCTTTTCGTTTTACTCGACTATGTTCTTTCTCTAGACAAAATTTGAAAATAATATTGTGACTACTTTTGTATGCATTAGTTCCCTAAACTCCCACCTGCAGCAGGGCATATGTCGGCAGTTTAGCCCTTTAACACTTAAGGGTCAGATTTTCAGAAAATGTGCAAGTGGCAGCTCTACACATTTAGAAAATTCTGCTAAATTAGGCTGAAAAAAGAATACCGGGCATATCTGGGTATATTTGGTATCGCATTGATTTAAAGTATCAGTTCTGTTATGTTTAACTGCATTTTTAAAGCTCATTTCTGTCTTAAATATGGGTATTTGAGAGGATTGGTGAAGGTGAATTGTACATTTTCTGAAAATCTGACCCTTAAGAAACTGAAAATTCTCCCTTTTAAAATTCAATCACAAAGTTTGCATTACAAGTACAAGAACAACACACCTCTGGGGAGTTGGATTTTGACTATTATAGCTATTATTTGTGACTGAAATGTGGGTTATTTGAGAGGATTGGTGAAGTTGAATTGTACATTTTCTGAAAATCTGACCCATTAACCATCCCAAAAAGGAACACATTCCCAGACATCTTGTGAATAAAACACTTTGAAAAATATCAATCTTGCGACTTGTGGCTCATTTTCCTGGAACACATCACATACTGGAGGATTATTTTCCTGTGGTTATTTGCATGCGTTTGTATTTGCATCTGAAACCTTCCTTGCGCTACTTCCCCTTATTATCGCTCACCGGCGACCGTTTTCTCTTGTCCGATCCTTCTTGAAATTCATCTATAAACATATAACATCAGCAGAGTATTGACAATTCAGTCCTATGATTAATAATATGAGTAACTCTTGTATACATGTAGCAACAGCTGAATATTGATGGATTCCGTCTTATAGGTTATAATATGAGTAGTTCTTGTATAAATGTGATGTGTTTCAGGGAAATAAGTCTTAAGTCGCAAACAAATTTGAGATACCATCATATTTGGGAAAATGAGATCAAGTGGATTCTAATGATAGTAAACAGTCTAATAATTTAATGAGTATTTCTGGATTTTAAGTTTGATACTTGGCAATAACCAGTAAAGTAATCAAATATACTCCATATGTTGACCTTTAAAACCAAAGAATATATTATATACATCGTCCTGAAATTTGATACATTGGTCAATATAATTATAAGTAATAAACTCCCCAAAAATCAAAACGTTCCAATCAAGTGATCTTGCAAAATAAACCCTTTAAAAAATATCCATTTCACGACTTATGACTCCTTTTCCTGAAACACATCACAAATATATAACAGCAGCCGAATACTGATGAATCCAGTCCTATAAGTCATATTATTATATGCGCATTCTATAGTTCTGTACCTTGTAGATCAATCGCCTTTCATTGATGGGTTTGCACATAAATGTGATATGTTCCGGGGAAATGAGTCATAAGTCGCAAAATTGATATTTTTCAAAGTGATATATTCCCAAAATCTCTTTGTAGGAATGTTCTCATTTTTGGTATGACTATCGCTGGATGAAGTATGAATACATGTACCAAAATGCAGGACAGTGTATTAAATATTGTCATGCATTTATAGGGCCATCCCATAGAGTATATTTAGCTACTTTAATTGTAATTGTTCACCCAAAAATATTGAAACTTTTTTTTTCAGAAATAAAATATCAAACTTAACATATAGAAATACTTATTAGATGCCCTTAATGTTTATATTCATTGGAATCCCCTTGATCTCATCTTTTCAAATATGATGATATCACAAAATCCAATTTTTGCGACTTATGACTCATTTTCCTGAAACAAATCACAAATGGGTTATTGAGGATGCGCATCAGTTTAGGCTCAATGCGACGGAATAACTCAGGGGCAGATTCACCTTTCCTTAGTGTGAGGACATCTTTCAGAAGGTCAACTACATTAGCAACTTCCTCAAAGATTGGCATGTCCTTCATTTTGTCGGCGAATAGGTTGCTGATAACGGGCACTATTTTACGGATGATGGCATCTTCATAGGGTTTTGAGGGTTCATGCCTTGTAGTGCTGGTACAATCAACTCAAGCAGAGGGTGGTTGGGTTTCATGGACAGAATAACGAAACCTGCCAAGAAGCGAGCCTTGATGGGCGTGCGGCATTCTCTGGGCACTGCAGACTGAACATTGCGGGCCAGTGTAATGATGGTGTTACGGATCACGTCCTCGGGAACGTTTTCATAAATAAATCTTGTAAACAAATCCACGCGTTCGGTAATCCACCCGTGATTTTGGTACTATGATTCGAGAAATACATAATAAAAACCATATCATTTAATAGAGCATTAAATTCTCTATTAAACGATATAAATTTGATTAATGTAGCTCAAGAAATGGCTGCAATATGAACGTTTTAACTCAACAATATGACTTGGCTACTAATGGGGCTGTCAGCGGAACTGTCAGTGGGGCTGTCAGCGGGGCAGCGGGGCTATCTGAGACTTCTTTAATATTTTTTCAGTGATATCTGATGACATATGATCAAATTTATGCACATATAATAAATATAGAATGGAACTCACCGGCAATAATCGAAAATTTATAGGACTTGATTCGTCCTATAAATTTTCGATTATTGCCAGCTCGTCCCATTCTCTCTATTTATGAGTAAATTCATCGCAGTAGGTGAGAGTTCAGCTTTAATCCAATCAGCTCAGGGGCAGTTGGTCATGTGATATGTATGACCTAGATAGTGAGTCAAGCGATGTGACGTCCAATTACGTCCTCATTACCTTCTCCTGCTTCAGGAAGAACTGGCATCATGGTTTATGTCAGAGGTGATCCACCATTGTAATATTAACATCAGCAATAAAGCATTGTTTGGTCCTTGTTGTCCCGGTCTCTTAGTCCCTCTTTCTGTCACGATGCTCACTCTGTTCTCTCTCTCTGTGCCTCTTTGTACCTTTAAACTCCTCTCATTGTCTTTGTTTCTCTCTGCCTCTTTCTGCCTCTCTCTCTGCCTCTCTCCTTTCCCTCTTTCCACCCTTTCCAGACTCTCTCTCCATTTCTCTCCCTGTCTCTCCTCTCCCTCTCCCCCTCTCTCTCTGCCTCTATCTTTCTCTCTGCTTCTCCCTCCTTTCTCTCTCTCTTCGCCCCTCTCACTCTCTCCCCCTCTCTCTTAACCCTAGTCCTCTCTGCCTCTCTCTCTCCCTCCATCTTTCTCTGTTTTCCCCTTTCTCTTTCCCTGCCTTTCTCAAGCTGTATCTCATTATCTTATGTTATCTTAAGTTATTCTTAGAACTGCTTGCATAAACTATGATAAGCCAATTGGGGTTATCATGATGCTGAACAGTTATACCCCTTATTGGATTTAGAGATAATTTCCTTGGCATATATTATGTGATCTTATGTGGATCTCTTGGTCAGACCAGCGGCTTGTAAATATATATGTGGGTCAGATTTACAGAAAGTGTACAATTCACCTTCACCAATCCTCTCAAACAACCCAATTTCAGACGAAAATGAAGTTCAAAATGCAGTTCAACCTAACCAAACATATTACTAGATCAATGCAATGCCGAATATACTCGAATTTACCTTGTATTAACGAAATTGCAGCCTAATTTAGCAGAATTTACTAAATGTTTACAGCTGCCAATTGTACATTTTCTTAAAATCTTACCCATATATGCAACTCTCTGCACTGACCAGAGATCCACATCACATCAAATATGCTAAGGAAATTACAGGCAAGATTTTCAGAAAATGTACAATTGGCAGCTGTACGGATTTAGAAAATTCTGCTAAATTAGGCTGCAATTAGGTCAATACTAGGTAAATTCGAGTATATTTGGCATTGCATTGATTCTAGCAATCTGTTTGGTTGGATTGAACTGTATTTTGAACTTTATCTTTGTCTTAAATGTGGGTTATATGAAGGCATTTGTGAAGGCGAATTGTACATTTTCTGGTGATCTGACCCATATATATGTGTACAGGTCAGATCATTAGAAAATGTACAATTGGCAGCTCTACACATTAAGTAAATTCTGTTAAATTAGACTGAAGCTTGCTAAATACTAGGTATATCTGTGAATGTATTTGATTGCATCAGTCGGTCTAAAATATCTATGAATTTGGTATGTTCAACTATTTATTTGGTTATTTGAGAGAATTGTTGCAGGTGAATTTTGACGAGTGAGTAAGTCAGTGCTTGCTTTACGCCCTTATCAACACATTTAATATGGTTATATCAAGGGCGGGAGAGCTGAGAGTGAGTGAGTGAGATAGGTTGCTTTACACCCTTATCAACACATTTAATATGGTTATATCAAGGGTGGGAGAGCTGAGAGTGAGTGAGTGAGTGAGATTGGTTGCTTTACGCCCTTATCAACACATTTAATATCGATATATCAAGGGTTGGAGAGCTGAGAGGGGGTGAGTGAGTGAGATTGGCTGCTTTACGCCCTTATCAACACATTTAATATGGTTATATCAAGGGCGGGAGAGCTGAGAGGGAGTGAGTGAGATAGGTTGCTTTACGCCCTTATCAACACATTTAATATGGTTATATCAAGGGTGGGAAAGCTGAGAGGGAGTGAGTGAGATTGGTTGCTTTACGCCCTTATCAACACATTTAATATGGTTATATCGAGGGCGGGAGAGCTGAGAGGGAGTGAGTGAGATTGGTTGCTTTACGCCCTTATCAACACATTTAATATGGTTATATCAAGGGCGGGAGAGCTGAAAGGGAGTGTGTGAGTGAGATTGGCTGCTTTACGCCCTTATCAACACATTTAATATGGTTATATCAAGGGTGGGAGAGCGGAGAGGGAGAACATGAAGATAGAAAGAAGACATTAGAAATAAAAAAATAAAAAATGTTGTAGTCTATAGTTATGACATTCACTAGAAAGGTATAAGGACTAATCAAAAACCAAATAGAAAGATAATTTTCTATTTAGAATCTATTTGATATGTGATACTCTGAACATTGGTATGGATTCTTTTATACTTTCTTTTTTTTTAAGCTTTTATTGCTGACATGGTGCCAGCTGGGCGTGTACAAAACTAAACATGTTAATCGATCATTGAGATGTGAGAGGAGCAGAGCATAAAAATTACCTTACAACATGTGGTACCATAATCCTAATCATTATATGGGTCAGATTTTCATAAAATGTACAATTCGCCTTCACTTTTT
The DNA here is from genome assembly GCA_942159475.1 of Sthenelais limicola. NCBI lineage: Eukaryota > Metazoa > Annelida > Polychaeta > Phyllodocida > Sigalionidae > Sthenelais > Sthenelais limicola. The sequence goes on from OW804098.1 coordinate 9,422,024, forward strand.
CTCTCAAAAAACCCACATTTCAGATGAAAATATAGTTCAAAATACAGTTCAACCTAACCAAACAGATTGCTAGAATCAGTGCAATGCCGAATATACTCGAGTTTACCAAGTATTACTTATTTACTAAATGTGTAGAGTTGCTGATTGTACATTTTCTAAAAATCTGACCCATATACTGTATGTGGGTCAGATTTTCAGAAAATGTACAATTCGCAGGTCTACACATTTAGTAAATTCTGCTAAATTAGGCTGCAATTTGGTCAATACTAGGTAAATTTGAGTATATTTGGCATTGCATTAATTCTAGCAATATGTTTATTTAGGTTGAACTGTCTTTTAAACTTTATTTTCGTCTTAAATGTGGTTTATTTGAGAGGATTGGTGAAGGCCAATTGTACATTTTCTGAAAATCTGACCCTGTAATGTGTTACCTGTTCTCCACTGTATCATGAACATATGTTTGGAGAAGCTGGATAAATAAAATCATTAAAAAAAATAAAAAATGCAGAGTTGCTGATTGTACAACTTCTGAGGCCCCGACCCTGGAGGTTAAAACAAGCTGAGGAGCAAGTGGGTAGGATTTTCAGAAAATGTACAGTTGGCAGCTGTACACATTAAGTAGATTCTACTAAATTAGGCTACAATTTGGTTAATTGATACTATTGTTAAATTCTAGTATATTGGCATTGCATTGATTCTAGCAATCTGTTTGCTTTGGTTAAACTGTATTTTGGACTTTCTTTCCGTCTGAAATTTTGGTTATTTGAGAAGATTGGTGAAAGTGAATTGTACATTTTCTAAAAACCTGACCCTAATAACCCCGCTACTATTACTAGATAACCCAAGTGCAGCTACTTATGAGGCCATCAATGGAACGGCATTTAATTTACAGTACCAGTTCTGTTATGTTAAACTGCATTTTGAACCTTATTTTTGGCTTAAATATGGGTTATTTGAGAGGATTGCTGAAGGCCAATTATATATTTTCTGAAAATCTGACCCATGGCATATTATATGGGTCAGATTTTCAGAAAATGTACAATTGGCAGCTGCACACATTTAGTCAATTCTGCTAAATTAGGCTGCAATTTGGTCAATACTAGGTAAATTCGAGTATATTTGGCATTGCATTGATTCTAGCAATCTGTTTGGTTAGGTTGAACTGTATTTTTAACTTTATTTTCGTCTTAAATGTGGGTTATTTAAGAGGATTGGTGAAGGTGAATTGTACATTTTCAGAAAATCTGACCCTATAGTATTACGCACGTAGCGTCCGCCAGCTGTATAAAGGCCTTTTCTTGGAAATGGAAGTATTTCTCTGGGTCTATTGAACTAAATACTGAGCCTTTATATTCTCATATGGGTCAGATTTTCAAAAAATGTACAATTACAATCTACACATTTAGTAAATTATCCTAAATTAGACTGAAAAATGGTTAATACTAGGTATATCTGAGTATATTAGGTATAGCATTGATTTAAAGTATCAGGGGGGCGTTTCATAAGTTCGAATAGCGCGCGCTATAGGGCCTAACGAAATTGACGTCAAATAACATTGCATTACTATAACGAACGCACGCTAAATTTATCACTACCATAACGAACGCGCGCTGCGTTAACTTATGAAACGCCCCCCAGTTCTGTTATGTTAAACTGCATTTTGAAGCTCATTTTTGTCTTAAATGTGGGTTATGTGGAGAGGATATGTGAAGGAGAATTGTAAATTTTCTGAAAATCTGACCTATATTGTAAAGAGGGTTGTATACTGTAGGCTGATAGTGACCACTACGTGACAAACTGAAGCCCCACGTTGATGGTCCATTAAAATTGGAAAGGGGGGTGGGGGTAGAGCGGGGTAGGGGGCAGGGGTGGGTGGTTGCAGAGAGATAGAAAAACGACTCAATGAGTCAATGAGTGGAATCATGCAATATTATTGGTCCAACGACTTTCAGATTTTCTTTTTAAGATTTTCTTGCATATTAGCAAATATCGTTTTAGTAGCTTTTAGCATTCAATTAGTGTGAAAATGTAATTGAAAGGATCTCTTAAAGCTGGGTTCCACTGGCCGCTACTTCTCCCGCTACTGCTCCCACTTCTTGATGAAAGAAGTGGGAGGAGAAGCGGGAGTGTAACGGCGATGGGTGCTATTGGCTCCCGCTACAAAGCCACATTAGGTCCCACTTCTTTTGTAGCATTTTTCGAAGTGTTGAGTGCTCCCACTTCTATCAAAGTGCCTTTCTGTCTCTTTCCTCTGTCTTTCTCTCCCTTCTTCTCTATCTCTATTTCCTGGGTATGATCATACCCAGGAACTTGTTGGTAAAAAAACAAGAAATAGTTAACAGTGATCAGTTCACATTTATCTATTTCACCTCTGGAATGGAGTGCCCATAGACTTTGTATGGGCTAGTTATATACAAGTGAGCGGGAAGAAATATGTTTCATTCGTCCCTAGGGAAGAAACAGATGACCCAGTTATCTTTTCTGCGATTTTATTGGTTACTGTAAAAGTAGGTCAGCATTGTCATAGTGATGCGTCAGGCCATGACGCCACGTCATATGGCTAAGCATTGAAAGTGCGGAGGACTTCTTTAACGTTATGATGGCCGTCATAAACTCCGGCACCACTGGAACGATGCCGCTCCCTTGCTGTGTTTCTGTTGCATCAAGTTACCGTAATTAAAAGCAATCTAATATGTTTAAAATTGTTTGTAAGAGGTCAAATAAATCTCAAACTAACCTTAGTGCATGTCTGTGGGATCATTCTTCACCTCGTTTCCGGCAGAGGAATCCCTCGGTGCTACCCTTCGCTCCGCACCTCGGGATCCCTCCTGCTGTCAACTCGGTGAAGAATGATCCCACAGACAGCACTGTGGTTAGTTCCATCTATATATCTATTCATTTCCAGTTCGTTTCAGATTGAAGTCAGTTAAATGTAATGTTTCAGAGGGAGGAATAGTAGGAGGGAGAGGAAGGGGAGACAGAAAATATGAAATCTCTATCCCATATTTGACTGGTCACTTCATGCAATGCATCTTACTTCTCAACTTGCCACTTTAATTCACACATGGTCTACCCTTTAATTCACACCTAAACGCCAATCCCCACCCCCTCCCAGCCATTACCAGCATGATTCTGATCCCATCTGCTGATATCAGAATCAAGATAATCTTCACACTGATATCCAGGATGGGAGGAACCAAGATGCTATCAATGATTGACAGAAATCAACCCAATCCAATTAGATTGATGATGACATCAATCTATAAACATGCCTCATTCAGAGCTGGGTGATGCAAGATGGAGTAATCCTAATGGGTCAAGTTTTCAAAAAATGTACAATTCACCTTCCCCAATCCTTTCAAATAACCCAAATTTCAAACAAAAATAAAGTTTAAAATACAGTTCAACCTAACCAAACAGATTGCTAGAACCAATGCAATGCCAAATATACTCGAATTGACCTAGTATTGACCAAATTGCAGTCTAATTCAGCAGAATTTACTAAATGTGTACTGCTGCCAATTGTACATTTTCTGAAAATCTCACCCTAATAGGAATCTAGGGGTCTTGTGCCCCACAGTCTTCCTTAGTCAAGTCAGTGACTGTACTAACCTACTGGTTGTAATATGATATATTATAATTTTTTGATTTACAGTAGTTACTCTAATAAAATAGTGATTTTAATATGATCATTTTTTCTTCTTAATTTCCTTTTTTAAAAAAAATCAAAAAATCAAAGACATAAGCAAGTCTATCCACTAGGTTGCCCATGGTAGCAGAGGTCAATCAGAGTCATTGTGGATATAGCCAGGCTTGAACGCCAGCACAATCATTTATAGTCTCGGCTTACAACCAATTGTGATGTGTTTCAAGGAAATGAGTCACAAGTCGCAAAAGTGATATTTTTCAAAGTGTTAATTTTACAAGATCACTTTATTGGAATGTTCTGATTTTTGGAGGGTTTATCACTTATAGTTATTTCAATCTATGTATCTATGTATCAAACAGGATAATGTAGGTAATATCTCGTTTCATTTTAAAGGTCTTCATATGGAATATATTTACGTTACTTTACTGGTTATGATCCCCCAGGAATATTGCAAACTTTTTTTTCAAAATAAAAATATCAAACTTAAGATATAGAAATACTTATTAGGTAACCTACTGTTTACTATCATTGGAATCGGCTTGATCTCCTCTTTTCAAATATGGTGAAATCTCATGGTCCATATTTTGCGACTTATGACTCATTTTCTTAAAACGGATCACAATTACTTCCCTAAAGCAAGTAAAGGCAATCATTGCATAGACACTATTGACTGTGGGCTGTGTGAGTGAGGGATTAATTTCCTGAGGTTTGGTGGCTGAGGCTGTTGATGGGAAATAAATGCCAAGGCCTGTCAGGGCTGAGACGTTTATTTCCCATCAACAACCTCAGCCACCAAACGGAGGTAATTAATCCCTTTAGTCACCCATCTTTGGATTCAATACTATGGACTGAACCAAAACGTTGCCTTCCTTGGCAAGCCTTTACCATCCAAATAATCATGTCTTACACAATTCAAACCATCACATTCTCGTATTTAGTTGAATTTAGCTCTTGTCACGAACAATAAATGCCAATATCACATTCACTCTCTCAAACCAATATCACACATTTACATGGAGTTATAACTTGTAGGCTAATTCACTCTTTAAAACCAAAATTCAATTCAATTCAATTAAAAAATCCTTTTATTGTAGATGGTATAGTACAATGCGGTTGCTCCAAATCTAGAAACTAGTTCTCCCAGAGGGTGCCGCGTTCGGGATTTAATCTTATAGTTAACATGAACTGTTACAAATTCAACTTACATGAGTTATTAAAAGTAGTTTAAGACATTTAAATGAGATGAAATGGAGAATGATTGCATACAGATGAGACATTTGGACAAGTGGTAGTAGATGATAAAAAAATAGTTTATGGTGTACTGACTATTCAAATCGAGATATAAATGTTAAGCAATTTGTTGGTTAGCAACAGTTTGCCGACTGTCACTGCGTGGCTTGAAGATTGTCACTATGATAAAAATATGTTCCCAAGTGGGTTCAGCAGACTGGAACACTAAAACAAGTTGCCCCATTTTCTGAACCCAGTCAGCGGAATACATTCAACAAGTTTTAATGATACAATGCGTAATAGTAACATGGCTATGTCACATGTAAATTACCCGAAACAGTCTGCCGTTAATATGTGCAAGACATTTTTAAAGGTTGACAGAAATCAGTAGACATAAGTCAATAGATATGAAGATAAGCTGGCCAGTTGTATATGACATACTTCAGATATAAATGTTAGGTAACATATCCTTTCGTTTGACAGGTCCTCATATGGACTACATTTAGTTACTTGACTGTTTAGTGACCCCAGAAATATTGGAAACTTTTTTCTTCAAAAACGAAAATATCAAACTTAAAATCTAGAAATACTTATTATTTTATTAGACTGTTTACTATCATTGGAATCGGCTTGATCTCATCTTTTCAAATATAATGGTATGTGGTGTCTGGGGTTTAGTCATGCTGACTGGCCTTGGTACTCATTCTCTACAACTCCTTCCCTATATAGGCACCAGGTGTAGTGACTGTATATTCCACTGGGGTTTCCAGGACAGTGCTGTATATATAGACCACAAGAGGTCACTCTTATGCACTGCAGTCTTGTATGTGTGATTACTACTGTATTGTCTTATGTGATATGTACCCTGTATTCTCTGTATAACATGTATATTGTGATGTGACACCCTATGTGTGGTGTATGTATTTTATACACTAGTCCCTGTGAGGCTAGTTAGGACAGGTTCAGTTTGCAGTACTGACCTCCTGAGGTGTTGGAATGTTGATGCTTGTTGGAATAAAGATGGAAAGCTGGCAAGGACCAAGAACCTGAGTTAGTGATATGTTCGTTAGTTAGTGCGGTACTAATTAGCAGGAACCACAATTCACTACTAAGTGTCATTATTGCTATAAATACGATCACCTTCAATAGCAGACACTACAATTTGGTGCCGTGACCAGTTGGTACTTGTTGGTTGGCTGGAGAAAAGTACTAGTAAGTGTAATGCTTCTAGTAAGGAAGGAGAGGCAACTTTGCTGCTTGTCCTCTGTCCCTAAGCATGAAGTGAGTGGAAAGCCTATTGCTGTCAATAGGTGGCTCCTAGTAGTGTGGAAGTTCAGAGTCAAGTTGGCTGGTTGTCTTTCACCTCAGAAAGACCAGAATTGTGCCCGAATAAAGCAGATGCATTGATCACTGATTTGTTTCATTGATTCATGGAAGTGGTATTGGGCATAGATTTGCCAGGAAAGCAGTTGGAAGGTATCTCTTTGCTAGGGTTGGCAGGCCGAGAACCCCACCAAGAGTGATCCGAATTCTCAGTATTTTGCAGGCTGGGAAAAAGGACTCACTCAGGTGAAGGTATTTACTCGGAGCATATAAACCTAGTAGGAGGTAGATCGGTATAAATTGCTTTCTCCTGGTATTTCGGCTCAAACTATGTTCCTGCTCATGACAGGTGTAATCAATCCTAGGAAAATGATGTTGTTGATTATATGCTAGACTATACTAAGAATGAATGAAGTTCCTCCTTTTGAAAAAAAAATAAAAATAAATAAAAAAAGGGGGAACGAGTGGAATTCACCCTTGAGGCAGGTGAGCATTATGTCGGAATTTGCAAAGTGGATCCCTTAATTGCAATGGATATGAAGTTATCTTTCTAGATGCTTTCGCCAGTGTAGTTGTGTGGATTTAGACCGACCGGTGAAGATGTATTCTTTGAATCGGATAAATCTGAGTTAGGATGTTGTGTAGTTGGCAGTCGCTGGCGACTAGGATGTTGCCTCTGCACACTCCTACCGGATCTTCATAATCAGCCGGGCTTTAGCCGGGTTGAGTATGGCTGGTTGAACGTGGAAGCTAGGACCGGAGGTACCGTTGCCTCCGCAATAGTTTCCCATTGGAAATGATAGTATTGGATTCTGATCGCAGTTCAGTGACCAAATGAAGTATGTTGGGGGGAATATCGGAAGTGATTCCGGTTCCCGGGGGAAACCCCAGGACTGAAGAATATAGTTAAGCATGTGGTTGACATGGGGGATTCTGCGCCGATTAAGTGCCCCCTACCAAAAATGAAGATGCCAAAGTGCGGATCCATAATATGCTCATCAAGGGATTCATTGAACCCAGCAATGGACCTTGGGGAGCGGGAATTGTTGGTTGGTAAGAAAGATGGTACTAACCATTTTTTGTGCGGATTACCTGCCATTGAATCGGGTGACCAAAAATGATTCGTTCCCGCTACCTAGAACTGCTGAGTGGTCTAGTGATCTGTATTGAATTTAAGGTGATGAACTTTGTTGCTATGAATAAGGAAGATGTTGGAAATAGTTTGAACATGGTTCCTTCTCCTGATAAGATGTCACTGCTTGCGGAGGTGGATGAGTTCTGTTTTTACAGTCCAATTCTGTCTCTGTTAGTAGTTAATGATGATTTGTTGTGTATGGAATGGGCAAGTGGTAATCATGTAATTTATTACAGAGCAGCAGTACTGCTTCAGCTCAGAAGGGAACTATTCCATACTTTGCATGGTAACAAACTGACACTTTCATGACAAAACCTACCAAGCTGCTTTGCAGAAAGTTATCTGGCCCGAATGCTTAGGGACATTACCAACTGGGTGATGGGTGGTGAAGTTTGTGTGTCCTGTGAAAGTTGAGGTAGTAGGGTATCACTCCCCCATAAAAGGAGTTATGTGATTTAAGTGTGAAGGTGATCTTGAATACCATGCCTCTGGCATGGAAAAAGGCATCAGCCGGGGTGTGATGTTCCTTTTTTGGTGATCAGATGTGTGCAATGATCAACCTATGAGCTCCAAATGTCTGATAGTATTCTCAGGTGGAATGGAAATTTACTTAAGCTGGTTGTTGATGGCTCTGGTTGCCCGGTCTAGTCTATTGTCTGGTCCTGACACCCATAAGCTGAATCCGGCCAGCAAAATAGTTCATGATGTAAAGAAAAGAGGCAGGCCACCACGAGTTCCTGTGCCCGCTGAAGCTGAGTCACCAGCGGGGGCGGCCGGAGAGCCGGAAGGGAGAGCCGCCGGTGTATGCATCTGAGGAGAACAAAGTCGTTGGGGTGTACAATAGTGTTGCTGGTATGCCCATAGCAGGGCCAGGGAGCCCGGCTACAGGGGCCGGGGAGCCCGGATCCTATGTTGATGTATGTTCATTTGTCTGGGAGGCCCCGCCAAAATGTAAAACCTCCGGTATGGCTATGGGGATAATGGTAGATATGGTGCAGGTAAACAAAAAATGACACAACGAGAAGTATTGTTGCTAAAAGTGGCCTAGGCATGGAGCCATGGTGGAAGGCTAGGTTACATTGGTATTCTTAGAAGCCCTATATTGGTTAACTTTGTTAATTTTACTCTGGAAGTGAACTAGCTGGCCAGTTGGTCTCCTCGGGCTGCCAGACCTATTGGGAAATGAAGTAGGGAGAACCAGTTTTGAATGGTTTCCTTCCAGGGTATTATTTGCATGGTTGTATGAAGTGAATATGTTCTGCTCGGGGACATAAGGCGTTGGTAAATAGGTGGCAATGTCTCTTGCTAAAGTGGACTCTTGCATGTCAAATGTGTTGCTATTGTATATGTGTTGCTATTGTAAATGTCATGCAGGAATTGAGATCACTTATGTTTTTCAGCAAGATGTTTTTCAGCCCCTGAATGGTGTGGAGAAAATTGGCTCTCTATGTGGAGCAAGATGCTGTAATAAGAAGGTGAGAGAAGTAAGCCGGGTATCCGGACGGCGGCGTGGGAGCGCTAGTATCCCAGCGGCTAGCTACGCCGGTTGACAGCCCGGACAGATGCAGCCTTGGTCCTTGTTCCTGCACCCCTATATATATGATGGTGGATGTTTTATCTCTTCTTGAACTGTAATGGGACAGTATACTTCTTCAGTACTTCAATATCATGGATACTTCTAGTTTCATGGATTCTTCAATAGACAGTGTGCTACTACAACTTCATTGCATATCAACTGGATGTTGCTGGACTTTGTATGACTTAATTTACATGGACTGGTGCGCATACTTTCTTTGTGCTTTGTTACAAAAAGTCTTTATTAAGGCTACATCAAGCAAACTCATCAAACACGTATGTTGTATGTTTTCACCATATATTATCACCTTTGATTATTTTGAGAATTTTTTCTTAACCGTGTATTATGTATGTGCATTGTATGATTATGTCAATGTTTTTATATACATTTTTCCAGCATGGATTCCTGTTTGTACTGTCTATTTTTACTGTCTACTTTACTGCCATATTACTGTTCAACCTTATTGTTATGTCACTTTGTGCATTAGGCGGTTGTTCTCTCCTTTAAAAATGAGGGAGGGGAGTATTGTGGTGTCTGGGGTTTAGTCATGCTGACTGGCCTTGGTACTCATTCTCTACAACTCCTTCCCTATATAGGCACCAGGTGTAGTGACTGTATATTCCACTGGGGTTTCCAGGACAGTGCTGTATATATAGACCGCAAGAGGTCACTCTTATGCACTGCAGTCTTGTATGTGTGATTACTACTGTATTGTCTTATGTGATATGTACCCTGTATTCTCTGTATAACATGTATATTGTGATGTGACACCCTATGTGTGGTGTATGTATTTTATACACTAGTCCCTGTGAGGCTAGTTAGGACAGGTTCAGTTTGCAGTACTGACCTCCTGAGGTGTTGGAATGTTGATGCTTGTTGGAATAAAGATGGAAAGCTGGCAAGGACCAAGAACCTGAGTTAGTGATATGTTCGTTAGTTAGTGCGGTACTAATTAGCAGGAACCACAATTCACTACTAAGTGTCATTATTGCTATAAATACGATCACCTTCAATAGCAGACACTACAGGTATCTCAAAATCCATTTTTTGTGACTTGTGACTCATTTTCCTATAACACATCACATATAGACATAGGCGAGTAAAACATGTGGGATGAGACATACAAAGGTAAGGCGAAGCAGGGAAGGCCACCACACAGCTTTCATAAAACTAAAAAGGGGATAGGAGCTGCTCAGTACATTTCTTTAATACAAATTTGTCATTTATTTTGTGTGCTACCAAGCTAAGCTCATTCCATCTAATTTGGGATTTATATACTATGGAATTGATAACTTTAGTTGATTTGGATGTAATTACTATTAAATTTTTCCTCCCACTTGCATGGCTCCTCGTTCAAAGAGGTCTAGTATCAAGGTTATCAGGGTTCTGCGCCATGTAAAAGGCCATTTCTAAAATGTGTATATTCCTCCTGGCTTGTAAAGGCCATATATTCAGGAGTCTGTGTTCTTCATCCACATTATCAAATTTAGGTTTATTAAACATTATTCGTAGGGCCAGGTTCTGCTGAGATTGCAGCTTCTGTAAAAGTAATTTAGGGGCAGAGTCATAAATGAAGTCGCAGAAGTCTAAGTTGGGTAAAATTGCCATTTTATAAAGGTCCTGCTTTGCTTTCAATGTCAATGCTTTCCTTGCTCTATATAATAATCTAATTTTAGACGTTACTAGATTTAAAGTATTTTGAACATGCAATTTGAAAGTCAAAAGATCATCTAAGACAAAGCCTAAATGTGATATGTTTCAGGAAAATGAGTCATAAGTCGCAAAAAATAGATTTTGAGCTACCATTATATTTGAAAGGATGAGACCAAGCCGATTCCAATGATAGTAAACAGTCTAATAATCAAATAAGTATTTCTAGATTTAAAGTTTGATATTTTCGTTTTTGAAAAAAAAAGTTTCCAATATTTCTTGGGGTCAATAAACAGTAAAGTAACCAGATATACTCCATATGAGGACCTTTAAAACGCAGAGATATATTACATAGATTGTCCTGCAGTTTGATACATCGATTGATATAGCTATAAGTGATAAACTCCCCAAACATTAGAACATTCCAATAATATGATCTTGTGAACAAAACACTTTAAAAAATATCAAATTTGCGACTTATGACTCATTTTCCTGAAACACATCACAAATATTTATAATCGTGCACAGTGTCTAGTCTAGTCTTGCCTAATGACAAATCATTTACTGAATTTTGATTTTTGGCTTTGGAAGCGTGACTAATTGAAAACGACATGGATTTGCATTTAGAGGCATTGAGGGATAACTTATTGACTACACACCAGGCATACACATTGTCTAGGTCCTCCTGTGGACAGGAGTGCAAAGAGTTAATGTCACTGTGGTGGTAAAATAGAACAGTATTGTCTGCATAGTGCTGTATATTAGCATGTTTGACAGCGGTATACAGATCATTGATATATATCATAAATAAAATGGGTCCAAGAATTGTCCCCTGAGGTACCCCATAAGTAACTGTCCCCTTTTTTGACCTGAGACCATTGACAGTGACATATTGCCTCCTGTCCTTCAGATAATTAGAAAACCAGAGCAGTTTCATACCATGTATTCCATATAATTCTAATTTCTTTAAGAGTGTAGGATGATGGACCGTATCAAATGCTTTGCTGAAATCTAGAAACACCGTTTTGTTAATTAATTTATTATTAAGATTTGAATAAATTTTGTTAAGAAAATCAATTTGCGCTTGTTGTATAGAGTGTCTGGCACGAAATCCATATTGGTTGGAACTGAATAAGTTATTTGACTCAAAATGATCAGCTAGTTGAGTTTGTACTGCTTTTTCTAAAACTTTCGCTATAGGAATACATGATAGATGGGCCTATAATTGGTGGTGGCTGTCTTACTGCCCGCCTTGAATAATGGTGTAACTCGAGCTACCTTAAAGGAGCTTGGCACCTTGCCTAACAAGAGAGAAATATTTATAATATGAATGTATTGAACAGTCAGAGATAACAAACATGATTTCAAAATCGAAGCTGGAAGAAACTCTATTCCAGAATTCTTTGAAGAATCTAACTTAACAAATATTTTATGCATTTTGGCTGGTGTGATCTCTGAAAACTCGAAATCAGGCACAATTGTGGAGGGGCTGTGATCACTAATAGAGACATTAGGGGCAGAGTTGGTTAAAGTAGGAATTTTTCCGGCTAGCCCGATGGACACATTTGCACTGGGGTGCCGGATTTTGACGCACAACCTGTTGTGCGTCAAAACACACCTCCTAACAAGTTATTTTGATTACTACTTGTCGCGCTGTTTCACAGGCAGCAGTGTAGTGGGTGAGGAGGCACTACTGTGTAGCGCCTCAAAACACAGTACTAATAAGTAACATGTGTACCATCAAGCTATATATAGCAATCATATTCAATATAGTATATTATAAGGCATCGAAATGCTCTTTTATGTGCATAATATTTAGCTTGTTTGAGGGTAAATTTTCATTAAGTTATGAATAGTTTTAATGAACATTCAGATGAAATGGTTATCCAATTAGAGTTGCTGAGGAACCCAACAATTGACAAAAACCACTGATAGAGCATCCTTAGAAAGACATTCACTTATTCATCATTTTGCTACAGACAGTATCCACATGAGTGTAGGTATCTATCATTCTCCCTTTGTGTGGTGTAGGTTGTGGCTTGTTGTGTAGGTAGACCCACTGGGGTAGAGTACATATACATGTGTAAATGATTGGAGGTGTTTTGATTACACATCCTCTACAATAGCCTACAACTGATTACACAGACAGAATATAAATGAATATCACCAAAAACAATTCAAGATATATAATGGTTAATTCCAATAGTGCATATTATGTCAAAATATTACATGGGTTGTGCTTTTAATATAGAAGAATTAGTAAAAATGACAGGCTTGTCTGTAGCGTCCTCTAGTGCTAAAAATGCACAATTGACAATGTTTGGTTTAGTGCAGTGGGGTTTATGAATGCAGGGAGGGGGAGGTGGGTGTAATGAGCGACAGGTGAGTGTGAAATGCCAGCTTTAGGTGAGTGAAGTGTCAGGTACACCTACGGCCAGATTATTTCCACAAATATGAAAGTGGCCAGATCGGTTGCAAAATAAGTGTGTAAAATTGACATGCATAAATTGTCTAATTTTTAAGTTAAAGTAGTCTCATTCAGCCACGCATTCGTCACGCCCCTACTGTGCCGATCCCATCCACCTTGGTGCCGTTCGAAAGGCCGTGAAGAGAGCTTCAAGAGCCTTTTTTCCATTTCTTTCTATCTCGATTTGCCGTCTGTGGGGAGGGTGTGGGGAGGGGTAAAGAGCTTAAAGTAGCCTAGATGCTTGAGAGTAGTTTTGTGGTGCGTTTTCACGCACTGTTAAGGAAGCACTGGGAACTTATATTATGCTAAATATAATATCTGGGTGACCGCACTATTAACAAATACTGAATTGATTAAAAAGACCATTTATTTGTTACAGCCTAATTCTTTACATTGCGAATTTGCAGAATTGCACTGTAATTTATATATGTTTATACCATTGGGAATGTGCAGTAGAAAAACTGCTTGATGTAAGGATTAGTTTCATAATGAAGATTGTAATTTACAGTTATAAATAGTGTTTATTGCATGAATATTCAATATATATTGGTACATTGGCTATATATGCCTTTATGTAGATTTACTTATCAAATTAAAATCTATGGTGATTGACAGTGTGTGCAGTATGCAGTCGCGCACTATGTCACTCTAGGAAAGCTTGTAGCTTGACCAGTGAATGGACTGCTTTTTATGTGCGGGTCGCACTGGGGCATACACTTTACATAGGCCTAAAAAGCTGTGAAGCAGAATGGGTGTGCGCATAGGGAGACTGGGACCTATGTTTAAAAATAAGTCATTAAATGTATTTGGTACGTCAGAGGAATCAAGTATACGGCCATTTTTTGCAATGCTAATAGCGTTATTCATTTTTATCTTATCAGGACTGACTATTGGACGCAAAAACTCCCAATATTTTCTGGGGTTTTTATCATGAAACTCTAAATTGGATTTAATAAATTCTGCTTTTGCAGCCTTACATTTTGAATTGTTATGTTTGATGTATTTATGTTTGAAGAAACAGCTGTAATTTGTAAAGGAACTAAATGACTCCATAGGATGACCTTGGAAACCCCAAGATATATTTAATACATGCCATGTCTTAAAAAGTGTATGACTTAAAGCGCTAATGAAATAATAAGCAATGAGTCAATGATGAAGATGTCAGACAATGTTGAAGATGGTATTATTCATTTACTTCCAAATACTGTAAAAGTAAGAAAAGCGAACTTGAAAACCTCTTATATAAATTACCCTCTGCCCACAAACTCTATTTAACTGATATTCCTGAGATTTGGAACAAGCCGTCAGTTATCAAATATTGACAGTGAGTTCCATGCTATATTTATTATAATGGCATAATACTTGATCAAATATTATATGTAAATCTGAAAAAGTAGCCAACTCTGTGAAAGATGTCTCAGAGACAGTGCAAGCACCATCAACTCTGCAGGCCTATGGCTATGGATGTGTTGCTGTGCTTTGCAGAGACCCAAAGATGCTTGTCTAAGTTTTTAATTTCATAGTTTTGCCAACATAGATCTATGTAATTGACAACTTTAATAAGCGCTTTTCAATCTGCGCAAAGCATGTCAACAAATGGCAAAGGTCACAATGGGTAGTTTCACCTTTCCGGCCCCCTTTCATTTTAGCCCCGCAGGGATACTTTCCCTTATTCCCTGGTCATTCTAGCCCTGCAGGGCTATGAAGGGAACAGTTAGCTATCAATGACTGGAATTTTGCAATTGTCAGACCTATGAAAATGCTATTTTAGTTGAGATATTAACAAGCTCTCCTACTCCACATCTCCGCCTTCATAGCTTCCATTATGCCCTAGAACTTACCCATACTTTCATAACCGCTTGACCACATTTGACCTAGTATTCCTGAGCTAGTATCATTTACCAGAACTTTAGTCAAGTGACCTCATGTTGGTCCTCCCTGGAGCTAGCTTCATGTCATCATACTAGGGTTAGTGCAAAGGGGTGTTATTCTGGTGTTATTAATAGGGTTAATGTTAGATGGATGACTAAAATTGTAGCTTAATAATTGATATTTCATTAATTGGAGTATAGGAATTAAGGCTATTTATGGTCTAGGGATAACAAGAGGGGAAACATGAAACGAGAAAAAAGGGGGAAACAAGAAGGAAAAAAGGGGGGTGTGGGGTCTCCCCCCACATGAAACAAGAGGGAAAAAAGGGGTGTGTGGGGGAACCCCCCATGAAACCAGAGGGAAAAAAGGGGTGTGTGGGGTCTCCCCCCACAAAACAAGAGGTGGAACAATGGGGGGTGTGGGGGTCTCCCCCACATGAAACAAGAGGGGGAAGGAATGGGGGGATTGTGGGGGAACCCCCAACAGACAATGGGAGGAGACAGTATTGTACTGGTTCACCTTTATAATTGCTTGTTTTGGATTCCAGTGGCTGAGTGCTGGACTTCTCTATTTTCCCCCTTTTTGGAGAATCGTTGGGGTACATTATTGTAGTCCTCATAAAACTACACTCCAGTAATAGCTGCCTCTGTGGCTCAGTTGGTAGGACCGTCGGCCCTTAGCTACTAGTCCTATCAACTGACACCCAGGCTCAGCTGCCTAGGAACTCACGGGTTCGACTCCCAGGCTGGGAGGAAAAAGCCTCGGACAGAAGGGGGCTGGTAACATTAAAGCTATTTTTAGACATCTGGATTTTTATTGTACGCATACAATAAAAATATCTTCATCACTCCCTTCTTATTACACCTCGCAAGAGAAATACATGTATAATAATGGCCAATAAGAGATAAGTTTCACTTCATGTGGTTTCTTATTTTATGCAGATATACAAGTACACACAGAAAAACGACTCTGGAGTGAATTATTATAAAAACGGAAATACATATAATGTTTAGGAATTTGGTGGTAACTATTTCGGTGCTACTTGGTTCATTATGGTGCAAATTCTTTCTGTAATTTCGATGAAATCTTGACCCACTATTTCATAAATTCATATTTCTTCCTTCTTTCTGTTCACTGTTCACAGTTTGGTCGATAAACGGCAGCCTGGATGCTCCATCAACCCAAGAAAGGAATAATATTTGTTGATCACATATGCCTTGGCAAATATACATGGGAATTCAATAATATGAACACGTGAATACCTAAGCCCACTTTACAAGGACTTATAGATATATATTATACATATATAGTGTTTACTATATAGATACAGCTGCACTCTTGCCTCTATTTTCCCTGGTTGTGAGTGAGTGAGTGAGATATAGTATGTCAAGAAAGAACTGAGAGGGAGGCAGTTCATGATCATACCCAGGAAATAGGGATAGAGAAGATGCGAGAGAGAGACAGAGAAAAAGAGGCCCTTGATATTAAATTAATTAACCATATTAAATGTGTTGATAAGGGCGTAAAGCAACCAATCTCACTCACTCACTCCCTCTCAGCTCTCCCACCCTTGATATAACCATATTAAATGTGTTGATAAGGGCGTAAAGCAACCAATCCCACTCACTCACTCACTCGCAGCTCTCCCGCCCTTGATATAACCATATTACATGTGTTGATAAGGGCGTAAAACAACCAATCTCACTCACACCCTCTCAGCTCTCCCACCCTTGATATAACCATATTAAATGTGTTGATAAGGGCATAAAGCAACCAATCTCACTCACTCCCTCTCAGCTCTCCCGCCCTTGATATAACCATATTAAATGTGTTGATAAGGGCGTAAAGTAACCAATCTCACTCACTCACTCACTCACTCATTTGGGTCTTGATTTGATTTGATTCTGACATTTCGTCATAAACGATATTCTCAGCACAGCCTGACTTTACCTACTATTTTTTTTATTCACTTACAGGCCATAATATCATTCTTTTCACACGAACAAAATAAGGACAAGAAAAGACAACTTTCAACAATAAGAGAAGAAGCATGTGAGCGATAATAGATAAAGTCACCGAAGTAAAGCAGCTTGTGGTCCTTTATGAAGCACTGTAGCACAACCAACCGGAGAAAATCCTCCAAAACGTTAGTCAAATGTGATGTTTTTAAGGAAAATGAGTCATAAGTCGCAAAATTGATATTTTTCAAAGTGTTTTTTTCACATGATCATATTATTGGAATGTTCTAACTTTTGGAGGGTTCATCACTTACAGCTATATCAATCGATGTATCAAATTGCAGGACAATCTATGTAATATATCTCTGCGTTTTAAAGGTCCTCATATGGAGTATATTTGGTTACTTTACTGTTTATTGACCCCAAGAAATATTGGAAATTGTTTTTTTCAAAAACGAAAATATGAAACTTTAAATCTAGAAATACTTATTTGATTATTAGACTGTTGTTTACTATCATTGGAATCGGCTTGGTCTCATCCTTTCAAATATAATGGTATCTCAAAATCTATTTTTTGCGACTTATGACTCATTTTCCTGAAACACATAACAAATTACATTTAAATGACTCATATTTCGGCACACATCCCATATGGCTGATTTTCCCACAGGATTATGCTGAATATATAGACGCAGTTGTTGTTTTAGCCTTAATTATCCATACTTCATGTACCACGGCATGAGAACTAATTAATCACTTCATCTTGAACACCCAGCCATGGCCTTGAATGGTGCATTTAACTCTTGTTATACTAGGGTCAGATTTTCAGAAAATGTACAATTTGCAGCTCTACACATTTAGTAAATTCTTCAAAATTACGCTGCAATTTGGTCAATACTAGGCAAATTCGAGTATATTTAGCATTGCATTGATTCTAGCTAGCTGTTAGGTTAGGTTGAACTGTATTTTGAACTTTATTTTCGTCTGAAATTTGGGTTATTTGAGAAGATTGGGGAAGGTGAATTGTGCATTTTCTGAAAATCTGACCCACTAATGTATGACGCGCAGCGTCCGCTTTTAACTCCATGTGATATATTCATGTATGTATAATTGAGGGACATTGCCAGCCACCTTCCTTCCTGGTCTTGAGCCACAGTACTTGCATAATTATATATATGCGTCAGATTTTCAGAAAATGTACAATTCAACTTCACCAATCCTCTCAAATAACTCAAATTTCAGACGAAAATAATGTCCAAAATACAGTTCAACCTAACCAAACAGATTGCTAGAATCAATGCAATGCCAAATATACAGGGATTTAGCTAGTATTGGCCAAATTGCAGCCTAATTTAGCAGAATTTACTAAATGTGTACAGCTGCCAATTGTACATTTTCTGAAAATCTGACCCATATATATGGTTGCTGGGGCAACGACTGGTTTGTTTCGGTGGCGCGTCTATTGGCGTCACGTTCACAGATCGGCGATTGGTTGTAGAATTTTTGTTCTTTTTTTTCTTATCTTTATGTTCTTGGGGCAATAAAATAGTATCTGTTTCTGACTGCCTGCCTTCCTCACTCCCAATCGATAAAAATGCTACTAATAATTATAAGGGTGAGATTTTCAGAAAATGTACAATTCGCCTTCAACACTCCTCTCAAATAACCCACATTTAAGACAAAAATGAGCTTCAAATTATTAAATTTGTAGAGCTGCCGATTGTACATTTTCTGAAAATCTGACCCATAACCTGTTAATCCTTCTCTGATTGCTATAGGGCAACTCCCTTTTACGAAAAAATGATATCTTGCCAATGATCTTTGTTCTATGCCTAGCATCCGTTGCCTTGTAAAATATACATGGGTCAGATTTTCAGAAAATGTACAATTGGAAGATATACACATTTTACTAAATTCTGCTAAATTAGGTGCAATTTGGCCAATATGTGATGTGTTTCAGGAAAATGAGTCATAAGTTGCAAAATTGATATTTTTTAAAATGTTTTTTTCACAAGATCATATTATTGGAATGTTCTAATCTTTGGGGAGTTTATCACTTATAATATATATGCTATATCAATCGATGTATCAAATTGCAGGACAATCTATGTAATATATCTCTGCGTTTTAAAGGTCCTCATATGGAGTATATATTTGGTTACTTTACTGTTTATTGACCCCAAGAAATATTGGAAACTTTTTTTTTCAAAAACGAAAATATCAAACTTTAAATCTAGAAATACTTATTTGATTATTAGACTGTTTACTATCATTGGAATCGGCTTGGTCTCATCCTTTCAAATATAATGGTATCTCAAAATCTATTTTTTGCGACTTATGACTCATTTTCCTGAAACACATAACATATTAGATAAATTCGAATACTCCATGCCTTAAAAAGTGTATGACTTAAAGCGCCAATGAAACAATCAGCGATTAATGAACACTTATAATAAAGGTAAGAAAATGATAAAACTATCTTAGAATATAATTTGAAACATTTGTGTTTAATTAAAAGAAAAATCGCTTTCATCATGATTAAGCAAGCTTTAAGAGGTTCGTTAACAGCTGCTATAGTAAATGCCAGTATTAGCTTGATATGTGCTATAACAAGTACTGTAAGTGGCGACGCCCTGGGCGACAGAGAAAGCCAGAGAATGGTCCAGAGAAAGCTTGAGAATGGTCGCCCAGTAAGTTAGCTTGTTGAAGATTAATATTGGTTAGGCTATACAACCTCATGTGAATGTGGATAGAGGAGGACTTTTGCCTTGCTCTACTATTGTACCAACATCCTGACTGAATACAACCACATTGAAAGCAAGAAAATGTCTTTATTCTTCATTTATTCCTTACCAAGTGATTGCTGAAAATGACTATTAGAATAGAGAAACCTATTCTAAAAAAAATTTAAAACAAAATAAGCAATGAGTCATCGTCAGACAATGATAAAGATGGTATTATTCATTTGCTTCCAAATACTGTAAAAGTAAGAAAAGCAAACTTGAAACCCTCTTTATATCAATGGGAACCGCCCCTTTAACTGAATCAAATGTTCAAATGTTTCTCCATCTCAGTCTCAGTCATCCTCTGACCTCTGATTCTATTGTTTACTTGCCTTACTTGGGTGCACAAACATTTTCTGAAAATCCGACCCACACACTCCTTAACTGATTGTGGTGTGGGCTCCAATAGCTAATGCATGGGTTATACAAGGTCGTATTGCCAATACTCCATTAACTACTTGGGTTCAGGTCTTTATTTGGGTCAGATTTTCAGAAAATGTACAATTAGCAGCTGTACACATTTAGTAAATTCTGCTAAATTAGGCTGCAATTTGGTCAATACTAGGTACATTCGAGTATATTCAGCATTGCATTGATTCTAGCAATCTGTTTGCTTAGGTTGAACTGTATTTTGATCTTTATTTTCGTCTGAAATTTGGGTTTTTTGAGAGGATTGGTGAAGGTGAATTGTACATTTTCTGAAAATCTGACCCATTTAGCAACTGATAGCTTTGTCCTTAGGCAAGCATGGCTGGAGGGCGGACCGAGCAATGATCCATGCAGCCTATTATAGCTCTCAGCACTGCGTGCAGGCTGTTGATTCTCCTCTCTAAGCCCATTCTCATAATTATAATTTGTGAGGTGTTTCAGGAAAATGAGTCATAAGTCGCAAAAAATAGATTTTTATATTATATTTGTAAAGATGAGATCAAGCCGATTCCAATGAGAATGAAAAGTCTAATAATCTAATAAGTATTTCTAGATTTTAACTTTAATATTTTAATTTTGGAAAAAAAAGTTTCCAATATTTCTCGGGGTCAATAAACAGTAAAGTAACTAGATGTAGTCCATATTAGGACCTTTAAAAAGAAAGGACATATTACATAGATTGTCCTGAAATGTGATACATCGATTGATGTAGCTATAAGTGATAAACACTAAAAACATTAGAACATTCCAATAATGTGATTATGTAAAAAAAAACACTTTAAAAAATATCAATTTTGCGACTTATGACTCATTTTCCTGGAACACATCACAAATGGAGAAAGGAAGGTATCAGAGGGAGTTCGTTGGGGAGAGTTAAGGTTTTGTGGAACTCACTACAGTCAACAGATGTAAGGGAATTGAAAGACAAAAAGATGTTTTCTAGAGAAATAAGGAAATTTTATACAAATATCTTTATAGACTCTGGGGAAATCTGGAACTTACCTTGAACGACCGACCATAATGTCATAATGTCATTTTATTGTACACTGGCACACACTGCTGTATGGCTTAATTGTCTATTTTGTATTTTGTTTTTGTTAGTTGTAACAGAAAATAGGTGAATTGAACGTGAAAATGGGAGACTGTAATATATACAAATATAGTGAGAGACTGTGAGTCTCGTTGAGTGACCCTTTTCGAGAAGAAATCTACATTTTGAATATCAAATATATACATAAATAGGAAAATCCCTTAGGAATATTGAATAAGACACAACGCAGGGGAGTGGATATTATTATTATTTTGATTTGATTTCTTCTTTTATTTCAATAGCTTATTTTAGACTGAAAACGACCTACCTTGATCAATTTATTGTTGTAAATGCCTATTGTGCTAGGTTTCTTAATATTGTTCTTACCCATAATGATATATGTTATAGATACAGATATTGTACATTATCGAATAATGTTTCAGAATATATATTTTCTATCACTTTTGTAATCCGCCAGCATACTCTGAGAATAGTGTAAATGTTACATAATGTTTATTTTGTTGAATAAAAATATTTAAATACAAAATAATGATGTGATGTGTGAAGGAAAATGAGTCGCTTTTGGAAGAACTTACAAACCTTTGTTCAATAGAGTTTTTTTTTAAAGAAGTTTCATTGGAACTTTTTTCATACAATGATAATCTCTCAGCTTCCAAATAAACATCATTCTACAGAGTTTTTTTTACCTCATAGTAATTTTAATACATTTAACTCGATTTAATCCGCAGGTGAACTAGATTTTAGTCGTTCTTTTTGTTTCTATGATGACATATATTTGTATGTACACAATAAACGCTTACATTTTTTTGGGTTTTTTCCTCTAAACAACAAGAAATTGGGCTACTCGATTAATAAAATACACGTAGCAAGCATATCAATCAATATACAGTTTTCTCTTCGACAACCATACTAGTGGTGTGCCTTCAGTTATAGATACCAGTCGTTATTGATTTTCAGGTATTTTTCTATATCAGACCATGATTTTTTACGAATTTCAGAAGGTAACTTATTCCATAAGACTGCTCCAAGTTACGTCAGATAGACACATCAGTGGGTGGAAGACCATAGTTATTCTGTATTGGATTATCATCTGTAAGCCCATATCTCAATGTTAATGTCCTCAATTGATTATTAGAACTTCATTGTACAATGGGATGGGGAGTTTTCCATTTTGCGACTTATGACTCATTTTCCTTAAACACATCACATATCTCAATGTTAATGTCCTCAATTGATTATTAGCACTTCATTGTCCACCAGATGTTATTGTAGGAATGTTTTCTTGTGTGGGTGTATCTACAGATGGATATATGTGAGTAAGAAGTCCTAAAACTATATGATCGTTGAAAGAACAGAGATTTAATATCACGGTAATGTTGGGGCTATGGGACTTTCGCGCGACATGTCCACATGACGTCATGAAACTGCTACAGTAGCGCAACTCAAAATATCGCTGCCGTGGACTACTTACGCCCCCTATGTCGTATGAATATTCTAGATTTCAAGACAGTGTCTTAAATATATACGTGCATTTCTAAGGTCACCCTTAAATAGAGTTAGCCTCTTTATTAGTTATTGTCCACCCAGAAATACTGCTAATTCTTTTTACAAAATAAAAATATTAAACTTAAAGTATAGAAACACTTATTAGATGTCCTAATGATGGTCACATCTTTACAAAAATGTTGTTATTGTAAAATTCATTTTTTGTGATTTCGCACTCATTTTCCTGGATCTTATCTGTAACGCACTTAGAACGCCGCAGTGGTGCAATGCTGGTGCATGGCAGGGTCTCTATTGTTTTTCCCTCCTCACAAAACGGCTCGTTTTTGGATTCATTGACATGGTTCAATTGTCAAATTTGGCATTAAGCTATTCTACTACTAATATACATCAAGTAATTCAAGAAAAGATATCATAATGATAAAAACTCTTATTTTCAGGAATGTCCTCATTTTCGGGTGGCTATTGGTAGACCAGCACTGTGCAGAATCTGATGGATCCTATTTTCATTTTGAGAAATAAAAGCTATTATTAGGCCTTTGAAGGGTCAGTCAACGGGTTCATGGTCACTTTTAGGACAAAAAACTTCATGGAGGCATAAATACAACACCCAAGTCTCGATTTTTTTACTTCCATTTATGTCTAACTTATAGTCACTTACAGGCATAAATTGAGAAATCCTAGTTGAAAAAGTCTGTTTAGCACAAGAGGGCACTGAGAGTGCTGTGTGACATCATAAAGCTGCGCCAGAAATGAACATAATATCTCTACCTTCCCCCTCCAATCTCCCAGCAATTGAAACAGTTTGTTTTGGTATGCACACCTGTGTTGTTCAATGTCCTTCTGCCCACCCCACACTCCTTCTTTCTAGCAGCAATTATGAGAGTTGTTTATTATGTTCATTGCATGTACATTTCTAGATTGGTGCACCTTTATGACGTAGGCAAACAGTGGTGCCTTGAATGGAGTGTTAAACTGTGGAACTACGTTTTCACTCATTTAAATGGGTAAAACTCACTAAATAATAATTTGGAATAAGTAAAACCGGGGTGGTTACATTTCAATAATAGCAAGGAAATGGATTTGCTCATAATATTTGGGGGTTTACTGACACTTTAAGGGCTGGAAGAGTTGTTACAGATTCTTAAAATCCCTTCCTTATGTCGATGTTATGTACATTTGAAAAAGAATTATAAGAAGAGGTTTTTTTAGAAATAGACTGGTAGATAATCAGGTAGAAAATATGAAAACCCCCAA
Source organism: Sthenelais limicola (assembly GCA_942159475.1). Lineage (NCBI taxonomy): Eukaryota > Metazoa > Annelida > Polychaeta > Phyllodocida > Sigalionidae > Sthenelais > Sthenelais limicola. Next base: position 9,445,907 of record OW804098.1, read on the forward strand.
AAAACTAAAAAAAAAGAATTGAAAAACTGAATCAATTCCTTGTTTTAGTATTGTATGCGCCAAGAAAGCAGGATATGATGAATAAAACTTGTCAAAAAAAAAAAAAAGCTATTGTTAAATAGTTATGAAATCGGCCACAAGTGAAAAGGTAGTCATGTATAGACAAATATGTATTGAAGATGACAAACTACATGTATACAAATACACACAATTGTGATTTGTTCCAGGAAAATGAGTCACAAGTCGCAAAATTGGTGTTTTTCAAAGTCGTTTACTTACAATATCTCTTTGTTGGAATATTTCCATTTTTGGAGTGTCTAGTCCTTGTGGTTTTATAAATACATCTACCAAATGTCAAGACTGTTTATTAATTATATCAGTGCGTTTCTTAGATCATCCCATTGAGTATATTTAGCTACTAATTATCCACCAGGAAATATTGCAAACTTTTTTTTTCAAAAATAAAAATATCTTACTAAAAAGATAAAAGTACTTATGTCCTTAATGTTAACATTCATTGGAATCGGGTTGGTCTCATCTTTTCAAATATGCTGATATCTCAAAATCCATATTTTGCGACTTATGACTCATTTTCCTAAAACGGATCACAATTGATGAGGAGAGGGTGAGATGTAATACTTATGTAATCAACCTCGAGAAGAGAAACGGTTCTTTGTTGACAGATTAAATAAAGAAGGAAAAGAAATACAAAATAAAACAAAATGATTTTAAAATCTCCTCAACAATTATGTCTACTCCTCCCCCCTCCCATCTCCTCCTCCTCTCTTCTTCATCACCCCCCTTCTCCTCTCCTCTTCCTTTTCCTCCTCCTATGCCCCCCCCCCCCCAAAAAAATAGGTGTGTTTCCGATTTACCCCCCCCCCCTACCTAGAAAAACCTTACCCTACCTAAAAGATTTTTTACCAAACCTGATTTTTTCCCCATCATATCTAAGTTTTTTTGGATTTTTTGACAAAAAAAGCTTATAAAAGCTGGAAAACGGGTTTTCCAAACCCTAAACTGTCAAAAAGCACATTTCCCATGTTCAAAACAACTATTGTCATGAAAAAGTCATTTTTCTCAGTTCCTGGGAGGTGGTTTTCAAACAAAAAAAATTAACAAAAAAAAAAATTACCACCCCCCTACCTAGTTTTCAGCCAGATAAATCGGAAACACACCTATTTTTTCCCCTGGTCTGTATATACTTTCCCCCTCGTCCCTCTCCCCCAGACTCTCTCCTCCTCCATCTGCTCCTCTCCTCCATATTGTCCTCCTCCTCCGTCTTTTCCTCCTTCCCTTCCTCCTCCTCCCTTGTCTCCCTCGTCCCTCTCCTCCCCCTTCATACCGTCTACCTTTTCAGAGCGACAAATCGACATGGGATTGTGGGGACAAGGGCCAAATGGGTAAAGTTTTCAGAAAATGTACAATTCGTCTTCGCCAATCCTCTGAAATAACCTGAATTACCGACGAAAATAAAGTTCAAAATGCAGTTTAAACTAACTAAACAGATTGCTAGAATCAATGCATTGCCGAATATATTAGAATTTACCTAGTATTGACCAAATTGCAGCCTAATTTAGCAGAATTTACTAAAAGTGTACAGCTGCCAATTATACATTTTTTGAAAATCTGACCCAAATGCTCATCCTTATTAACTTATTTCATTCACCCTCCTCCCCTCACCCTCCTCCCCTCATCCTCCTCCCCTCACCCTCCATTCCACTCTATACCTAATGTTATAACATTAATCCATGGAAATCAATTTCACTGTACAATTAGAACCTGACAGATTGAAGCGCAAAACACGACTCGTATATCTACAAGGGGGAAACACTATACACCAAGTACACCTTCTTCATTACACGGGTCAGATCTTCAGAAAATGTACAATTCACCTTCACCAATCCTCTCAAATAACCCACATTTAAGACAAAAATCAGGTTCAAAATACAGTTCAACATAACCAGACAGATTTATTGAATGAATACAATACAGAATACACTCAGATATACTTAGTATTTATCATTTCCCACTCTAATTTAGCAGAATTTGAGAGATGTGTAGAAATGTAGATTGTGCATTTTTTGAAAATCTGACCCATACGCCAAGTACACCCTCTTCATTACACCCAGTTGTTATTTTAATCCCGGGAGGCGGCGGCACTCCTGACACCACTTCACCCGGTTCAACCTTGGGTGGCAAGTGAAGAAAATCCCCAGAAAATTAAACGTCCTTTTTTCATTAACCTGCAAATTAAATGCCAATCAACTGACACAATTTGGAAGCGCAGGAAATTTGTTACAGTATTCTACTAATTGGTTTTTGTTTCCCTCTGATCGGTTTTTCGACAAACAATATAAAATGTTGATGATGGGTAAGGAAGGCACAGAATTGTCAGATAGGGAAAGCGAGAAGATGATAGAGAGAAGAGGGGGGAGAGCAAAAAGACAGGAGGGAGAGTATGGGGGAGAGGACAGGGCGAGGGGAGGGGAAAGATATGAAGGGAGAGTATGGCAGGAGTGGAGGGACAGGGGGAGGGTGAAGAAGAGGGTGGGAGAATAGGAGAAGGGAGGGGGAGCATGAGGACGAGGGGAGGGAGAGGGGGGGAATCAGAGATGAGGTAGGGAAACAGAAAACATGAAATCCCGTCCTCCCCCCCCCCCATCCCAGCCATTACCAGCATGATTCTGATCCCAACTGCTGATATCAGAATCAATAGATTCTTCATACTGATATCAAGGATGGGAGGAGCCAAGATGCTGTCAATGATTATTTGTGATGTGTTTCAGGAAAATGAGTCACAAGTCGCAAAATTGATATTTCTCGAAGTATTTTTTTCACAAGATCACATTATTGGAATGTTCTGATTTTTGGAGGGTTTATCACTTATAGCTACATCAATCGATGTATCAAATTCCAGCACAATATATGTACTATATCCTTTCGTTTTAAAGGTCCTCATATGGACTACATTTAGTTACTTTACTGTTTATTGACCCCCAGAAATATTGGAAACTTTTTTTTTTTTTTACAAAAATATCAAACTTAAAATCTAGAAATACCCATAAGATTATTAGACTGTTTACTATCCTTGGAATCGGCTTGATCCCATCTTTTCAAATATGGGGATATCTCAAAATCTATTTTTTGCGACTTATGACTCATTTTCCTGAAACACATCACATTTATGAACTGACCTTGATATAAACACATATATAGGGGTAGAAAAGCATGCCCTTTCTGAATTTCATGTTTTGGGCAATTTATTTCGAGTAGAAATAGCAATTTTTATAAATTTGCGGGAACGTAAATTTACCGCAATGTTTATGCAAGTGTGTCAGAAATTCAGGTGGTAACAGGCAGAGTTGGGTTTTCCTTATAAGGGGGAAACGCAGACGCGCAAAGAACAGGCGGCAAGAACTGGAACCTATATAAGGTTTCCCAGTACAAGCGCCTTCGGCGCTCGTACCGCCTTTTGGGGGGGTGAAACCTTAACAAAAGTATGAGAGACAGATAAGAGGAGGAGGGAAAAGAGGGAGAGTGAAGGGGAACATGTCATGGCGGCAGTGAGCACATTGATGACATAGATGGGTTGGAAAAGAATGGAACAAGAAGTATTATAAAATGTTCAGTTTTGACCGACATTATCAAGAGTGCAGTGTTTAGTAAGGATTTCTTACACAACAGCCCCTGGAAATATAAGGGAGGCTGAGCGGACAGCACGCATCCCTTTAAAAATGCACTATCAGCTATGCACGCACAAATCTGCGCAATTTTTCCTTTTGCCTCATACACCTAGTATATGATGAACCCAAACATGTGCCTGTTAGCATGGTCATATATTGGAAATGAGGGCCATCAGATGACCTTTTCTGGAATTCCGCACCACTCTGTTGTTGCTTATGTATATTTCCAAACTTTAAAACTTCAAACAAGTTATTTATAAGTGCAGCCCGACTATGTGTTATGGGAGGGAAGGGAAAGGGCGATCAAAATGTGTTCCAATTTTTGGCGGGTTAATCACTTATAGCTATATCAATTGATGTATCAAATTTCAGCACAATCTATGTAATATATCCTTTCGTTTTGAAGGTCCTCATATGGACTACATTTAGTTACCTTATACTGTTTATTGACCCCAAGAAATATTGGAAACTTTTATTTCAAAAACGAAAATATCAAACTTAAAATCTAAAAATACTTATTAGATTATTAGACTGTTTACTATTATTGGAATCGGCTTGATCTCATCTTTTCAAATCTCAAAATCAATTTTTTGCGACTTATGACTCATTTTCCTGAAACACATCACATATATATGTATATGTGACCAGGTATTCCCCCATACCCTGTCTGTCTTGAATGGGCAATAACAGGGCACTGGTTCAGTGGTATGCAGAGCAAAAATCGATGCGGAATTTATTATTTCTAATCAGTTTTTCTTCATTTGAATCGTTTCCCCAGGAGATATGATACCTTTAGAGTGTTTATCTCAATGATAGTCACTATACTTCAGGATCTTTCACAGCTGATAATAGGGAGATTTAGCAAGCACAACGCAACAGCACAACGCTAACGCAAACGCTAGTTTCCCACGATAGGGTAGGCCGTACATAATGGCAGGTATACATCAGCTTTAGTGGTGGAAAGGTGTTTTCAGAGGGCAAAAAAACACATGTATTTTATGAAGGTGAATAGTGTGTTACACCTGAATACAAAGAAAAACACCTATGCTCATTTGTACATAAAAATGAAATAACGATTGATCATGATTTTAGCATGAAATAGACATACGTTGGGAACGTATTGACCCGCCTCTTAGCGTTATTGACGTCCGTATCTCAGGTAGGCACACTAAGGATAGCACACCTAGTCATGACGTAGTGCCCATAAAACATACGTTAGCGTTAGTGTTAGCGTTAGCGTTATGGTTGCTAAATCTCCCTAATGCATCTTTAACCTAAACCTAATCACGAGTTGCTGCGTGACAATTGACTGCACAAGGATAGGAAAGTTTAGGAGCGTTTTGCAGGGTTAGTTTATTAAGATTAATTTCGTTTTAATTTGACTGAAATACAGTCCATCCACCCCCTGTCTCTACCCCTCCTACCTACAATATCCATTTGATTTAGTGTTAAATACCGTAGCCTGCACACCACCAATGCGGCTATGGCCTGTGAGCGCAGCTGGCGAAGCAAGCGTGTCCAGAAAATTACCGCTGCAAGACATTTATTTGTGGGAAGTGAATTTGTTATATTTCACCAGATCTGAACGCTTTTAGATTGTTTTTATATTTAAAAACAAAGGATTGCCATCCCCCTCTCCCTCCCTATCCCTCCTACCTACAATATCCATTTGATTTAGTGTTAAATACTGTAGCCTACTCATCAACAATGTGATGAGTAGGCTCCACCGCCCGCCTACATGTTGTCAACAAGCCTGTATGGTGGAGTGTATGGTGCCATGTGCGAATGTAGGCTAAACATGGCCTGCACTTACAACCAAGGGTAGGGCTTATAAGTGCTGATTCTGATGTTTGTGTATGATGAATGTATGTATTCCTCCAATAAAAAATGTAGCATCCGATTATAGGTTATGCCGTACATAGTGTTTAAGTGTGATAACAGGTCGATATATATGGCGAGTGCAGTCAACCATAACAAAATAAGAAAACAACTACAGGGGAAGGTATAAGGTTTGTGGAAGAGCCGCAGGGCGGGCCGCAGGGAACAGGATGGAAGAGCCGCTTAGTTACATCAATTGACACCAGCGGCGCTGTTCACTGACTTGAGTCATGAACAGCGTAGGTCTAAAATCAATACAATTCAAGGCGGTACACTTTCTGGATGACTAATGACATATAGGCAAAAGCGCATGAGGGACGATCTGTCGTCCCATATTTCCTGCGGGCGTAGTGATTGCAGTGAATGAGTGGAGCGAATGAATGGAATCACGTAGCCCAAGGGAAATATGGGACGACAGATCGTCCCGAAAGCACTTTTGCATTTATTATCACCTTAAGGATACGTTTTCTGACATTTTAGCTGGAAAATGGTTGGAATTAGAGGGAAATCGATGGCAAAACGTCCACTTACACTGCCCCTCCCACCTGAACTTGTTTATAGTTCCGGGTCTTTGCTATCGGTACATATCAATGCGCGCTAGACCTACCGGGTTTTGAGAAGGCCTACAAAATGTAGTTCTATTTTGAATCGTTATTTCTCTTAATTTTTGGTTAATTACGATTATCAAGACATGAATACGATTTAAAATACTTAATAAGATGAATGTTGTTCAGTTTGATATTCAAATTCCAGTACTTTTCGTATTTAAACTTGCCGAGTGACACTGTTTTTCTCCGACCCAAGTGTCTGTCAGCAACGATCACAGTCAGTTGCACATGCAGAGCCATGACATAGGCACCTCGAATCAATTCCACAGCATTTAAATCGTTGATATTCTTTAGCAAAATCGCATTTTTACATATGATTCTTCGATTAAACTTTTCATTTGAAGTTCCTAGGTTCATTATATTGAGAGAAAATCAGGAAAACGATCAACGTCTCCCAGTGACAGCTTTAATACCGTAACTAAGGGAGGCGTAGGGCCTACTGTCAGACAGACTGTCATAGGCGCTTCAAATCAATTTCAGTCCTTTTCTCACCTTTACATCTTATTAAAACAAAGCTATGCCTTGACAACTTCGAAAAACATGAAAGGATTTTAGTTTATTTCATTTGATTGATATTTTACTGCTAGATCTATTCCTGTGCTGACACTCAGCCACACCGATTGGTCTACCGATAATTTTGTTGACAGTTGCCTGCTCTCACAAGCGCCTTCGGCAGTGGTTAGTTTCTGCCTACATCTATGATCGATTATTACATGAGCTAAATAGAGAAAATAAGTTACTCGTTTATTTTCCTTTATCTATGATCGATTTATATTATGTATATTTTTTGTGCAGAAGGAATTATTTAAATAGAAATATTAAAAAAACGATTGGCACTATTTTGTTCATTAGGTGCGGGTAATACGGCGCAAATCAAAGGGAGCGGGTAATACGGCCACCGTATTACCCGCTCCCTTTGATATGATGACCAGTGCTTAAGCCAATGGGAGTATCATACCAACCTCTAGAAAGGTATAATAAAATGACTATCTGTCTCGCATCTCTGCTGTTGGCAGCTCTTCCGACAGGACCTTCTACTTCTAATTTACTGTCTAAAGGTTGGTCTCCACTGGCTGCGGTAAACTCTGCGGTAAGCCTTGCGATGGTGCTGTGTTGGTGAGGAGTGGCGAGGTCATGCCTACATCGTTCACTGACCATGTAGGCCATTCCTAGGCCATTCCCTAGCCATTCCTCTCCACCTACAGAACCAGCACAAACCATCGCAAGGCTTACCGCAGAGCGTACAGCAGTCTGTGGAGACCATACTTTATACATAACATGAACATATTATGTGGGTATAGGTACAAAATACAGCAAAATAAAACATAACATATAAACATTGAGTGACCACTAAAATAGTAGCCTTGCAGTCATCATTTGCTATTTTTGTGGAATATTTATATTTATGGGTCAGATCATCAGAAAATGGACAATCAGCAGTTCTACACATTTAGTAAATTCTGCCAAAGTAGGATGGAAAATGATAAATACTCGGTATATTTGGGTACATTTGGTAATGTGTTGCTACCTGTTTAGTTATGTTAAAGTGACACTTCTCACTGCTGAGGGCTAGGTTATCGAGTAACAGAACTTCTACTTCATTTTCTAGTATTTGGTTCACCTTACCCTACCTAACTAACTCCTGCGGATATCAAAACTCTAACATCCATGTCAGATATTTGGTAAAATAGTGAGTAAAATCGTTTTTGCACTCCATACAGAGATTCAAACTGGCAGTTGAGTTTGGCATCTGGAGTTACATAATGTCAGGCTCGACCAATCGGGCCACATCCGCCTTTTACCTGCAAAAGCGCAGCTTCTTCTAAAAAATCTCACCAGGCCCTCCATACCTCCAAAAGAACGGAACTAGGATAAGGGGCGCACAGAAAACACTTTAGTTCGAAATTTCTCCCGGGTTCGTCCAAAACCGCCCACACATTCTTTCTAGTTAGCCCTACCTATACCGAACACGCCAGTCGGAATGTCTATACGATGCCGTACAAAAAACCAAAAAATTTACGACGAACGACCCGTCCCAAGCTTCTCAACTGGCCACCATTGCCTTGGCCCGTAACGATACATAAGGATTTCCATAGGGAGTAGTCTCCTCTGCGCGTGCGCGATGCTCTTGTTCGGGGTTCACTTCCGCCAAAACAGTCACACTTGTCAATGGCGTCAAAACAAACGTAAAGAATCTAGGATTATCACATTAAAAAAGGTAACAAAATCTATAATCTAATTATCTGCGCCATCTTATGGTGATATACCATGATGGCGGCAGACATGACCAGGCAAAACACTTGACCACCCCTTTTTTCAATGGATTAATCAACGTATAGTCACCGCGGGTCCCGGGTGGTGTAGGCGGCGGACGGTGGGCACATATCAATGCTGTCAGTCAACAATTTATAAGGTTAACTCTAAGCAACTAATTTATCACAGGAAACAAATGTTCTCAACGATTCTGGCGGCTAAACTTCACTGGACCAAATGTTGCCAATAGACTCCTGGGTTTATATTTATATTTCTGACCACTTGGAGCCTGTGGCAGCACTGTTTTGTTGCATCACCATATCCTGGCGGATTTGAAATGAATAGAGCCTACTGACCCAGTCATTACACATATTCACTAACCAATGAATGAAAACGCAATGCTGGTACTCAAAACTTCAGATATTGCTATACCTATCATATATGATTACACTGACAAAGTTTCACGAGATTTCATGACTACTCATTTTAACTATCTTATCCACTTTAAACTGTATTATGAACCTTATTTTTGTCTACAATCTTTGGATATTTGGGAGGATTGAGTCGATATAGACCAATTGTACATTTTCAGGCGATGTAACCCTTACAAATATTCATTCGTTTCGTAAAAGTATAAGTAAACATGGACTTGAATCAGGGTTAATTCAAATCTAAGAGGACCGGCTGTTAGGTGTTAAGGGAGCCGACCTCTCCTAATGATCCTATGGAGGGTTAAGTAACAGGAGGAGGCCGGGAGGAGGCCGCTTGTTTAATCCCTGATACCTGACCCCCATCCAGGTGCAGAGATGTAAGCAACGGGGTCAGATTTTCAGAAAATGTACAATTTACCTTCACCAATCTTCTCAAATAACCCGAATTTCAGACGAAAATAAAGTTCAAAATACAGTTCAACCTAACCAAACAGATTACTAGAATCAATGCAACGCCACATATACTATATACATAGTATTGACCAAATTAAAGCTTCATTTAGCAGAATTTACTAAAGGTGTACAGCTGCCAATTGTACATTTTCTGAAAATCTGACACAACTAACGAGCTGGTGAAACTGTCCTATCCGCACTATGAAATACTAGATGGTTGGAATGAGGTACTAAAAGCTGATGCACACATGGCCGATTTGGCTCCATATAGCCCCACGATTTGGGTCTCCTCATGAATCCTAAGATTTCATTTCAATCCATGCTTTATGTTATTTCAAAAACATAAACCAGGACTTGAAATGAAATCCTAAGATTCACCAGGAGACCCAAATCGTGGGGCAACCCGGGGCCAAATCGGCCATGTGTGGATCAGCCTTTTAAGAGAAGAAAATTTCGTGGGAACCGAGAAAGTTTGGAAGGAAAGAATTATGCACAGAACGATCGAATGTAATAGTTTTCTTTAAAAACAGATCAAATATAAGAAGTCTGCAAACTGTGAATATTGTGGACAGGAGGATACAATTTGTCATTTGTGTGTGTATTGTGAAAATCCTAATGATATATGGGTCAGATTTTCAGAAAATGTACAATTCAACTTGGCCAATCCTCTCAAATAAACCACATTTACGACAAAAATAAGCTTCAAAATACAGTTTAACATAACAGAACTGATACTTTAAATCAATGTGATACCAAATATACTCAGATATACCCGGTATTCTTCATTTTTCAGTCTAACTTAGCAGAATTTCCTAAATATATACAGCTGCCAATTGTACAATTTCTGGAAATCTGACCCATATAGCAAAATCTAAGAGCATGGGTTGGAACAGAGCCGGGGAACAGAGACCCTCCATTAAGGGTGATTAAGGCTCCCGGGTTCACAGGAGGAGCACATTACTGTCTATATTTAACGTGAATGACTTGAATAATACGTGCAGCTTCACAGCCTTAACCCAGGCTGAATGTTTGTTACCTATATTCTCTTAAAACTTTCACCCCTCATCCTATTATTGTAGTTCTCTCCTAGTTCCTTCTCTTAGCTAGTCTCTTTCTATTTGTGTTGTTACATGCATAAAACAAGTCACAGTTTATCGAACCAAAAGGTAATAGCCACTGGTCCAGATTTAACCGTTCAAACGGTTCAAACTGAGGCTCATTTCCTACCGATTATACACATGTCACTGTACTTGCAAGAATGGATTGTATATTGTCATATTATTTTGTATATCGATTAATGAACGTTTCTAAAAATAAGAATAATACTAATATGATATGTGGCTCGGACGCCTGTCACTGAAGGAAAGGACAAAGTCAAAAGAAGGAATGGCCTAGAAACCTACAGCAGGAGGTTTTATTCACCATAAACATATATGGGTCAGAATTTCAGAAAATGTACAATTCGCTTTCACCAATCCTCTCAATTAACCCACATTTAAGACAAAAATGAGCTTCAAAATGCAGTTTAACATAACAGAACTGATACTTTAAATCAATGTGATACCAAATATACTCAGATATACCCGGTATTCTTCATTATTCAGTCTCATTTAGCAGAATTTCCTAAATGTGTAGAGCTGCCAATTGTACATTTTCTAAAATTCTGACCAACATACATACAATAAAAGAAAAAATATTTTACGTGCAGCTCGGGGAAGTGGGCTTTAGAGAGTGGAAGGGAAGAGGTGGGCGTGGAACACATGGGACTATAACGTACGATGTAAACATCGGGAGGGCGTCATAATGGGGACCAGAAACCCTTAATCACCTTTATTCGAGGGTCGACAATATGAACGGTGATGGTTCATCTGCACTTGGGTCAGATTTTCAGAAAATGTACAATTGGCAGCTGTACACATTTAGTAAATATTTTAAAATTAGGCTGCAATTTGGTCAGCACTAGGTAAATTCGAGTATATTCCGCATTGCATTGATTTTAGCAATCTGTTTGGTCAGGTTGAACTGTATTTTGAACTTTATTTTCGTCTGAAATTTGGGTTATTTGAGAGGACTCGGGAAGGGGAATTGTACATTTTTTTGTTAAAATCTGACCCACTTACTTAGTTATAGCGGTGAGAGCAGTGACAGAAATGTTTTTTTGGCATGTGCCAATCTATTAAACATTTTACCAAAGAGTTTAGATACTAATTAGTATTGAACCTCTTTGTTTTTGCTGATTAGGGTCAGACCCTATTTTCCGCCAGGTCCTGAATGTGCTGATGTTCAATTACAGATTAACAAGAGCTGAATGTCTGTTAGAATATTACAATCAGACAATTCTATAATTTGATGAGATAATGAAATGAGATGAGGTGATATTTAAAGAAAATGTTATCAACTGGATTATAACAGCAGCTAAAAGCTACATTATATCGGCAGAGAATTTTTCAAAAACAATGAAATTGTATTTAGAGCCTTTCTCAATGAGGTGAAAATTAATATGAGAATTGTAGAGTACAACAATGTCATCCAAGTTCACAAAAAAACCCTTATCTCTGGTTCAAATTTTTAAAAGAGTTTGGCTCTGAAGTCTAAGTGCAGAGGGACAGAACTGTTTATTGTTGCTATATTGTTCAGAAGTATTGTTCAGTGGAGAAGTACAAACATAGACTAGCATCAAGTCCCTCAGCCTATCTGAATGGGCACACAACTTGGGCTTTATTCCATGATTTGGCCGTGAGCGTACAATATAATCGATATACTTGCCGCTCACAAGGTGGACAATATAAATTCCCTGTATTGTACAGTGACGTCACGACCATTCGAGACTTGGGGGACAACACAGTTTGATGAAATTAAAGCAAATAAAGTTGTTTTAAGTTAAGAATCATGGAATAAAAGCAAGAATAGCACAGTATCGCGTCTTCGGCGGCCTGTATTCTCCTCGTATGGCCGAAAAACAACTCGGCCTACGGCCTCGTAGTTTTCGGCCATACTCGGAGAATACAGCCCCCCTCATACGCGATACTATGCTGTTCTTGCTATATTACTCAAGCTTGGGCCCTCGCTGGGCTATTATTTGATTCCTCAGTCGAGGCTGTAGTGACTCTAACATGAGATTATATTTTTCATAGTTCTTTAAAAAAAAAAAAAGAATCAAAGACTTGCACAAGTCTAGTACAAACATTGTTTTGAACCCCCCCCCCCCCCCCCCCCCAAAAAAAAAAATAAAATAAAAAAAATAATAATAATAATAAAAAATAAAAATTAAAAAAAAACAAAAAAAACCCTACAAAATACAAGGGACACGACCCATTTGCCATTAGAAATGTAAGAGCCTTGATGGCAGGTTACGTTAAATGAAACCTTTTAAAACAATGTGACTTACTGGAATATAGATTACACGTCAACAAATTCATATTTCTCAAAGTGTTTTTTCCACACAACCTCTTTGTAGGAGTATTCCCATTCTTGGGTTATCTAGCGCTGGAAGTCCTTTAATTCCATTTACCAAATTTCAAGACTGTATTAAATATATCCTTCGGTTTACGAGGTTTCCCTGTTTACTCCACATTGGTGTATGTACCACATGCTATTTGTATGGGCGGGAGTAGTGTGGTAATTTGCACCAGCTCAACGCGTGTGGTATGACATCGCCATTCCCTCTTCCTCCCCCCAATAACCCACTTGCCTATTGGTGCCATTCCCTCTTCCTCCCCCAATAACCCACTTGCCTATCGTTGCCATTTCCTCTTCCTCCCCCCCCCTCCCCCCCGAATAACCCACTTGCCTATCGGCTTGTGGGCCACGAAAATGACTAACACTCGGACAGTGCAATAGTGTCCCTTGTACCACATTTTCATTAGGTTCTGTCTATAGAGTATATGGGTCAGATTTTCAGAAAATGCACCATCTACACTTCTGCACATCTCTCAAATTCTGCGAAATTAGAGTAAAAAATGATAAGTACTGATTATATCTGATTGTATTCTGTATTCTTTCAATAAATGTTTGGTTGTGTTGAACTGTATTTTGAACTGTATTTTTGTCTTAAATTTGGGTTATTTGAAAAGATTGGTGAAGGCGAATTTTCTGAAAATCTGACCCATATGCAGCTCTTTTTTTATAATAATTCGCCACCCAGGAACATAGGAAACTTTGTTTTTTTGTGAACAAAATCAAATGATTATAGAAATACTGTTTAGATTTCATAAACTTTAACATTGTTGGAATCTACTTAATCTCATCATTTCTAATATGATGGTATCACAAAATCCATTTTATCTCGAGTTCTGACTCATTTTTATGAAACACATTATATGACTTCAGAAAGATTAAGATTTGCCTTCAGCAATTAATTTTTTTAAATTCGAGTTTCTAATAACACTACAGAGTTTCAGGTTATCATTAGACAGACCATACACTTGGGATTTTATGGGTCAGATCTTCAGAAAATGTACAATTCACTTTCACCAATCCTCTCAAATAACCCAATTTTCAGACAAAAATAAAGTTCAAAATAAAGTTCAACCTAACCAAACAGATTGCTAGAATCAATGCAATGCCGAATATACTCGAATTTACCTAGTATTGACCAAATTGGAGCCTAGTTTAGCAGAATTTAGATGTGTAGATCTGCCAATTGTACATTTTATGAAAATCCTACCCTTATATAAAAGTCGGAGATGAGTGATGAGGGCGAGAAGGTGATTGAAAAAGTTTTATTTTAATAAAGTTGGCGTCAGATTTCAGAGATTGCAAATCATTTCTATAAATATATGCTAATCAACATTTCTTGCCATGCAGTGTAAGTTATTTTTTCTCATTCTGGATTTGAGAGTTTCATAATATGCAATTTTTTGTTCATTTGCTGTGAGGGACTTCTAATTAATTCTGTTTTGTAATCAATACTTCATTTGATTGGATTTAGAATAAATAGTCCGTATTTAAGACATAAATGAGGTTCAAATTACATTTCAGCATAAAAAAACCTTCTAAGCAACACAACACGAAATACAGTTACTTATGTACAATTGGCAGCTCTACACATTTAGGAAATTCTGCTAAATTCTGCAGTAAAATGATGAATATTGGGTATATCTGAGTATATTTGGTATCGTATTTATTTAAAGTATCAGTTCTGTTATGTTAAACTGCATTTTGAAGCTAATTTTGGTCTAAAATTTGGGTTATTCGAGAGGATTGGTTAAGGTCAATTCAATTCAATTCAATTCAATTCAAGATATTTTTTATTTGCAATTAGCGGCGATTACAAAAAGTACATTTTCTGAAAATCTTGCCCTAATACGTATGATCGAATAATACAACATGTAATAAGTAGCCTTCTTCCATATTGGTTTGTTCATGACGGAATAGTTGGCCATAATTATTTCTTGATGGTCACTTACTAAAGTAGTTAAATATTATTAGGATGACCTCAGTAGGCATATACATATGGGTCAGATTTTCAGAAATGTACAATCGGTAGATCTACATATATAGCCAATTATGCTAAATTAGACTGAAAAATGGTCAAAACTAGGTATATCTGAGTATATTTGGTATTGCCTTGATTCAAACAATCTGTTTGCTTGTGTTAAACTGAATTTTGAACATCGTTATTCTTTTAAATTTGTGTTATTTGAGAGGATTGTTGAAGACAAATTGTACATTTCCTGGCGATTTCACCCGTATACAGCCTTGTAATTTGGTACATCTATTCATGCTACTAACAATGCTAAACACCCAAAAAATGAAAAACATTAGGACCAAGGGATCTTGTCGGAAAACAATTTTAAAAATATTATTCTTTTCGTGACTTGTAACATATCACAGACCCGTTTGGGGTGGTTTCAGGTTTTCATGATCGCACCGTTGCCTGCCGTTGGTGTTGTCATAGCAAGACGTCACCCAAATGACGCAATTTCATCAGTTAAAGACGTTAAGACGTTGCCCTCGCTGCTCTTTGCTCCACCGGAATGCAAGCTCCGAACGTTTAGAGACATCGATATGGTATTTACTAAATAAATCAACAGCTTCCCGATGACCTTACAATGTGACTAATGCACTCATGACACAACAACAGACTAAAACCCTGCCCACACACAGCCGATTTGCCTCCCGATTGCCCCCCGATTTGGGTCTTCCGATGAATCCTATGACTTCATTTCAAATCCTGGTTTATGTTTTTGAAATAATATAAACCAGGAATGGAAATAAAATCCTAGGATTCATCAGGAGACCCAAATCGGGGGGCAATCGGAGCCAAATCGGCTATGTGTGGGCAGGGTTTAAGAGGGAGTTACGAGGCCTCTGAGAGGGGTTTACCACAGAATCGTATATAGTACAATGCACCCACAGTCAAAATGTACAATTCACCTTCACCAATCCTCTCTCAAATAACCCACATTTTAGACGAAAATAAAGTTCAAATACAGTTCAACCTTACCAAACACATTGCTAGAATCAATGCAATGCCAAATGTATTCGAATTTACCTAGTATTGACCAAATTGCAGCCTAATTTTGCAGAATTTACTAAATGTGTACAGCTGCCAATTGTACATTTTCTGAAAATCCGACCCATAAACGTAATTAAATAATAATACGATTACTTTATGAAAACATACTTTCAGTAGTGAGCGATTATTTCTTTCATCTACACAATAAATGCAGACATCTATATCAGTCGTTGGCCTTAGCCATCTAATGCAACACATAATATTATACATGACTGTGCGAAGTAAGACATAGAGAGAGGGACAGAAAAGAGAAAACTACCAAATTCATGCAGTGGCGAACGCAATGCGCTTTCACGTATGGTGCCACTTCATGCAGTATCATCTGTACATACGGGTACGATTTTCAGAAAATGTACAATCGGCAGCTGTACATTTTCTGAAAATCTGACCCATTATACAATAAACCTTTTTCTTTTTTGGATATAAGGTAAGACAATGAATGATTTCGGAATTAATTTAGGATGATTGTTGACGCCGTGCATCCATACACCGAGTCCGAAAGGTCACTATTTGTCTACAAATGTTTACAACAAGAATCACTATATCCGTGTCACCATGAAACCATACAGAGATTGGATCATTCATTCCAATCACTCAGAATAAACAGGTCAACCAAGTCAGATCAAATTAGATGAATCCAGCCGCATATGGGTCAGATTTTCAGAAAATGTACAATTGGCAGCTCTACATATTTAGTAAATTCTGCTAAAAAAAAGATGCATTTTGGGTACATCTGAGTATATTTGGTATCACATTGATTTAAAGTATCAGTTCTGTTATGTTAAACTGTATTTTGAAGCTCAATTTTGTCTTAAATGCGGGTTACTTGAGAGGATTGGTGAAGGCGAATTGTACATTTTCTGAAAATCTGACCCATAACAAGTGCCCGAATAGCTGGACCTACGTCCCCATTCAAGTGAGTATTCACGCGTACACGGCAGTAAGGTATAGGATTGATGGCTCGGCCAGTGCCTCAATATCTTTGATAGCTATCTTTGACAAGACATCCCTATATCATTTGCTTAGATGAACATGTTCAGTCAGTTTGAAACTAGATGTGATGTGTTTCAAGAAAATGAGTCATAAGTCGCAAAAAATAGATTTTGAGATACCATTATATACCAACAGATGAGAACAAGCCGATTCCAATGATAGTAAACAGTCTAATAATCTAATCTAAGTATTTCTAGATTTTAAGTTTGATATTTTCGTTTTTTTTAAAAAAAAGTTTCCAATATATCTGGGGGTCAATAAATAGTAGAGTAACTAAATGTAGTCCATATGAGGACCTTTAAAACGAAAAGATATATTACATAGATTGTCCTGAAATTTGATACATCGATTGATATGACTATAAGCGATGAACTCTCTAAAAATTAGAACATTCCAATAATGTGATCTTGTGAAAAAAACACTTTGAAAAATATCAATTTTGCGACTTATGGCTCATTTTCCTGAA
Organism: Sthenelais limicola; assembly: GCA_942159475.1. Taxonomy (NCBI): domain Eukaryota; kingdom Metazoa; phylum Annelida; class Polychaeta; order Phyllodocida; family Sigalionidae; genus Sthenelais; species Sthenelais limicola. The sequence goes on from OW804098.1 coordinate 9,463,195, forward strand.
ACACATCACAGATTTGAAGATTATGATGTAATTGTTAAGAACTCTCATGGTTTAATATTATGGTAATGATTTCTGTTCTTTCGGCTCCTGTTTATTTTACCGTTTATACATTGCATAATTAATAACAGTGGAATAATTAGTAGTTTTAACATCGGTTCCTAAGTCATTTATAGATGTAGCCTCCCAAACAGGCTTCCCAGATGAAAATGCTTATTTTTCTTTTTTTTACACTCCTTTATTTTCACTTTCTTTATTATTCTCTCTTTTTTCTCTTATTTTATTTCTAATATTCCAGGTCTTCTTTCCATCCTCATGTTCCTTGCTCTCCTTTTATTGTCTGTTATCTAGCTCCTTCTTTCCATCTTTGTCTTCTTGTCTTGTATCTCCTTATATCTTGTCCTTATCTCCTCATATTTCACTTTCTTGGGGTCAGTCCTCTCTTCCTCTGTGACTGTAGTGGGTCCATTTTTCAGCCTTCATGATCGCTATCACTGCCACAGGTCAGTGGGTGGTCGCCCATCCCTGGCCTGTGGTTATCCTGATTAATCAGGCCCAGAAACACTGACAGCTGTGGAGGTTGTAACTTAAGTGACTATGTGTGGGGTGTCAGAGCCTTCCCTCAGAGTCACACTTGTAGAGTAAGTGACCCTCGACCTGGTGGACAGTCTACCCAATTGAGCCTACGGCCAGCACTCTCCCTGGGTTGGGGGCGGCTGTGGTATAGTCTAAATCCTTGCCGACCATGGGATTCGATACCACATCCTCCCGACCTAGAGTCCTATAAGCTCTACCACCTGAGCTAAGGAGGCCGGTTTGATGAAAATGCTTATTGATTTTGAAACTAGATATAGTAATTTATTTATTTTATTCAAGCAAGGGGTTGTTGGGGCTCCACTGAAACTATAATATTGAAGAAGACTGAGACCAATATTCCAGAGAAATAATTAGTCAGATTTCCTTCATTGCATAAAGCTTCTGGGTGGATGAACAACTTGTAGAGAAAACACAAACGAGCTGAAGGTGGTTAGACTCAGAGCAACAGGAAGTCTGCTCAGCCGGTTTCCTTCCGTTTTATGTCATTTGTGATGTATTACAGGAAAATGAGTCACAAATAGCAACGTTTATGTTTTGCAAAATGATTTATCCACCCTTGAACCCTTGCTTTGCGTATCTGAGGTTACCCTAAAGGTATGATTCCACTGGATCGCTTATACATGCGCTTGTTTATTTGGCGCTTGTCATTCGCTCTTCATCCGCTTATATTTTTAGCGCAATACAAGCGCAGAGCAAATCTACTGGTGCACTTGTTTCCTATATGAAACCAATGGCTAGACAGGTGGTCCGCTCTCAGTGCGCTCTTGGACCGCTTCTAAAAGATGTGAAATATATGGGCCGTCATTGCGCTCATATCAAACACATCAGATATTAGCGCAATGTCCAAAAGAAGAGCCAACTTCAGTTTTTAAGAGCATATAGAAAGCGCAGTAACCAATTCTATTGCATCGCTCTGGCTGCGCTCTATCTATGCTTGTTAGGTGCTTGAGGAAATAAAAAGAGCGGGCCATGAGTGGGCCCAAAAAGTGAGCCAGTGGAATCGCAGCCTAAGGCTGCATTTCCACTGGCTCGCTCTTTTGGGCCGCTCTTCATACACTCTTTTATTTTTCCAGAACGACTAAGAAGCGAAGTTTGAGCGAGACCAGAGCGGTCTAAAAGGATAGGTTACTGCGCTTTCTATACGCTCTTAAAAATTGATGTTGTCACTTCTTTTTGACAGTGCGCTCATATCTGACCTGTTTGATTTAAGCGCAGCAACACAAAGCTCTTTCTACCTGTTAAATGAGCGGACTAAGAGCGCAGTGAGAGCGCACAAAGGGATTTACCATTGATTTCATAAGGAAAGAAGCGGAACAGTAGAATCGGTCTGCGCTCGTCTTGCGCTAAAAATAAAAGCGGACCTAGAGCGAATGACAAGCGCCCTCTAAACAAGCGCAGCAAGAGCGAGCCATGAGCACATATACAAGCGAACCAGTGGAATCGGACCTTAAGGCTGCGATTCCACTGGCTCACTCATTTGGCCCACTCTTTTTATTTCCCTTTTTAAGTGCCAAGCGAAAGCAGAGCGAACCCAGAGCAGTGCAATAGAATTGGTTACACCGCTTTCTATACGCTCTTAAAATTTGACGTTGGCGCTTCTTTTTGACTCTGCGCTAATATCCGATCGAATCGAGATAACATGTGAGTGTTGATATCAGGGAGCATCCCAATAAAATAGGGCCTGCAAGTGTGTCACGAGGAAGGCCAAGATCGGCCTAGAAAGGGGCGGGGAGGGTCCTGTCAAAATGCTGGGACTATCTATAGGGTCACTATGGGAGATAAAGAACATAATCTAATACATTATTTAGTGTGGTCACTGTATTATCCGTTTTTTTATAATTGATAACAAACACATTTCTAATGCATTCTAGGCATTTACATATATTACCTTATCTTTATATTTGGGAGAAAAACTCCTGTCATTTTCGACATGATGCTATGATATAGGGGTCACCAACGTGTTAGTCCCCAAGTGGGGGTGCCGTCAGTTGGGGTTTCCCAACCTGGTTAGAATGAGATCATGAGACTATCTTGATGGGCCATGTTGGTAAATCGTTCATCTCGAGTAGGCTGAGTTAGAGTTAGATAAATGAGTAACTCGGTAGAGCCAGGAGATTCCAGGAGAAATAATTATGATAAATATCTCAAGTTTATTGAGAGATAAGGTGAAAGTGGTACATGAATAGCAGCAGGCTTATACTAGAGGAGTCTAGAGTTGTTCTAGACATGGTAAATCTTCCTTCTGTTCTCTAGCAAGGCCAAACCACTACTGCTTCTAGACAGTCAAACTGAGTCGCTCCTGCCTCTCTGAGTCTCTCTCTCAGGAAAGGGGTTCTGGGCTATAATCTTATTGTTCAATTGGGACAGCTCGGCAGAGGCGGTACAACGGGCCACGTCAGCTTGTAAATGCGGGAGAACAATAGATATGTGATGTGTTTCAGGAAAATGAGTCATAAGTCGCAAAATATGGATTTTGAGAATTCGCCATATTTGAAAAGATGAGATCAAGCCGATTCCAATGATAGTAAACAGTCTAATAATGTAATAAGTATTTCTAGATTTAAAGTTTCATATTTCCGTTTTTGAAAAAAACTTTCCAATATTTCTGGGGGTCAATAAACAGTAAAGTAAGTAAATGTAGTCCATATTAGGACCTTTAAAACGAAAGGATATATTACATTGATTGTTCTGAAATTTGAGACATCGATTGATATAGCTATAAGTGATTAACCCTAACCAAATTAGAACATTCCAATAATGTGATCTTGTGAAAAAACACTTTGTTAAATATCCATTTTGCGACTTATGACTCATTTTCCTGAAACACATCCCATATAGAGTCATAAACTTTAGAGACCAATCACCCGTATAATAATGATATAATAGGGTAGTTGCATGTGCCACTGCGCATGTCTGTTACAGCGCATGCTGGGATAGATTCTGATGAAAGCTGACATACAAATATTTGGCAAAATTGTTATCAAAAATTGCAAGAATGTTTTTACCAATATCACAGCTTTTGTAAATGATCTATGAAAACCAAATGTATGATGGGAAAGATGTGGACTTGGTTTATGGAATTATGTAAAACATATGGATATTGACATTAAAGCACTGATACATATTCCATGCTGAACATGTTTTCTATAGATTTTATACTGTACCCGTAGTCCCATAATTCAATGCGAGCCAATATTCAAAATGGTGGCTATGTAAATCACCTATTTAATGAATAGTGATGATTAATATCAAATAATAGAAACACTGAGGTAGGGTGTAGGTCTGGTTCAAAGAGATTGGATATTAACATGAGCACCTTTGTCCCACAGGACCACCATGCATAATGACCCACTGATTGGCACTCATCCCCTTCTCATTTAAATGCTTTACATTTTCTGAATGCTGAGGCTCTCTTCTTACTAATATTATCCATTGTGTTATTAAATATCTATTACAATATACAGTAACAAATGTGGAAGGATATCCCGTCGTCCATAATTTAACACAAGTATTTCTATTCTTGTACTGAAACTTAATACAATATGATCGAGTAACAAGAGATTTAACTGCTTGCGTCAACGATATACGGGTCAGATTGTCGGAAAGGTACAATTGGCTGCTGTACATATTCAGTAATTTCTGCTAAAAATGATAAATTTTGGGTATATCGGAGTATATTTGGTATCGCATTTGGTATCGCATTGATTTAAAGTATCAGTTCTGTTATGTTAAACAGCTTTTTGAAGCTCATTTCTGTCTTAAATGTGGGTTATTTGATAGGATTGGTGGAGGCCAATTGTACATTTTCTGAAAATCTGACCCATGTATACGCACTTCCGCTGGCTTATGCACCTCCTGCTGTTAATGCTTTCATGGAATTCAACCTTTTAATCACACATTAACTATATATATGTTCCCTAAGCTTGTCTAGCATAATCTGAACATGTAAACTCTAAACTCTGAAAGCACCAAACTCTGAAAGCAGCGCATCGGAAATAATTTTTTTCTACCTCTTTTACAAGCGAACACCCAATCTCAGAATGCCGCTATTCAGCTAACAAATGTGATGTGTTTCAGGAAATGTTTCACAATTCGTAGAATTGAAGTTTTTCAAAGTGTTTCATTCAATAGAACCCTTGCTTAGAATGCTTGTACTTTTGGAGTGCTCAGTGCTTATAGTACTTATACATAATATCAAATTTGAAGACTGTGTTTTGAATGTATTTGTGAGTAGTATTACCAGCCAACTTTACTGCTTTTGTAGGGTCACACTCCTTGACACCCCGCCCCCCGACTGCTATTCGTAAGGATAGCTTTTGCTATGCTTATCGAAACACGTGACCGGGGCGCTTTCCGAAGCCCGGAACGCTATTGCACCAAGACTGTCTTCCGAAGAGCTTTTCTCAGGCATTTTTTTTTTATGGAACTTTCTAACCGATCCCAGAGGCTAGAGTGGGTCAAGGGTAGCAAGGTCCAAACGGGAACACGTGTCATTTACTGATGAAATACAAAGTTATCGCTTACTGTAGATTCAAAGCGAGTGCAGTCAACCATAACAAAATAAGAAAACAAATCGATGGGAATCTATAAGGTTCATGGAAGAGCCGCAGGGCGGGCCGCAGGGAACAGCATGGAAGAGCCGCTTAGTTACATCAATTGACACCAGCGGTGCTGTTCACTAACTTGAGTCATGAACAGCGCCGAGGCCCGGGTGGGCCCGGGTGAGACGGCTGGGTGGAGGTGGAGGGGAGTTTGTATATATAAAAACAATATTAAGCGTTCAGATCTGCTGAAATAGGTCTAAAATCAATACAATTCAAGGCGGTACACTTTCTGGATAGTGATTACTCCCTACCATTATAACTGTTGATAATATGCTGTCCTAAATACCAAATATCACTCCGACTCTGGTGATAATGGTTTAGCAATGTAAGGTCACACTTGCCGAAAGTGATTATCCTTCAAACAACCATTTAGTACATGAGACTTGCTGATTATAATTGATATCAGGCTCACACTCCAGATAGTGATTTAGCCTATTCTTAGTTGTTCAGTATGTCTTGTTTTTGTCCCTGGCAATTTCCGATTCTAACTACCAACTGACTGTTTACCGAATTTCAAAGCTTAAGCTGGGGTCGCTAGAACATCCCACTCCAGTATATTACCAAGTTGAAACAAGATCAATATAAAGAAATAATAATAATAAAAAATATCCATGCATGGATATTTTTTATATATCTTTTTTGAGTATATTTAACTAAATCTACCCACTTTAATGTAATCAAGAAGAGGAGGATTGTTGAAGAAGCGGGAGGAGAAGCGGGAGAAGTAGCCAGGCAGTGGAACCCAGCTTTTACTTTCATTTCATGCACAAACAAATATAGAAGTACTTATTAGATATCCCACTGCTTACCACCATTGTAAAATGTGTGATTCTCAGAATCTGGTAAAGCTATATATGGTGCATGTTAGCCGGTTACTAATATGAATAAAAAGCTGGAATGTCTTATGTAATGTTTCAGAGCAATCTGAGAAATAAGGTCTTTATTGCGAAACATGGGTTATATTAGTTATATGGGTCAGATTTTCAGAAAATGTACAATTCGTCTTTACCAATCCTCTCAAATACCGCAAATTTAAGACAAAAATGACTTTCAAAATACAGTTCAACCTAACCAAACAGATTGCTAGAATCAATGCAATGCCGAATATATCCGAATTTACCAAGTATTAACCAAATTTCAGTCTAATTTAGCAGAATTTACCAAAAGTGTAGATCTGCCAATTGTTCATTTTCTGAAAATCTGACTCATATGTTAGGTAATGCCAGGTGTGTCATGCTAGATAACCAATAGCAGTATGGGAATACATTAACCAATGATAAACGTCAATACAAGTATAATATGCATATCCAATAGGATCCCGGTGTACTAAGGTCACATGGAAACATAGAGATGAGCTAGAGTAGATAGTCACGTGACCAGCCTGTTGATCAATGCCATTACGTAATAGCTAGACAGCTTGGCTGATGTTGTGGCAGGGTATTCCCTAAGGACAGTAGAAGAGTGCTTTATGTATTCCCCATGTGGGTCAGATTTTCAGAAAATGTACAATTGGCAGCTGTACACATTTAATCAATTCTGCTACATTAGGCTGCAATTTGGTCAATACTAGGTAAATTCGAGTATATTCGGCATTGCATTGATTCTAGCAATCTGTTTGGTTAGGTTGAACTCTATTTGAACTTTATTTTTGTCTGAAATTTGGGTTATTTGAGAGGATTGGTGAATGTGAATTGTACATTTTCTGAAAATGTGACCCATATAGAGCAGTAGGTCTCCTATGCAATGCAGCAAGTATTCCTAATTCCTACTGCATCGTCTTATCTCATGTATGACCTGTGTAACCTGTATATGACCCCATGCCCCCCTCCCACCCCACCCCACACACACCCACACACTCAGGGATCAAATGTGTAGGCCTACTTGGGTCCTGGGTAAGACCTTAAAGTGCCTTTCTGTCTCTTTTTCTGTCTCTCTCTCCCTGCTTCTATATCTCTATTTCCTCGGTATGACCATAAAGTGCCTTTCTGTCTCTTTTTCTGTCCCTCTCTCCCTACTTCTCTATCTCTATTTCCTGGGTATGACCATAAAGAGCCTTTCTGTCTCTTTTTCTCTGTCTCTCACTCCCTTCTTGTCTATCTCTATTTCCTGGGTAAGACCTTAAAGTGCCTTTCTGTCTCTTTTTCTCTGTCTCTCTCCCTTCTTCTCTATCTCTATTTCCTGGGTAAGACCTTAAAGGGCCTTTCTGTCTCTTTTTCTCTGTCTCTCTCCCTTCTTCTCTATCTCTATTTCCTGGGTAAGACCATAAAGTGCCTTTCTGTCTCTTTTTTTCTGTCTCTCTCTCCCTACTTCTCTATCTCTATTTCCTTGGTATAACCATAAAGTACCTTTCTGTCTCTTTTTCTCTGTCTCTCTCTCCCTTCTTGTCTATCTCTATTTCCTGGGTAAGACCATAAAGTGTCTTTCTGTCTCTTTTTTTCTGTCTCTCTCTCCCTACTTCTCTATCTCTATTTCCTTGGTATAACCATAAAGTACCTTTCTGTCTCTTTTTCTCTGTCTCTCTCTCCCTTCTTGTCTATCTCTATTTCCTGGGTAAGACCATAAAGTGTCTTTCTGTCTCTTTTTCTGTCTCTCTCTCCCTTCTTGTCTATCTCCATTTCCTGGGTAAGACCATAAAGTGCCCTTCTGTCCCTTTTCTCTGTCTCTCTCTCCTTTCTTGTCTATCTCTATTTCCTGGGTAAGACCATAAAGTGCCTTTCTGTCTCTTTTTCTCTGTCTCTCTCCCTTCTTGTCTATCTCTATTTCCTGGGTAAGACCATAATGTGCCTTTCTGTCTCTTTTTCTCTGTCTCTCTCTCCCTTCTTGTCTATCTCTATTTCCTGGGTAAGACCATAAAGTGCCTTTCTGTCTCTTTTTCTCTGTCTCTCTCTCCCTTCTTCTCTATCTCTATTTCCTGGGTAAGACCATAAAGGGCCTTTCTGTCTCTTTTTCTCTGTCTCTCTCTCCCTACTTCTCTATCTCTATTTCCTGGGTAAGACCTTAAAGGGCCTTTCTGTCTCTTTTTCTCTGTCTCTCTCTCCCTTCTTCTCTATCTCTATTACCTGGGTAAGATTATAAAGTGTCTTTCTGTCTCTTTTTCTCTGTCTCCCACTCTCCCTTCTTGTCTATCTCTATTTCCTGGGTAAGATCATAAACCGCCTCCCTCTCAGCTCTCCCACCCTTGATATAACACTTTAATGTGTTGATAAGGGTGTAAAGCAACCAATCTCACTCACTCACTCAAATGTGTGCTCATGATCGTTCCAGCATTTAAAAAGTACCCCTTTCCGCGAATTTTCATCTTACTCCCCTTTGTGTGGCAAAACGCAGAAAACATTTTGTTAAACATGTCGGTGCCTAGGGTGTTTTGTCTAGACAAACTACAGAGATGTCTATAGAACAGACTTTGTGATAACACAACAACCAGTTCTCTGTGTATTGTGCCCCGACTCCATATACAATGTTATGTATTATGTGATTCGTTTTCAGGAAATGAGTCACAAGTCGCACAAAAGGGATTTTCAGATATCATCATATTGGAAAAGAGGAGATCAAGCAGATTCCAATGATGGTAAACAGTAGGATATCATTCTAATAAATATTTCTATATTTTAATTTTGTTTTTTATGATAGGTTTGCAATATTTCTGAGTGAACATTTACTAGTAAAGTAGCTAAAATAATATACTCTATAAGATGACCCTCGAAATGCATGGCTATATTAAATACACTTGTGACTAATTTTCCTGGAATACATCACATTTTTTTATTCTTTTAGTAAATCAGTACCCCTGCTTTGACTATAGCTGTATGTATATATGGGTCAGATTTTCAGAAAATGTACAATTCACCTTCGCCAATCTTCTCAAATAACCCAAATTTCAGACAGAAATAAAGTTCAAAATACAGTTCAACCTAACCAAACAGATTGCTAGAATCAATGCAATGCCGAATATACTCGAATTTACCTAGTATTGACCAAATTGCAGCCTATATTCGCAGAATTTACTAAAATGTGTACAGCTGCCAATTGTACATTTTCTGAAAATCTGACCCATATAGAGAAGACAGAAACTGACTTGTGTATGAGACATCCTTCAGATGGAGTTGAATGAACTAATGTTGAAATTACTCTATGTGGGTCAGATCTTCAGAAAATGTACAATTCACCTTCACCAATCCTCTCAAATAACTCACATTTAAGACAAAAATCAGGTTCAAAATACAGTTCAACATAACCAGACAGATTTATTGAATAAATACAATACAGAATACACTCAGATATACTCAGTATTTATCATTTCCCACTCTAATTTAGCAGAATTTGAGAGATGTGTACAAATGTAGATTGTGCATTTTCTGAAAATCTGATCCATGTCTTCCTACTACTAATGTTATTTCAACCACCCTGTATTGTCTGCGATCTGTCAAATTCATAGTTTACTAGGTAATGAGATTATTAATAGGCAACGCTCGAAATACGTCGTCGAACGACAATTGCGTTTTTTGTAATTTATTAGTTCTATAACTTAACGATTTGGCCTGTAAATGAAATAAAAAAAAACAAAAATACATATGGGGTCGTCTGTGTATCATGGCTCATGTAATGTGACATTGTGTCATGCCAACCATTGAGTAACTCCTGATATATTGACTTCAAAGCTGCACTTCCAAGGGTCATGCTCCTGCTCGCATGCCTCTCAATGGCAAACCAGAAGTCTCTTTCCTTTATAGTGTGTGCATGAAGCGGTTATATTGAGCACTGTGCACGCATGCTGTTGTGCATAATAGTAGCATGCACTGAGAGCATGTTGCCACTGGCTAAAATATGTGATGTGGTCCAGGAAAATGTTTGACTATTAGGCGGTTAGATCCTGAGCTTATGGTTATGAGTTTTGTCTAAGGCTCCCGGGAATGAAGCTGAGGTGAAGCCGAGGCTTGTTTCCAGGAGCCTTAGACAAAATGAAGGACCATAACCTAACTAATGAGACAAAATGAATTCATAATGAAGGACCATAACCATAACCAATGAGACAAAATGAAGGACCATAACCAAAGGATCTAATGGCTTTAGTCCCCTTTTGTTGGGCTGTTATTCTCATAAACAACAATTTATAAATAATTTCGAAGCAAAATGAACCAGTGGAAAGCCATGATCTTGCCGTTTGAGCAGTAAATATTGTTTTGTATTTTCGTCGGTGTAAGCAGTCGGCCGGAAACACTAGTAAAACTGGTATGTATGTGTACAACTGTCCCGGCCGGCCCAAGAAACGGGGACTTATAGCTAGTAGACTAGCACTAAGTCCCTTAGGCTATTCTCATAGACCAGAAATCAGACCAAACTGAAGTTGGTTTTTATATGATACATTTCAATTATGTTAAAGAATAATTAGTTTAACAATTGTTTTCTTAGGTAATGTCTAAGAAACAGTGGTTGTATTTGGATGATTTGCATTATTTGTATATATTGATATTTTTAAATTATAAAAATAAACAAGGTGTGCAAGTTTATGCATTACCATTAGGAAAGAGGCGAAAAATGAACCAATGCTATAGTGATAATATAAAAGGACCTGGGGCCCGTTGCACCACTTTTTGGTGATATTGTAGCCTTAACATTATATTAAGGATATGTTAAGGATATATTAACAATACAAATGTTCTAGTGTTGCTTGAGATCTATCCTATCCTTAACTAGAGGCGGGCATAATGGTGAAAGTGGTGCGTTGCAACTGGTAGCAACATACCTGTACATTGTGTCATATTTTTACATTTTTGTACATAAGAAAATTATTTTAAATCATGAAATATACTTATCATATATATCATCACCATTTCTGAGAAAAGATACGTTTGAAAATACTCCCTGACCCTCCCATTCTCATTCTCAAATTCTCGATACGCTAGTTGCTCTATTATCGCTCAGAAACGAGCAGACAACAGAAATCATTTAGCGCTATGATAAGGATATCCCATGCTCAATAGCACGTTGTTAAAAGACCCCTATTTAAGGACACGAAACATGATTTAGGGACACGATATTGGCTGGTGCAACAGTAAGGTGTTAAGGATATTTTAAGGACACGATTTTTACTTAACAATACCTCATGCAACGGGCCCCAGCTGAGATCTGTCACAACAGCAGATGATACAGAACCTAGGTAATAGGGGTAGTGGTAATAGTAAAAAGACTCCTAGCTTGTCATCGCTTTGTGGTGGTCGGTAATGAAAGAAAAGATCTCAGTAATGAAGAAATAGTTGGTGCCATGAAATTATTTGTTCTAGAAATAGAAATATCTGGTTACTAATAGGAAAAGGTGTCTTAGTAATGTATTTTAGGTATGCGTAACATGTGCAAAAAAGAGGAAAAGTCTGTACTATTACATATGTGATGTGTTTCAGGAAACGCAAAAAATGGATTTTGAGATATCATTATATTTGAAAGGATAAGATCGAGACGATTCCAATGATAGTAAACAGTCTAATAATCTAATAATTATTGATATTTATGTTTGTGGAAAATAAACTTTGCACTATTTCTTGGGGCAATAACCAGTAAAGTAATTAAATGCACTCTATGAGATTAGCATATAAACGCATGAATATATTTAGTACACTGGCATGAAATTTGGTACATGTATTCAGGCTACGAAAAGCGTTAAGCACCAAAAATAAAAACATTCACACATTTTCTGAATAATACACTTTGAAAAAGGAATTTTGCGACTTATGACTGATTTTCCTGAAACACATCACAGATATTGTACAAATTATGACTATTGGACGCAAAAGCATACAACCAACTCCTCATTAAGCTAGGGGCTACTGGGTCAGATTTTCAGAAAATGTACAATTAGCCTTCACCAATCCTCTCAAATAACCCACATTTAAGACAAAACACCAGATATACATAGTATTGACCATTTTTCAGCCTAATTTAGCAGCATTTACTAATTGTGTAGAGCTGCTGATTGTACATTTTCTGAAAATCTGACCCATAGGATCGTCTCCCTGCACACCCTCGGACTACTGCACGCCGCAGTTATTTTATAAATGGGTCAGATTTTCAGCAAATGTACAATTCCCAGATTTACACATTTAGGAAATTCTACTAAATGTGGCTGAAAACTGATGAATACCGGGTATATCTGAGTATATTTTGGATCGCATTGATTTAAAGTATCAGTTCTGTTATGTTAAACTGTATTTTGAAGCTCATTTTTGTCGTAAATGTGGGTTATTTGAGAGGATTGGTGAAGACGAATTGTACATTTTCTGAAAATCTGACCCATAGGATCGTCTCCCTGCACACCCTCGGACTACTGCACGCCGCAGTTATTTTTATAAATGTTTCTGACACGACACTAATCTTGCCACCAGGATAACATCTCCATGGCTACTCGATATGTATCCAATTAATTGATTTCTGGCTTTCCACAGTGTAACCACGATTAGGTTGCTATGACATGGCAACATCGGCATACTTGTGATTTGTTACAGAAAAGTGAGTCAGCAATCGGAAATTGGCGGAGGCTATAGGCATCGGCAGCGCTAATAGACTCACCTATATATGGGTCAGGTTTTCAGAAAATGTACAATTGGCAGCTCTACACATTAAGTAAATTCTGCTAAATTAAGCTGAAATATGGTCAATATACTAGGTAAATTCGACTATATGGGTCAGATTTTCAGAAAATGTACAACTGGCAGCTGTACACATTTAGTAAATTCTGGAAAATTTGGCTGCAATTTGGTCAATACTAGATAAATTCCAGAATATTCTACATTGCATTGATTCTAGCAATCTATTTGGTTAGGTTGAATTGTATTTTGAACTTTATTTTCGCCGGAAATTGGTGTTATTTGAGAGGATTGGCGAAGTTAAATTGTACATTTTCTGAAAATCTGACCCATATGCCAAATATACTCAGATTAACCTAGTAATAGCCACAATTAAAGCGTACTTTAACAGACTAACATTACTAAATGTGGTACTTCAATGGTCAATATTTAATGATTCCCAATGGATTCTTTCTATATTATAGATTACGTCTTCAATAAGCTTGGATTACGATTTATCACGGATTATTGGATGGCCTTATTGGTTGAGGCAAAATAAATCAATAAATGCCCAATAATCAATAGTAGTGTCATTATTATGGAAGATGGCTGATTTAGATTGATTGCATTTGCCGGGATCGATTCCCTTGCCTCGATGTGCTTTGGGCTTCAGTTCTAGGATATGGGTAAGATTTTCAGAAAATGTACAATTGGCAGCTCTACACATTTAGTAAATTCTCCTAAATTAGGCTAAAAAATTATGAATACCGGGAATATCTGAGTATATTTGGTATCGCATTGATTAAAAGTATCAGTTCTGTTATGTTAAACAGCATTTAGAAGCTGATTTCTGTCTTAAATGTGGGTTATTTGAGAGGATTGGTGAAAGGTGAATTGTACATTTTCTGAAAATCTGACCCATATGCTGGTAAGCTCTCTTTACACACAGCTGACCTTTCATAAAGGTCAAACATTGTCATTTGATTTTAAAGTATGTTTATTCAGGACAACAAGAAGTACAAGCGTTGATATTCTAAGAAGCTGCCTGATTGCATAAGGCAAAGGCGTTAAATTATTTCAAAAAAGGCATATGCCATCATATATATGAGATTTTATATAAAAATAACCAGTTCTAGCAAATAGAAGTCATCTCATCAACTCATTACTTTCACCCCATCACTCCCATCCAATCATTGTCATGTTACTCATATAACCCAAAATAGAACTAGTCACCTAGAAACATGTAACCAAATATAAGTTTCAGGCAACCGGCGGAAGACCTACCTAGGCTTTTGTCTACTTAGAATGCTGGTCTACCTTATTGCAACCAACACCTTTTGCAATAAAGAATCCTTGAATTGAATTGAATTGAATTGAGATAATGGTATATCGAGATCTTTGTCTTTATATTCGATAACATTTTCGTTTCAGGTTAGGCCTAAAGTATGTTATCAGGAGAGAAATAAAAAGATTTTTTAAAAAAAACATGTATAAAAACAATTGTTTTTTATTAGTAATATATTGTATAGTTGATAGAGTTGGTTTTACGGAACAGGCGATGTCTGAAAACATCCTTGAAGGATAGTGCGTTTTTTTTAGTAATTATTGGATAAATAATTGGCCTTAAATTAAATTTTCAAACAAAAAATGTGTATAAAAGCTGAATAGATGTGATGTGTCACTGAAAAAGGAATCCTTGCACAGAATGTTTCTATTTCTGAAGTGTTTAGTGGTTGTAGTCTCATGAATATTTGTTTTACATTAGAGAATTATAAAGCATTTCGCTTCACTGTACAACTTACTAGACAACAAATCAGGCAATAGGTTTAATTCTTATTAGTCGCTGCTTGTTGGGATGGCGGGGGCAGTTGTAGGCATAAAGACCAAGCCTACTAGTGTTGTTGGTATGGCGGGGGCAGTTGTAGGCATAAAGACCAAGCCTTCTAGTGTTGTTGGGATGGCAGGGGCAGTTGTAGGCATAAAGACCAAGCCTTCTAGTGTTGTTGGGATGGCGGGGGCAGTTGTAGGCATAAAGACCAAGCCTACTAGTGTTGTTGGGATGGCGGGGGCAGTTGTAGGCATAAAGACCAAGCCTACTAGTGTTGTTGGGATGGCGGGGGCAGTTGTAGGCATAAAGACCAAGCCTACTAGTGTTGTTGGGATGGCGGGGGCAGTTGTAGGCATAAAGACCAAGCCTACTAGTGTTGTTGGTATGGCGGGGGCAGTTGTAGGCATAAAGACCAAGCCTACTAGTGTTGTTGGGATGGCGGGGGCAGTTGTAGGCATAAAGACCAAGCCTACTAGTGTTGTTGGGATGGCGGGGGCAGTTGTAGGCATAAAGACCAAGCCTACTAGTGTTGTTGGTATGGCGGGGGCAGTTGTAGGCATAAAGACCAAGCCTACTAGTGTTGTTGGGATGGCGGGGGCAGTTGTAGGCATAAAGACCAAGCCTACTAGTGTTGTTGGGATGGCGGGGGCAGTTGTAGGCATAAAGACCAAGCCTTCTAGTGTTGTTGGGATGGCAGGGGCAGTTGTAGGCCTACAGACCAAGCCTACTAGTGTTGTTGGGATGGCGGGGGCAGTTGTAGGCCTACAGACCAAGCCTACTAGTGTTGTTGGGATGGCGGGGGCAGTTGTAGGCATAAAGACCAAGCCTACTAGTGTTGTTGGGATGGCGGGGGCAGTTGTAGGCATAAAGACCAAGCCTACTAGTGTTGTTGGGATGGCGGGGGCAGTTGTAGGCCTACAGACCAAGCCTACTAGTGTTGTTGGGATGGCGGGGGCAGTTGTAGGCATAAAGACCAAGCCTACTAGTGTTGTTGGGATGGCGGGGGCAGTTGTAGGCCTACAGACCAGCCTACTAGTGTTGTTGGGATGGCGGGGGCAGTTGTAGGCATAAAGACCAAGCCTACTAGTGTTGTTGGGATGGCGGGGGCAGTTGTAGGCATAAAGACCAAGCCTACTAGTGTTGTTGGGATGGCAGGGGCAGTTGTAGGCATAAAGACCAAGCCTACTAGTGTTGTTGGGATGGCGGGGGCAGTTGTAGGCATAAAGACCAAGCCTTCTAGTGTTGTTGGGATGGCAGGGGCAGTTGTAGGCATAAAGACCATTATTACACCCCTGCGATGTAGTTGCCTATACCTTCAGCATTGTATATCGCACTTGGTCAAAGTGGTGCATAACATGAAAATTATGTCGCACTTGAGCGCCCTTGGCGCATACAACCTAGGCAGTGCCAGGGTGCACATGTACCCAGCTGTTGTTTTGATTTCGCGGAACTCATATTATCGCCCACTCGAACGTTTTTACCGATTTACTCTGGAAATAATAAAGCTAGGGACTTTAAATGAAAAGTTCAATCGATGAATCATATGTAAAGATGCGATTTTGGGATGTAATAAATATGGAATACACCTCGGCCGCCATCTGGCGAACTATTATGCATCTCGGTTGCGGCGGGATACCTCGGGACTACGCTGCGCTCCGTCCCTCTGTATCCCGCCGCAACCTTGATGCATAATAGTTCGCCAGATGGCGCCCTCGGCGCATTCCATCTATAGCCTACTAGTGTTGTTGGGATGGCGGGGGCAGTTGTAGGCATAAAGACCAAGCCTACTAGTGTTGTTGGGATGGCGGGGGCAGTTGTAGGCATAAAGACCAAGCCTACTAGTGTTGTTGGGATGGCAGGGGCAGTTGTAGGCATAAAGACCAAGCCTACTAGTGTTGTTGGGATGGCGGGGGCAGTTGTAGGCATAAAGACCAAGCCTACTAGTGTTGTTGGGATGGCGGGGGCAGTTGTAGGCATAAAGACCAAGCCTACTAGTGTTGTTGGGATGGCGGGGGCAGTTGTAGGCATAAAGACCAAGCCTTCTAGTGTTGTTGGGATGGCGGGGGCAGTTGTAGGCATAAAGACCAAGCCTACTAGTGTTGTTGGGATGGCGGGGGCAGTTGTAGGCATAAAGACCAAGCCTTCTAGTGTTGTTGGGATGGCGGGGGCAGTTGTAGGCATAAAGACCAAGCCTACTAGTGTTGTTGGGATGGCGGGGGCAGTTGTAGGCATAAAGACCAAGCCTACTAGTGTTGTTGGGATGGCAGGGGCAGTTGTAGGCATAAAGACCAAGCCTACTAGTGTTGTTGGGATGGCAGGGGCAGTTGTAGGCATAAAGACCAAGCCTACTAGTGTTGTTGGGATGGCGGGGGCAGTTGTAGGCATAAAGACCAAGCCTTCTAGTGTTGTTGGGATGGCGGGGGCAGTTGTAGGCATAAAGACCAAGCCTACTAGTGTTGTTGGGATGGCGGGGGCAGTTGTAGGCATAAAGACCAAGCCTTCTAGTGTTGTTGGGATGGCGGGGGCAGTTGTAGGCATAAAGACCAAGCCTACTAGTGTTGTTGGGATGGCGGGGGCAGTTGTAGGCATAAAGACCAAGCCTACTAGTGTTGTTGGGATGGCGGGGGCAGTTGTAGGCATAAAGACCAAGCCTACTAGTGTTGTTGGGATGGCGGGGGCAGTTGTAGGCATAAAGACCAAGCCTACTAGTGTTGTTGGGATGGCGGGGGCAGTTGTAGGCATAAAGACCAAGCCTACTAGTGTTGTTGGGATGGCGGGGGCAGTTGTAGGCATAAAGACCAAGCCTACTAGTGTTGTTGGGATGGCGGGGGCAGTTGTAGGCATAAAGACCAAGCCTTCTAGTGTTGTTGGGATGGCGGGGGCAGTTGTAGGCATAAAGACCAAGCCTACTAGTGTTGTTGGGATGGCGGGGGCAGTTGTAGGCATAAAGACCAAGCCTTCTAGTGTTGTTGGGATGGCGGGGGCAGTTGTAGGCATAAAGACCAAGCCTACTAGTGTTGTTGGGATGGCGGGGGCAGTTGTAGGCATAAAGACCAAGCCTACTAGTGTTGTTGGGATGGCGGGGGCAGTTGTAGGCATAAAGACCAAGCCTACTAGTGTTGTTGGGATGGCGGGGGCAGTTGTAGGCATAAAGACCAAGCCTACTAGTGTTGTTGGGATGGCAGGGGCAGTTGTAGGCATAAAGACCAAGCCTACTAGTGTTGTTGGGATGGCCGGGGCAGTTGTAGGCATAAAGACCAAGCCTACTAGTGTTGTTGGGATGGCAGGGGCAGTTGTAGGCATAAAGACCAAGCCTACTAGTGTTGTTGGGATGGCGGGGGCAGTTGTAGGCATAAAGACCAAGCCTACTAGTGTTGTTGGGATGGCGGGGGCAGTTGTAGGCATAAAGACCAAGCCTTCTAGTGTTGGACCTCCGTTTCTGGTCGACCGCTTACATCAACGAAAAATGAAAAACAATATTTACTGCTCAAAACGGCTTTCCACTAGTTCATTTTACTTTGAAATCATTTATAACTCGGCTTCGCCTCGGTCTGTAGACCAGCGTCAGCAACACAACCTCCTGATCTAATCGCCCAATAGTGGAGATGGTCTCAGACATGGGTCAGGTTATCAGAAAATGTACAATTGGCAGCTGTACACATTTAGTAAATTCTGCTAAATACATTGTACTAGGTAAATAATGCTGCTATAATAGGGCGACTCCACTGTAGAAAAAAATGGCGCAGACAGGCAAAACGTGTCGCCGACAAGCCTAAAAATTCGGCGAACAAAAATCACTAGTGGAAGAGGGGTAAAATAGGTTGTCGGCAACACATTTATTTGTTGCCAACAATTGCAAAATATCTAACTTGATTAGATATTTCGTCGCAAAATATTCGTCGCAGCCGTTTTTTTTTCCGTTTCTCCCATTTTTCCCATAATATAGGCGAAATTGTGAAGGTTAATGATGAATATTGTAGACAGGATAGCTTGGGAGAGACTGGGAACTTGTACTCCGATTATAAGGGCACAGGAGAGTGGTACATATTTCTTCATAAATGAGGATTTAAATCCGAAATAAATGAAATAATGTGCACATGATGGTTTAAAACTATTTTTCACTTGATAGTACTTGACGTAGGGGTTATAACACCTATTAGTTTGTGAAAATATTCCAACTAGAAGAAAAGTTACAGCCAAATAACCATTCCAGTAATGGTATTGGTAATAATGGCAGAGGCAAGGGTGAGAGGTCATTGACCCTGTGCCCATGAACACATAACACATTATATAAAGAAATATGTGACATATCTGGCTAATTCATTAAGCACAGAGGGTTGCTAGTGTCACCCCTAGTGGTCAGTTATTGTACTGGGGCTTGTCCAATCATCCTCTTGTCAGGATCAGTATTGTTCCCGTAAATACATATTCAAATTCAAATTCAAAAATCCTTTTATTCCTGTTGTTGTTACGATGCGGTTGCTCTGCATCTACAATTTAGGTCTTCCAGAGGATGCCGCTTTTACGGACTTGAATCTTAAAAGTAACATGAAGTATGCAGAAATTGGTTTTTAGAAAAGCTTGAATGAGATGAGGTGAAGGATGGTTAATTACAATGAGAACATCGAGACTAGATGACATAAGGCATTGTACATAGTGGGTGTTCAAAGACCCTAATCATATATTGGTTTATATAGTCGTCTATATTAATACAAATATAAACAGCATAGATAATGATTAGTCATTTGCAGTAGGTACAAGCTGGACACAGAATTGTATGTGTCAATATAGTATATTCATTTGTTAATAGAGAAATAGTATGCCTGTCTGAAGCAAGTGACAGACCGATTATCAGACACAGAAGGCGTTACCTCATATAACAAAGGTATTACATAAGATTATGCAATGGCATAATGGTATATTATTACTAAATGTGGACAGCTACCAATTGTACATTTTCTGATAATCTGAAAGGATTTTGAAGCTCATTTTTGTCTGAAATGTGGGCTATTTGAGAGGATTGGTGAAGGTGAATTGTACATTTAATGAAAATCTAACCCATATACTCCAACTATTCAGACTTGACTATTTTAGGCAAACATGGTAGATTCATAGTTTTAATACATAGATCATTCAAGTCAGTGACTAAGAATTTTTTTATTTGAAACATTTTCTATTCAGGACTATGGACATTACATCATTGATGCTATTCACACTAGGCTTATTTCCCAATGCTTCAGGTACAGTGAGCTATGGGTCAGATTTTCAGAAAATGTACAAATTGATGCTATTCTCAGAACTGCCTGATGTTACAAAAACTTAATACAATACTTTAGAACATACTCTACGAGATGACATTGCAGAAGTTAATAGTCATATATAATCATATAAATATTTTGAATCTGAGATTCTGAGATTCTGAGATTTCTGAAAATAGCATCAGGGTCAGATTTTCGGAAAATGTACAATTGGCAGCTCTACACATTTAGCAAATTGTGCAAAATTAGGCTGCAATTTGGTCAATACTAGGTAAATTCGAGTCTATTTGGCATAGCATTGATTCTAGCAATCTGTTTGGTTAGGTTGAACTGTATTTTGAACTTTATTTTCGTCTGAAATTTGGGTTATTTGAGAAGATTGGCAAAGTTGAATTGTACATTTTCTGAAAATCTGACCCTCCATCGATGTAACGCAACTCCTTGATAAAACATCTAAATCTCATCACATCTCATCTTATCAAAGTTGAGTTGAAGCAGAAACTACCCGATTATTAGCCTTTAGTAGTCCGGACATGGCAGGAGATTCCCTCTAAATACGTTCTCTTATCACATGTGGATGAGATTGATAAGATAAGGAATGATTGGTGCTATATGCCTGGAATCCTGACATATCTTCCCCCGCATGTCATACATGAGTCAAATTTTCAGAAAATGTACAATTGGCAGCTCTACACATTTAGTACATTCTGCTAAATTAGGCTGAAAAATGATGAATACCGGGTATATCTGAGTATATTTGGTATCGCATTGATTTAAAGTATCAGTTCTGTTATGTTTAGCTGCATTTTGAAGCTAATTTCTGTCTTAAATGTGGGTTATTTGAGAGGATTGGTGAAGACGAATTGTACATTTTCTGAAAATGTGACCCACATGCCATGCATGCCCTGCATTTTCACTGTGCCCACACCTACTTATACATGATGAGGGTAAAGCGGAATTCGGATGTTTCAGTTCATAAACGTTTGCTAGTTTTAACGCGTTTTTCATTCATATGGACTGCTTATTTATCTGTCTATGGAGGCATGTAGCACCCATGAATACTGTAACAACTTTAACTTAAAGGTAAATACCAGTGTTCACTTAAAAAATGAATGAGTCATGGATTTTTCTTTAAACTTTGGATTTAGAAAGAACATGGTTGGGGGAACCCCAAAAGCCCCCCAAAAAACATTTATGTCATTGGATTAGTTTTTATTTCAGGGACCACTGAAATTTATTACTGTTCACTATAGAAGTCTATGGAAAAACGGGTATTTTCTGCATTTTCCCCAATAGCATATGATTGAATCATACGATTGTCTTTTAAATCTGCATATACATTGCTGACATGTTATTCTACCCTCCCAATTAAAAAAAATAAGGGGTCATTGGGTAAAATCATGAATTAAATGATAGTTTTATAACAATTGATAGATTAAATGATAGTTTTACAGCAACAGCAGAAAAAGGGTGATGAGATGTGATGATGAATTAACAGGTTGTGATATCGGTTTTGAAGGACGGATACATAGACTAGTCATGGCTGTATAAGCCAGCGACTGAAATATATTTACTTTTCAGTATTGAGATACATTCATTCACTTTTCAGGACTGTAAGGACAGTGTTTGCTGTAGCAAATAGTTTGTATCCTCACAGGTTAATGTAATAAAATGTATATAAGTTCTTGTGAGCCGACTTAATTTCTAATCCAGGCGGATTCAGCCCCACTGTTGGGGGTTCACAGAAAGTTCATTGCATAAGTCTGGTTTATAACGAAGTTCATGATAAATACATCAAAGCTCACGAGATTCAGCAATAGACAACATCTTACATACAGTTATATATGAATGATCTACATTTTATATATGAATCAGTGTAATCTGTTGATATTGACCTTATGAAAGGTGGGTTGGACACTAAAGCAAGGTATCCTTCCTCCCATCAAAGGCGAATACCACCAGATCAGATATTAATAGATGTGTCATTTATATTTGGTATACAAATTGAATTGTTACATCCGTAATGTGTACATTAGAACATTGTATAGATCAAGAGCATTACAGAAGATCAAGAGCAGTGTAGTTCAACAATCAGAATGGATTAAGCAGTCTGTCTGTGTACTTCTTAAAGGAGAATTTGTCAGATATTATGTGAGCCTCAGAGCTGAGGGCATTCCATCTGGTCTGACATTTATATATTAAAGAGTTATTGATTTTAGTTAAATTAGAGGTTATGACTATCATGTTCCTCCTTCCCTTAGCATGGCTCCTGGTCGGCAAATCCCTGCTATCAATGTTTTCAGGACTTTGCGACATATAGAATGCCATGTCTAATAAGTGTTTATCTCTTCGCTGTTGCAGCGGCCAGATATTTAAAAGTTGATGCTCAAGGTCTACATTATCATATCTATTTTTATTGTAAATTATTCGAAGTGCTCGGTTCTGCTGGGACTGTAGTTTATTAAGAAGGGATTTTGGGGCTGAATCATAGATGAAATCACAGAAATCAAAATTTGGAAGAATTGCCATTTTGTATAAATCGTGTTTGGCTTTTGATGTCAAGGAATTTCTAGCTCTGTAAAGAAGCCTAATTTTGGCGGAGACTATATTTAGAGTGTTTTGGGTTGGAGTTTTAAAGTTTAATAATTCATCCAACGTGAAGCCGAGATACTTGTAGTCTTGAACATGATCAAGGGTCTGGGACCCTAAATTAAGGCTAAGGGAAGGGTCAGTTGATTTTCTCCTTGCAGTGTAACTAAGAGCAAAGGATATTGCTTTGCATTTCGATACATTCAAGGAAAGCTTATTAACAGTGCACCACTTATAGACATTATCGAGGTCTTGCTGGAGGTTTTTATACAAAATAGTGGGATTTTGATTGTGGTAGCACCGCACCGTATCATCAGCATAGTGCTGTATGTGAGCATGTCTAACCACAGAATGTAAATCATACTATATAGTATATGGGTCAGATTTTCAGAAAATGTACAATTGGCAGTCGTGCAACAGATTGCTAGAATCAATGCAATGCCGAATATACTCGAATTTACCTTGTATTGACCAAATTGCAGCTTACTTTAGCAGAATGTACTAAATGTGCACAGCTGCCAATTGTACATTTTATGAAAATCTGACCCATATATGATGTGTTTCAGGAAAATGAGTCACAAGTCGCAAAATTTATATTTTTCAAAGTGTTTTATTTACAGGATTTCTTTGTGGCAATGTACTCATTTTTGGTATGTACTATTTGAAGTTGTATAAATGCATGTACCTAATTTCAAAGCCGTGTATTAAATCTATTTTTTTCATTTCTAAGGTTATGCTATACATTTTATGCCATGATAGCTGTGCGTGTCCACAAAAACATGGTCAGATTAGCCCATGGCATATGCATGCACAGATTTCACTAGGGAATGCAGCCAATTTATTCCTGCTATTTTGATTAGTTACGTAAATCTAGCTGCGCCAATCAATGATGCACATCTTATGATGCTTATTTCATGACGCAACGTTGTAGGCACTTGTTTTTGCTGAGTCAGAGGGTTGCGAGACATGAAATGAAGGTAAATAATGATTAAATAACTCTTAAATATTTATCATGGCATAAAAATAGAACTAAACTTGAGCGGCATATGCAACAACGCATTCACAAAATGCTTGTGGCTTTTGGTGAATGTCTTTCATGCGTGCCTTCGGCACCTGTGAAAGACATTCACGAAAAGCCACTCACGTTTTGTGAATACGTTGTCGCATATATATATATATAAAGATTTTTAATCTGAATTATTTGATCATACATATAATACTTTGCACATCATACATATTCAATACAATAAAACAGGAATTGGGCATTAACAATCCTCTACCATGAGGTCTTCCAGACCGCCCAAACCGCATATGCTGCTCGCATTAAGTCCTATCTTAATATTTAGCTACTTTACCAGCAACATTGATATTTTTCATAGTGTTTCATTCCCAAGGTCCCTTTGAAATTTTTTTTTATTTTGTGAGTTTATATAATATTCTATCGCTGTACTTCGTATAAATAGGATCTCAATACCTATTGTTGATTCACATAATTTAACTATTCCATGATTGTAAGGTTCACGAGTTCCATGATTCAAAACTATATAGCCAGAGAGATGAAAGATGTATATATATCCGTTGGATTTGGCTCTTCATGCTAAAGGGCCTAATCCACTAAGCCGATTCTCATGCGATTCTAACAGAATTTTGTGTAAAAAGAGTCCTCTGCGGGGCAAAATAGCATGAGAATTGGCTTAGTGAACTAGGCCCTAAAAGGCTGAATCTCTTGCGATTTTGCGCCACAGAGGACCCTTTTCCACTGGATGACATGAGAATCACATGAGAATCGGCGAAGTGGACAAGATTTCAACTGTATCCATCCACAATAGTGTCAAGGTTTCAGAAAATGTACAATTCACCTTCGCCAATCCTCTTAAATAATGCAAATTTCAGACAAAAATAAAGTTAAAATTACAGTTCAACCTAACCAAACATATTGATGGAATCAATGCAATGCCAAATATACTTGAATTTTACCTAGTATTGTCCAAATTGCAGCCTAATTTAGCAGAATTGACTAAATATGTACAGCTGTCAATTGTACATTTTCTGAAAATCTTACCCAATAGTGAGGTCTGGTGAATCACATGTAGTCCACACTTCTTTTTAAAAGGCCACAATTGTGTACTGAAACAGGAGTGAGTTTGCTGGTTCATACTGTGTGTGTATTGGATACACCATACATATATACATGCTATTGTGTCTACATGTATATTGATATTGCTCAAGATGTCATTGAACCCTGTGTGTGTGCCATCTGTTGGTCCTTGGGTCAATACAAGGAGTCAATACAAATCATTAAGGCCAATTGTTATCACATTGGAATATATAAATATATTCCAATTCTTATCACATTGGACTATGTAATTTTATTCGAATGTGATAAGGGTCAAAGGTTCTACTGCCCCGCTACTTCGTCCCCCACTCCTCCTGTTATTATGACAGTCTATTGCTCCTGTTTCTTTAGAAGTGGGAGGTAGCAACTGAAAGTAGCTGGAATGGGTGCAATTCGCACCGCTACTCTAAAACGTTAGCAGACAACATTTTATTTTTACTTGGAAATGAATGCATCAAGTAAGGTGAGGAGAAATGTAGAGTGGTGCCAGTGCCCTGCCTAAGCTCTCGCTACTTCCCACTACTTCAGTTACAAAGTAGCGGCCGTTTCAAATCTAACATATTTGATTAAGCGGGAGCATGCTACGCATCTAAAAGCTGGGCTCCACTTGCCGGCTACTACTCCCGCTACTCCTTCAGCTACTTTGACTGCCTATTGCTCCTGGTCCTAAAGAAGCAGGAGCAAGCAACTGAAAGTAATAGGAATAGGTGCTATTGTTTTGTCCACTGCTACTTCTACCGCTAGTCAGAAAATTGAGCAGAGGACATTTCATTTTCACATGGAAATGAATGCATCAAGTAACGTGAGGACTAACGTAGAGTGATGTCAATGCCCTGCTTCATCTCCCGCTACTTCCCATTACTTCAGCTACAAAGTAGCGGCCATTGAATATCAAACATGTTTGATAGTAGTGGGAGTACTCTACACTTCTAAAACCCGCCCCAAAAAGCGGGAAGTAACATGGCTATGTAGCGGGAGCCAATAGCATCCATCCCCGTTACTCCCCCATTACTGCTCCCGCTTCTTTGGCAAGAGGCGGGAGCAGTAGTGGGAGAAGTAGTGGGGCAGTGGAAGGCAGGCCTTAGATCCGTGAAAAGAAGTGGGAAGTAATAGCACCCATCCCCGTTACTCCCCTGTTACTACTCCTGCTTCCATAATCAAGAAGCAAGAGCAGTAGTGGGAGAAGTAGCAGGCCAGTGGAACCCAGCCTTTACAGCAACAGAAATGGCATGAATTATGCCAAAGGTATGATAACCCTCCTACTATCTTTACATTCCAATAATATGACATCATACTTATTTATATAGATAATGAGGATATTTTCGCTATAATACCTTGGGCATACTAGTAAGCATATAGAATAAAATAGTATAAGAAGTAATACACAATATATCTATTTTTAAAAGAATAACTCAATCCAGCTGCAGTCTCATATTTCATAATGAATGAATAGATATGTAGTGCCTGACATTAATCAATATTCCATATACTACTCACAGCTTTGTATAACTGGTTTATATATTTTACTAGCAAAGTACCTGTCCTCTGAACGGTCCCCCTCTCACCCTGCGCCGTTCCCTCTCCCTCTTCTTGACTCTCCCCCTCCCTGCTTTCTCTGCCTCCCCCTCTCTCCCTACTCCCTCCCCTTCTCCTACACCCTCTCCCTCCCCTCTTTTCCCTCCCTCTCTTCTCTGTTACTTATACTTTTTTTCCCTCTCCTCCCAATGTCCGATTCCCCCACCCTCTCACTCTTCTTGACTCTTGACCTGCTGTTATTCTGCTGCTCTTATATGTTACTCACATTATGATTTACAGGACTGGATTTATCAATATTCTGCTGCTGTTATATGTTTATACAAGAGTTACTCATATTATGATTTACAGGACTGGATTTATCAATATTCTGCTGCTGAATTCATCAATTTTCTGCACATTTGACAGATGCAATGAAAGGGGGACATTGTTTACATGTGTGTTCCAGTATCTATAAACCTCTGACATGTATGACAATAATCAACAGACATCATAATCAATATTAGATGATAACAATTTCATCAATTTTATCATCATGAAAGTGGTTTTTGTATAAACCAGTTTCCAATTCTGATAGTGATGAAGTAACACCAATGTGATGATGAGTGTAAAGCGACTGAGTCATTTCTGTACCACCCAAACACGTTATGGGTCAGATTTTCAGAAAATGTACAATTAGCAGCTCTACACATTTAGTAAATTCTGCTAAATTAGGCTGCAATTTGGCCAATACTAGGTAAATTCTAGCATATTCAGTATTGCATTGATTCTAGCAATCTGTTTGGTTAGGTTGAACTGTATTTTGAATTTTATTTTCTTCTGAAATTTGGGTTATTTAAGAGGATTGGTGAAGGCGAATTGTACATTTTCCTAAAGTCTGACCCTTATAGGCATCTTCCTTAAAAATAATAAAAGCATGTCTACACTTTTTACTTCCACACAGCCTGAAGTTACAGTTATTACAATATTCCTTGGTGGTGTGTAAACAACTATAAACTACCTCTCCCTTAAACCAAATGTGATGTGTTTCAGGAAAATGAGTCACAAGTCGCAAAATATGGATTTTGAGATATCATCATATCTAAAAAGACGATATCAAGCTGATTCCAATGATAGTAAACACTAGGACACCTAATATGTATTTCTATAATTTAAATTTGATATTTTAATTTTGAAAAAAAAAAGTTTGCAATGTTTCTGGATGGGTAATTACCAGTAAAGTACTAAATATACTCCATACGAAGGCCTTCAAAACGCAGAGATATATTTAATACAATGTCCTGAAATTTGGTACACGGATTGATACCTCTATTGATACCTCTACGTGATAAACTCCCAAAAAATCAGAACATCCCAATAAAGTGATCTTGCAAAATAAACACTTTAAGAAATATCAATTTTGTGACTTATGTCTCATTTTCCTGCAACATATCACAAATTATTCTTGGCATAATAATATGAAACCAAACAAACCTAGTTTAGACATCTAGAAAAATAGCCCCAATATTTGTTCTTGGCATAATAATATGAAACCAAACTTCATTCTATCAGTACCAACTAGTCAGATCGACGTGGAATTGATTTTCTGATGTGGATCTCCTCTTTGTACTCCTCTTTTGTATGAACAAAAAGTGCATTGATATGAATGCCTCCCCATACACATAAACAAGTAGCCCCTATGCCCCTATGAAACGTTCATGAACTGAAACCTCCGAATCCCACTCATCATGTATAAGGGTCAGATTTTCAGAAAATGTACAATTCTCCTTCACCAATCCTCTCAAATAACCCACATTTAAGACAAAAATGAGCTTCAAAATGCAGTTTAACATAACAGAACTGATACTATAAATCAATGTCATACCAAATATACTCAGATATGCCCGGTATTCATCATTTTTCAGCTTAATTTAGCAAAATTTACTAAATGTGTAGAGCTGCCAATTGTACATTTTCTGAAAATCTGACTCATAAGTAGATGTTGGTACACTGCAAACGAGAGTCATCTCCTCGTTAGTGGGGACAAAGACAAATCTTCGCCAGAAAATACTGTTGCATAACTGTAACTTAGGACGACCTTCAGGGCTGTTCTAAGTCTCTTCGTTCCCAATTTGGAGGGCTCCAAAATCTATTGATATCACTAGATAATGGTTAAACAATAATGTCAACCTCCCGATGAAGGGCCCGATAGCCCAAAAGCTTGAGAAAACTAATAAAATCAACACCACCAACTTTATTATGTTCTTCATAATTATCATCTATTAAATACTTCGGCCACCCCGATATACAGCGAGCTCCCTTCCCTTCGACTGTAAAAAAATATGTATTGAAGGTTTCTAATATGTATTATTTATTTTACTACGATCTTTATATTTGTGGTTATGAAGCCTGCTTATTATGGGAGATTCATTGATTAGTCTATGTATAGAGCTACATGGGACTAGGTAGGTCTATCACAGCCTGGGGGAAAAAGCGGTCTTTCCACTATTTCCACTAATCTGTCAATCAAAATATTATGCCCGCCTACCAGTGAGTGCCCTCTCACCCAAGGCATCAGTTACTTTCAGTTGCTTGCTCCCGCTTTTAAAGAAACGGAAGCAATAGACTCCCATAATAACAGGAGGAGTAGGGGGAGAAGTAGCAGGGCAACGGAACCTAGCCTTAAGAGCCTTATGTTCTTTGACACTTATCACATTGGAATATAATCATATATTCCAATGTGATAAGAATTGGAATATATTTATATATTCCAATGTGACATGGGTCAAGGAACATATGGGTCAGATTGTCAGAAAATGTACAATTGGCAGCTGTACACATTTAGTAAATTCTGCTATATTACTCTGCAATTTGGTCAATACTAGGTAAATTCGAGTATATTTGGCATTGCATTGATTCTAGCAATCTGTTTGGTTAGGTTGAACTGTATTTTGAACTTTATTTTTGTCTCAAATTTGGGTTATGTGAGAGGATTGGTGAAGGCCAATTGTACATTTTCTGAAAATCTGACCCATATGTTAGAGACTCCAGTCACAGACCCGGTCATCAACCTCCTTGTATTGACCCAGGGACCAGCACATGGCACACACACACAATGACACTTGTCAGCAGCCAGGGACATGGTTGTGATACCAGGGCCGTTTTACTGATACGTGCAGCCCTTGTAATTCAATACGGAACATCTGAATTACCTATTTAGCTCAAGATAGCTACAGCTGGCACTGATTTCTTACACGGAGCGGGGCCAGGGTGAATGTGGGTGGGGCTCAGACCACAGCTGTGGGTATGTGCCTCCACACACCCGCTCACACACAGTGCACAGGCGCATGCATCATGCACTCAACCTGCACCTACTTATACAGCGCATCCAATAACATGTTGACATTTGTTCTAATAATTGTTTTCCATAATCATCTAAGGAAAATGATTTAAGATGAAGATAGGGCATGGTGTTTTGTCATATATCCCCAAGTTTGGTGGCAATATTAGATGTTTTTCTGCCTCTAAAATGACATTTATTAAGGGTCCCTCTCCGCGACCATTGGAACCTGCACCCACATAATGTAAACACAGGTGGCTTAAGTGGCCCCAGTTCCAGTCAAATTTACCCATGACCCTCTGCTTTGGCCCCTATCCACTAGTTACCAAATCTGAATTCGGATTACTTTTATTTAATAGGGGACTTGCATGTGCCACTGCGCATGTCTGTACAATGCATCCTGGGATGGATTCTGATGAAAAATGACAAACAAATATTTGGCAACATTTTTATTGAAAATTGCCAGAATGTTTTCACCAATATCATAGCTTGTGTTTTGTCCCCAAACTGTCAGGATAAAAATATGTCATAGTAAATATCCCATATATCCAACATTTTTCTTTTTCAAATATCATTTCATTTTCTAAGATATTCCAACACATAATCAACATGATTTATGGAGATCCTAATGTCCGAAGAGGTACTATCATGGATTCCTTTTTGACAGAAAGACAGACATGTCAAATGCCTGAGGGACTCCTTCATTTGTATATACTACTATGTGGTGTTTGACTATTAGCTAGTAGACTAGCACTAAGTCCCTTAGGCTATTCTCATAGACCAGAAATCAGACCAAAGTGAAGTTGGTTATTAGATGATACATTTCCTTTGGAATCGAAGCATGTATACATAACACATGGATATTGACATCAGAACATTGATAAATATTCCATGCTGAACATGACATGTTTTCTATAGATTTTACACAGTACCATTAGTCCTATAATTCAATGCGAATCAGGATTCAAAATGGCAGCTATACAAATCCCCTATTGTTGACAAAAATAGTTAGCCAATAGGAAGCTGGGGAGGTGCTGGAAGGCCACCTCAGTTCGAAACAGACTGTAATAGACCCTATGCAGGCATGGGTCGATTGATAGACTAATTCATTGATCTGCCTTGTCTATGTATGTGTGTGGCCTGTCAATCAAACCCATATTCAGTGCCCTTTGCTATCAATAGGTGGCATCATTCGGTCAGAAGTTACCACCAAAGAATGACGTCATTCTGTGATATAACCTACTTTTTGACCTTGCCCACACCTATAGGCTACATCCTCGCACGTGTAGATATATGGGTCAGGTTTTCAGAAAATGTACAATTCAACTTCGCCATTCCTCTCAAATAACCCAAATTTCACACGAAAATAAACTTCAAAATACTGTTCAACCTAACCAAACAGATTGCTAGCGTCAATGCAATGCCAAATATACTCGAATTTACCTAGTATTGACCAAATTGCATTCTGATTTATCAGAATTTACTAAATGTGTACAGCTGCCAATTGTACATTTTCTGAAAATCTGACCCATATACGTGTAGAATAGAAGGGGTTAAGAGCAAGCATTGAGCAACACAGGGTTAATCCTGGCTATTTCTGCTCGTTTGTGGACAAATTGATGGAAGTTGAAATTTGTTGAAATCCTCCCAACTCAGGGAGTTTGACCCACTGACATTGTCCGCTTCGTCATAATAAAAGTAATAACAACAACAACAACCTCTGATACATTGATTTAGTAATATTTTAAATATTCGGTATAAAACCTCTCTGCATGAAAGCCATATTAAGATAATGTACATTCATGTAAAATCCCCAAAACATGCTGTATATTAATATGGTCCTTACGTAAAAATTAGGGTGTACCAGTACCAGTGATTATTCTAGGTAAATAAGGATTATTGGTAGATGTTCGTTATGGACATATAGACTCTTAATTTGGTAATAAATTTAAATTAGATTTAATTTAGATTTGGTAATAATAACCGTTTTTACCGATCTGAGATAATAACTACGGTAGCATGTGAAGCTCAGGTAGCATTCTCATCTCATTACCGTATATATTCTGTATTATATAACCAATTAGTTATTCTGTATTATATAACCAATTAACTGACCAAGCGTTCAGAAACCTAACACTGGGCCTCTTATGTAAGTGGGTCAGATTTTCAGAAAATGTACAACTCGCCTTCACCAATCCCCTCAACTAACTCAAATTTCAGACGAAAATTAAGTTCAAAATACTGTTCTACCTAACCAAACAGATTACTAAAATCAATGCAATACCGAATATACTCGAATTTACCTAGTATTTACCAAATTGCAGCCTAATTTAGCAGAATGTACTAAATGTGCACGACTGCCAATTGTACATTTTCTGAAAATCTGACCCAAGTGATCTCACAAGGGGCAGTAGCAGCAAATTGGTGAGGCCAATCAGGGAGTGTTCATTAGCCATTATATACTTCCCCTAGTGGATGAGGTCGTCTGGCAAATGAGTGGCAACACAAGGGTCAGATTTTCAGAAAATGTACAATTGGCAGCTGTACACTTTTAGTAAATTCTGCAAAATTAGGCTGCAATTTGGTGAACACTAGGTAAATTCGAGTATATTCGGCATTGTATTGATTCTAGCAATCTGTTTGGTAAGTTTGAACTGTATTTTGAGCTTAATTTTCGTCTGAAATGTGGGTTATTTGAGAGAATTAGTGAAGGTGAATTGTACATTTTCTGAAAATCTGACCCACAAGGCATGTCATTGGCTGCAGCTGCCTATCATTAGTCGTCAATAAATCAAAATATTTTGATTTCTTGTTGTTGTAACGTTTTTATAGATCTATTAGGTATGTCTCGATTTTGCCATCTATTTTCGTTTATATCCTTAGAAAAACCGTAGAAAAACCGTAGATTAGGCTCAGTTTGCTCCTCCCCTCACTCCTCACCTCAAGCAAAAGTGCATGAGAGAATTGAACAACCCATCTATCATTATTTCTATTCTCATATGTCCATCCGAATACTGATGTAACACCCTTGATGATTAATGTATATTATTACATAAGTTTAATTAAAATTTCACCCCATTAAATATAATGATACCTTTGATAGAGAAGTATGCAGATGACCTGTAAAAACGCATAACTGTTTGCGGCGGTTATTTCTGCAAAATTTTCCTGTTAATATTAAGTTGAAAATAAACACGTCTAAAAAAAATAATCCTTGATTAATCTTAAGTATCAATACCTTCCGTTACATAGTAAAAGATTGGGTTTTTCTTTAAAAAAAAAGTTATTATTTATGCAAGATGTGATAGCATTAGACATAATCATACTACTAAGTATATGTTATATAATATGATATATATTATTTGAGGTATTGAATATTATACAGACTTCATTGGGTTCTCTATACATTTCTTAAGATTTGATTTGGACATAAATTATACATTTGTCATGGTGTTAGTACATAGTATTCCTAGCCCCTAAGTTCCCCAATGTAACATTCATTATTATTTGATTCTGCTGTTTTATACAAAACCGCAGAAATCTATAATTATTTGGATCAGATTTTCAGAAAATGTACAATTCGCCTTCACCATTCGTCTCAAATAACCCACATTTATGACAAAAATGAGCTTCAAAATGCAGTTTAACATAACAAAACTGATACTTTAAATCAATGCGAAACCAGATATACCTAGTATTGACCAGTTTTCAGTCTAATTTAGCACAAGTTACTAAATGTGTAGAGCTGCTGATTGTAAATTTTCTGAAAATCTGACCCATTTATCATGTTATTGAATGATTACCATTGGCCATTCATTGTCCGCTATTGGCCACGGTGGCAATGAATACCAATTGTTTCACCCCAATAAATTAGTCTTTTATTAGCCTTTATTTGCCGGGCATTGGTCGAAATATACCTGCTGCTGCTACACCCATTGGTTGCTAGGTGTCTATAGTAGAGAAGCTAATAGTATATTAAAAAGAAAGATTATCTATTATTATTTATTTATGTATTATTCAGACATGAAATTGTAACCTTAAATGTATGCAGAATACTCATGTTTTGAACGTGTGTACATGAGCATATCGGGTCTCCAGAAATTGTATCGCAATGCAATTTCTAAAAAAAAAAAAATTCTATAATGATAATAGTTAATATCATTATCAAAAACATTTCCCATATTAGATCATTCATATGAATCCCTGGGAATGTTAAAGTATATAAATATGTATCAAAACACATTTTAAAAATAATTATAAAAGCAACTACTTAAGTCAATTGGGAGAAGGGAATGAAAATGAAAATATTAGTGTCCTTAAATGGAACTATCCATGTGTCCTAACATTCATTTTAGAGAAAAAAAAGTAAATTGTACAATTTTTGAAGCCCTTGTCGTAAATCCACTGGAAGAAAAGTAAAGGTATATAAAAAAACACTTACTTAATGTGCACATAAAGAAGCCTAATATTATATCCGATGTAGGTGACAGTTTGGACACATATTGCCCTGTATCTAATCCAGTATCAACCTCTGGTTCTGTTGTGGTAGAGTTGTAGGTATCCATGGTAACTAATCACGTGTCCTCTCCTCGAGAAGGAGAGGAGGAAACTGAGGTCTGGTGCACGATGCTGGAGTGCAGCTAGCCTCAAGTGGCGCCATTGTGAGGCAGTGGCAGCCGGAGGAACTGAATGAATGTATTCAATGGGTTGGTTGGTTGGCTGTTTGAATTGGCAGCGCCAGGAGTGAGAAGTGGGGAATATGGGAACCAAGGGGACGTGTATCAGATCAGGATTGTGAATGGGAATAGGGGAGTTGCATGTGCCACTGCGCATGTCTATTGCAGTGCATGCTGGGATGGATTCAGCTCAAATCTGGCATACAAATATAGATTTAGCAACAATTTCATGAAAAAAAATGCAGGGATCTTTTCACCAATATCACAACTTGTATAAATAATCTATGAAAACCAAATCCATGATGGGAAAGATGGCATGTTTTCTAAAGATTTTAGACTACCATTACTCCAATAATTCCATGGGAATCAAGATTCAAAATGGCGGCTATGCAAATGCCCTATTGTGAACATGATATTAGGTAGTTCGACCCCTAAATCTACCCAGTCCCCCACACCAACCATTCTCGAGGAAAGCTAACAGCCTTAGTGGGTCAGATTTTCAGAAAATGTACACTTAACCTTCACCAATCATCTCAAATAACCCAAATTTCAGGCGAAAATAAAGTTCAAAATACAGTTTAACCTAACCAAACAGATTGCTAGAATCAATGCAATGCCGAATATACTCGAATTTACCTAGTATTGACTAAATTTCAGCCTTATTTAGCAGAATTTCCTAAATGTTTACAGCTGCCAATTCTACATTTTCACAAAATCTGACCCTAGTACGAGATCTCAGTCATTTCACACCATCCTGTGCATTTCACTTACTTTAATATAATTCATTTTCCATAAATCATAACAAATTATAGCTTTATTCCTGTGGAGTCTCCCAATTCCACAACTTAAGACTGGTCAAAACCATGCTACTTTGCACCACTGAAGGAGGCGAGAATAGCAATGTAAATCATAAAGTCTCATCAGAGTAAATCTCATATGACCTGTAAATGAAATAAAAAATAAAAAAATATATATTTTGTGTTTAAAACTTTTACAGTGGGCATTTGGTGGAAGAAATGTTGAACAGTGCAATTTGCTATCCTAACACTTTCAATTGCATTTAGAATGCCTTAGTTTAAATAGATGAAATAAGATTTATTGACGTTAGTAGAATTCTGATCAACTACACAATGATGAGTGGGACTAACACCAGGAACAGGCCTACATCCTATCAGACTTGCTAGGAATGAATAGACCACACAATTACATGCATTTGGGTCAGATTTTCAGAAAATGTACAATTGACCTTCACCAATCCTCTTGAAAAACCCGCATTTAAGACAGAAATAAACGGGACGGGAAAGGCCTAACATGCTTCAAAGCGAAAGGCCTAACATGCTTCAAAGCGAGTAGAGAGAGAAAAGGAGGAAAAATAACTGGAAGGAAATACCAAACGATTTACAAAATAGCTGGAAACCTGCATGAATGAATATTCTTCAATTCGGTGTAATTTTCTGGGCTATAATATATCAAATATATGGTATATTTACCACATTTAGACTGTTTGCCGCCGGAGTTCAGATCACCGCTACAATGGAACCGACCGTTACAATCCACCACACGGATCCAGACACTAAAACAGGTGATGAAAGTGAAAAATATGGAGAAACCAAGGTAGGAGAAAAAATAACTCTCACAAAAAACATTAATACTGAGGAAACTGTTAATGTCACCGAATCTCATACCGAAATGCCTTCTGTAGTAAATTATATCGGCTCAGAAAATACGGATAATAGTGAGGGGCTACTCGATCAGACCCTACTAGCCTCACCGACATCTGACAGTCAAAATTCATTGGAGGGAGAGAGGAGTCCAACTGAAATACAGGATGTCCAA
Organism: Sthenelais limicola; assembly: GCA_942159475.1. NCBI lineage: Eukaryota > Metazoa > Annelida > Polychaeta > Phyllodocida > Sigalionidae > Sthenelais > Sthenelais limicola. The sequence continues at coordinate 9,499,104 of OW804098.1, forward strand.
AATATGATAAAACTAGCTCTTGACGACATAATACTGCAGGTCTTTGCTAGGAGTGATTTTGATAATCTCGTTAGACTAAGTCCCAGGTTCATAAACATGGCGAATACAGTTAAAGCGCTCGACGCACGGTTCGAGGTGATGACTCGAAAGCTAACAAACACCTTCGCTTGGGCTGATCATCAATATGATGTGCTAAAGAGAAAAATAAATGATTCCAGCCTAGAAATAATCAGACTTGAAGACAATCTAATAAGTCTATTTTCCAAGATGAGAAAAAACTAATTCAGAGAGGGAAACAAAACAAAAAACAACAACGTGACATTGTGACTCAAACTATTGCTGACAGTGGTACTGACAGTGGAGGTAACCAAGGCTCGATGATGGGGGATAGGACGGCTGTCAGCGGGGATGGTAGAGCGGCTGTCACTGACACCGCTGACACCGCTGAAGTCGCTGTCGACCAGGCTGCTCCCACTGGCATTAGCACGATAGCAGAACTTGAGCACGAGATAAATAAATCCATATTAGATATTAGACAAACCATTACTACAACAGGCACTAACCTAAATACGTTGAAAGGAAAGTATGATGATGTAATGTCCACCTTAAAATCATGTCGCACCGACATAGACAACATGGCGAGTGACAAAACCAACCATCTCCCCTCTCTCAAAACAGATGGTACAACCCATTTGCTAATTGAGTGTATTCCTGAAATCTGGGAAGAGCCAGGAAAGACTTTTAATGATGAAGGGTCGGAAGAGACCATGAACATTGTTTTAAATCTACTAAACATGGCACTAACCACGAAAAAGGAAGATGTTCTTCAAGCGTACAGGGTTGGCATCGGAAAGAAAGGGAAAACTCGGGCAATCTATGTAGAGCTAAGTTCCCCGGAACATAAGAAGGGAGTGCTAAACAAGTCTAGGGATATAAGACGGAAATCAGGCTGCCCCCTTTGGTTTAATAAATATTTTCCCAACACCAAAGCCTCCATAAACATCAAGCCGATCTGGTGCTTGGTCATATTATACTAGGCACTAGATCGTACACGCACGTAGATCTGCATTTATTACCGAAGGGATGTACGCCTGCAGAGGTCTGCAACATACCTACCGATGACGGGGGTGTGGGTTTCCACGGACACAATAGCTGTTACTCAAACTTCTTTAATGCTCAAATAGAATTTAATCATCACAAGTTTCCATCCTCTGAACACGCCTACCAGTATCAGAAAGCGATATTTTTAGGCAAGCCAAGTTCAGCAAGACATATTGACAGTGTCGTGAGCCCGCTTGAGGCCAAGCGCATTGGCGCGAAACTAGAACAGGAAGTAGACCCGCACAGAATGGCGGAGTGGAAAAGTATCGAAGAAGAAACCCTGACTAAAGTAGCTCGGGAAAAATTCAAACAACACAAAATATTGAGAGAGAAATTATTAGAGCCTTCCATTACCAAATTTTACGAACTTACAACTTGCACCAAATGGGGAACCGGACGTAGACTGCGGGGTGTAAAAATAGCAAATGGCTGCCGCATCCCCGCGAAAGTGAAAAGCTTTACGGGTGAAAACAAGTTTGGTAGGATTTTGGACAAACTGAGACTCGAATTCTCCGCAACAAACAACAGGAGATAACTTGAACATGGATCGACCTAGGCGGCATTTATTAATTCTTGCCGACTCCAGAGGATCGGGTCTAAAACAATACCTCCGATCGCACAGACCTGAATGTGACTTAGACGTGTTCGTGGCCCGGGGCGCGAATACAGGCCAAATCATCGAGAGAGCCAAAAGTATTATAAGAATCGACAGACCAGAAGTTATATTCGTGTTATCTGGAATCTGCAACATTACTCAAAAAAACTTTGATACCAAAGAGGTGAGCTTACAATATAACAATGACATGCTTTTCGAGACAGATGTTGAGGAATCCATGCGAAGAGGTGTAAAAAGGATAAATGAACTCTCCCCTCCAAATCTACCCAATCCTATGGTAATATATGGAACTACGATGGGAGTGGACTTGACGGCCTATAATACCTATTTAGCTAATAACTCTGAAGATCTGAGTGCTATTCTTACTCAGAGTAAGCTAATTTCCATCGCGGAAGATCAGCTCGTCCTTGATAAGCAAGTGGTAATATTCAACAGCGTGGTGAAGAAGTTTAACAAGACACAAGGTCTACCAACGCCTTATATTGGAAATCTGGTCCATATGAACAGGTCAGGAAGACGACATAGGACCACGAAAACATCTACCCATACAGCAATGTATTCAAGACTTGCATCAGATGGTTGCCATATGACTCCGGACCTCTTGGACAAAATCGCAAAATTAATATTCACCGCTTATGATAAGATCCAGTAATTTAAAAGGTGGAGGCTAAGCTTAGAGATAGTTTTATCACGACCGGCGCTTTTTGGAGCCCGACAGTGCCAAAGCTCCCTCTTGCTCTCACCTCAACCTATATTTTGACTGACATTAACTATTAATAAGGAACAATGACAATTGATCATTAAGTAGGAATTTATTGAATATCAGAAATATTCAGAATCAGATTATAACCATGGTTATCTCTTGTTGTTAATACAACGTAAAGTTAATACTTGTTAATAAATAACATGAATTGTAGAATAATGTAGAAGTGTAATTATGAGACGAATGGATCTCAAATATTGTCGTAATGGTGAAGATGGGAGTTGTAATTAGGTAACCACGACCGGCGCTTTTTGGAGCCCGACAGACAGGTCCTGAAGAACGACTCAAGATTCGCCAACCTTCCAAGTTGATGTATGTAGTATTTTCCTCCTTATAGTAATACGCTCTGATTAATCCTATTCCTTCAGGCGTAAATAACACACAAGCAGAAAGTTCTCACTCTAAGCGAGTATGATATCGAGTGAGAGCAAATTGATGATGTTCCTTGGGAACCTATGTTATTATTGTTGTCGTTCTTTGTGTATAAAATTGTATGCTCATGTAATCGAGAGGGGTACTACACTTACTAATGTAAGGATAGGATTCCCCTACTTTAGCCCCAAACATTTAGGGGACATACTACGGACCTGTGATGGATGATGCCACTGAATTAAGCAAGTTCAAATCACTAAAGGGGATGAAGGTTGTGTCATGGAACATACGCAGTTATTTACCTAAAATAGACCAATTTAAAAGTTTCATACACGACACGGAACCGCAGATAATAGCATTACAAGAAACCTGGCTATGCAGGAATACCTCAAATAAACAAATTAATATAAAAGATTATAATATAACAAGACTAGACAGACAGGTGAAAAAAAGGGGGGGAGGATTAATGACTTATATACACTCCTCGTATGATATAAGAGAAAATGAATATGTGCATCTGAACGTATCGGATAAAAACATAGAACTTCAAATATTTGAAATAAACAAAAAGTTCATGAAATCTAAGTTAATTATAAATGTCTACAGACCGCCACAAAGCCAATTAAAAGAAGCCACAAACAAACTAGAATCAGTTTTGAAGAGCCTAGATCCCTCTAAAGAAATCTTAATTCTTGGTGATTTTAACTATGACGCAACTATTTTACAAGATAGCACATCCCCAAATGCTGAGAGATTCAACTCGATGTTACAAGCACACAACCTTCATCAAATGATTAAAACTAAGACTAGAATTAGTAAATCGTCTTCCTCCATAATTGATCATGTTTATACAAACTGTAATATTATCAGCAGTAGTGGTACTATCGAGGTTAATATTAGCGACCATTTGCCAGTATTTGTTCAACTTAAGAAAGAGCGAAATAGATATGAGTATGGCACATTTCAAGCCAGAAATACTAAATGCCTTGATACAAAGATACTTAAGGAAATATTAAAAGATCTGGACTGGCAGTCGTTTTATAGTCAAAGAAGTGTGGAGAAGGCGTGGGAAATATTGTATCAAAACATCTTGACTTATGTGGACAGGATGTGTCCAGTTAAGACGTTTAAAAATGTAAAGAAGTTACCGGTATGGTATGGGAAGAACATTATAGAGTTAAGTAAGAAAAGGGATAAAGCCTTTAGAAGGGCTAAGGTTACTGAGAAAAGCGAGGACTGGGAAGCTGCGAGAAGGGCCAGATTCTTGGTAAATAAGATGGTAAAAGGAGCCAAAAATAAATATATAAAAACCCAAATCCAGGAAAATAAAAAGGACCCTCACAAATTATGGGACATTCTTAAGCCGTTAATGTCGCCCGAGAAAGCTAAGGGTGGTGACTCAGATATTAAAATAAAAAATAGTAATGGTGCCTCTCTGCGAGGTAAAGAGGCAGCCGATGAAATAAATAAATACTTTGTAGATATTGGCCCCACATTAGCTAGTAACATATTACAATATGAAGATGACACCCCAGCGGAAAATAATATTCCGTCAATTAATGAAAACTTTACATTTAGACCTATTACCAGAGCGTCAGTTGAACTATCCCTTCACAGAGTAGGAAACTACAAAGCCTCCGGGATTAAGTTGCTTCCTACTAAAATACTGAAACCCTGCATGATGGCCCTTAGTGAGCAGTTCGCTTTTTTGTTTAACCTTTCACTTGAGTACAATGAAATACCGGTGGCATTTAAAGATGCTATAGTTACCCCGCTTTATAAAGAGGGGGACAGGGCAAACCCGGGGAATTACAGGCCAATATCCTGTATAACTTTACCGTCAAAAATATTGGAAAGATGTATTCAGAATCAATTATCGGGATATTTTGAATCTAAGAATTTACTGAGCAATGGGCAATTTGGTTTTCGGTCGGGAAAATCGATAATTGATGCTCATGATAGGATGCTAGAAACGGTTTATGAGGGGCTAAATAATAAAAAAGCTACAGATTTGGTATTTTTAGACTTCCGCAAAGCCTTTGATACGGTTAATCACAAAATTCTACTACAAAAATTAAAAAAATATGGTATCAGAGATTCCCCTCATGAATGGTTTACAAATTATTTACAGAATAGGACCCAGAAGACTTCGGTGAATGGAATATTATCCTCATCACAGACAGTCAAGTGTGGGGTCCCCCAAGGCACCTGTTTAGGGCCGATTCTCTTTATTATTTACATTAATGACCTATTAGATGTTGTAAAATATAATAAGACACAATTATTTGCTGACGATACGGTGTTGTATGGTTGTAGGCCTGTGGTTTCCCGGGGGGTCGAAAACTTACAGATAGATCTTGATGCGATTGTAGAATGGTGCAGAGTGAACAAAATCTCTCTGAATATAAATAAGTGCAAAACTGTTTCCATCTGCACAAAACCTACTTCATTAAACAAGGCAAGTTATTCCATAGGAGAAAGCAAACTCGACTCTGTAGAGTCTTATAAATATTTGGGCATAGATATAGATAGAAGATTAAACTTCAAAAAGTTCCTAATCAAGAAGACAAATACTATAAGGACAAAGATTAAATCGATGTCTAAACTTTATGGTATCTGCACCAAACAAACCCTATTACTTATCTACAAAACAACAATTTTACCCCATATTGATTATGGTGATATTTTCTATAGTTCCGCACCCCAAAATAATCTAAATAGACTCCAATGCTTACAAAACTCGGCCCTAAAAATAACATTAGGACTTCCTAAACTTACTAGCACTAAAGAAATTCACACTAAGTTGAAAATTCCATCCCTTAAAGCAAGAAGAGAAAATCACATTCTAGATAGAACTTTCCTAAAGATGAGAAAAGAAGAGTATATTGACGCAAGAAAAATAAATATTAGAAGCCTAACAGAAGGCAGAAAGATGAAAGTCCCACACCCTAAAAACGAAACATTTAGAAATTCCTACTTGTTTCGTATGCCTAAACTCTGGAATGACTTGCCAGCAAAAGTTCAGTTAATCAATACCAGGAAGGAATTTCGAAGTTATTTAAAACATAAATTCTACCTGACCAATGATCAATACCTAAAAACCATCAATAACTGAATGCAAACTGTAATTGACTGTTATGTACTTTTGCGAAGTAAAACGGTGTATTGTAATTAGATGCACAAAAGATTCTCGAGATATTCCTGAATCCTACCAACTTAAGGCCTGTAATGCCTCACTTTATGTAAGATCGAGATATCGATATTGTCAAAAATTGTCAAAATTGTTGAATTTATGCTGTATAAGGGATTGTAAATATTTCTACGAATGTAGTCGGGGTGACTTTTCTTAAAAAGTCTTACATTAATACATTATAATATCTATCCAGATAAATATAATTTATTGGATCAGTACACAAGGTGCAAATCTCTAATGTTGTAAATCATAACTATCATATCAATTAAGTGTCATGACTATGTAATATCTAACAAAAAGACACATGTACGGACAACTGGAATAGTTGTTACTCAGAAATTCCAAATGTAGTATATGAATAACAGTAAAAATGAAGTGTATATATGACGAAACGGTCGACGAATGTATAACATAAAGGTAGCCTGTACTGGTTGCCTAAAATTAGAAATACTATATAGTGAACTCTGTATGTCTGTATATCTAAATCACTAGTAGAATAGTTCAAGCTTCTTAATACTCATGATATGGAAAAGATGTAAAATGATTGTAAATGACTCTAAGACAAGTGATGTAATTGGAATTGATTCAAATCAAAATTATTTTAAGGACTAGCCGGAAGAACTATACGCAGCCGCGTATAGACGTCGAAGCCCGATTCATATTTTCTGTAACTGTATAATGATTGATTGAATAAAAATTCTTATATATATAAATAAGCTTCAAAATGCAGTTTAACATAACGTAACTGATACTTTAAATCAATGTGATACCAAATATACTCAGATATACCTATCATTTTTTGGCAGAACTTACTAAATATGTACAGCTGCCAATTGTACATTTTTTGAAAATCTGACCCATGTTCTTGCTCTAGAAACCTAGTTGGTTATGCCTCTTTAGTGTATAAAGTATAAGCTTTTTACCAAAAAAATTGGAGCATAGTGTTGTGCTGTGCTCTACTAAGGGCATATTGCTGAATAGGTCAGCACAGCAGCTGGATCTCAACACCTTGTGCAGCAACGTCTGTAAGTATCCACATACATGTATATTTTATATCTCTAATTTTATATCGAAGTATAAGGTTTATTTCCCTATTATATCATAGTAACATTTCTGGAAAGATTCCTGGATTTTAATCATAAAGAAATGATATCTGATAGTGAAAGTTACCTGCCTGTACCACTTATTAAACTAATAATAGTTGTAAATAATCATGACCTAGATGTCAATATTTTCCTCCTTCTAAAGTCCATGAACACTTTTATTATTAGTGGGGGATCAGAATACTATGCAGATTAGGGGCCATCCACAAATGACGTCGTGCTTTTTTGGGCCATTTTTTACCCCCACCTCCCCCCCATGTCATGTTTTGTCACACTGTGCCAGACCCCCCTTTAAAAATGAAAAAAAATGACGTCATGTTTGCAGCACCCCCCCCCCCCCTACAACCAAACTCCCCCTTTTAAAAAAGCTTATAATCAATTAGGTATAACATTTCTATAAAATATGCAGACCTTTGAACTATGATCCACAACATTCAAATCTCCATATAAAAAAACTTGAATAGGCTACTTCACAAATACATTTAGTACCACAGCAACTATGGTGACCTCAATCCTACCTTGGTGTAAAGGCTGGACTTTTCCTGGGCCCTGATACTTTCATTATAGGTGTCAAACTTTACCAACTTATACCAGCAATAAATTTTGCTTTGTGTCCAACAAATAAGGCAAGACTATCGATCACAATGTTAAGATTAGTATTCTACCCACCAATGTATCTGGGTTAATGAGTTGCACATGTGCACAGTGCACACACTCACTGAATATGTGAAGTGGTCACTGGGGCTGGACAAAATGTGACCAGATGGTGGCACTAGTTGCCATCAGGAAACCCCCTTGATTCTGTTACAGGGCATCCCAAGGGTTTGGCAGTGGTATAATACCCAAACCAATTAAATCTGACTTGCAAATTGTGCAAAGTTATGGAGGCTGTATTTTAGGATGTAATAATGGACCATACCACATCAAAGGCTTTTACACAAGATAAAATTGGTGTAGCCCACAAGGGGTCAGTTCAACGACCACTTCTCTTAATAATATATATTATTGACCTTGGCTCCTGGACCATGTACCCGATCTACCTGTTCACTAACAACACCACGCTTTATAAAGTAATGTAATTGGTGTCTCTGCCTCAATGAAAAATGTTTCAACAAAAATCCATGAATGGAGCGATTGAGTGCCAAATGTCATGCATCTGGGAAACTCATCCTTTTGCCAGAATAACACCATTGCGAGCGGGAACATCACCATGGAAAAAGATCTAGGTGCCTTGTTGATAACTATCTAAAATTTACGGAAGAGGTAAATGCTCATGTGGCCAAATTTAACAGAATCAGGCATAATCAGAAGGTAATTCCAGCAACCTTTTCAAAGGGCTGATCAGGCCACAGTTAGAACATGGTGCACCAGTCTGGATCCCTGAGTACATGGTTAATATCAATACTCTGGAGAACCTTCAAAGGAAAGTGACAAAGTCCTTACAGTCATATATACATGAGGGAATTTGATGGTCAGCATCCATCCGCATTTTGTTCAAAAAAGCATAGCTAAATATAGAACTTTACAAACGATGCCACATAAATCTGGTTCCTCGCACACAGTACCGCTCGGTAAGAGGATTTGTCTTTTTCGCACTTTCTTTCCAGTAAAACCCCATGATTGTTACTTTCTATCCACATCATTCCTATCAGTGATACTGTAGGACTAGCACAGAGTGGGGAACACTCTCCGATCAGAAAAACATTGAAGCACAGCCGCTCCTCATAGTTACAAACTCTAGAATTATAATTTATTCCATTAAAAAGCGTACAAAATCTAGAATCTTATCCTAAAATCTAAATGTCTGCAGGTGTCTTATGGCAATGCCATGAAGACACCTGCAGGCCTCTTCATGCAAAACACCAAGTCCAGACAACCCTTGTTTCTGCAGTGAAGTTTAGCCAGGTCCCCGGGCTCTGCAGTCGCCAAAGCCATAATTTTAAAAGCTTTGATTATTCCCAATGATATAACAAATAGAGAGAGATGACAATAATTTTACTAAACTAACCAGCCAAGCCGTTACCATACACCAATTTTTGCGCGGATACATCCCTGGACTTGCCTACCCTTCACTTTAAAAGATTAAGAGGTGACATGTACACAATACTAGCTAATACAGCACTTGGTTGTTTCAGCACCTAGTGTCAACTGCCTCAAGAACGGCACGGAAACACCATCCATGGTATTGGGAATGGTGGGCCAAAGGGTGTTGTACCAGTCATTGTATTGTTACCTAGGGAATAGGGAATAGGGAACTATTGCTGCTGTATTGCTATAAAATGCATGGGTCTATATCAGGACAAGATCGCATGACCTCTAACACCAAGGAGGAAATGAATGCATAAAAATAAATAATGCTAGAGATTTTGTTCTATATTATTTATTTAATAAATGCAGTGTAAGGCTACCACTTAAGTTACATATCACTTGTTTCTATTTTCTTAGAGTACAAGTTTCCACATTATGGTAGTCTTTTCATGGAAAAAATATAAAAACATGATGTCATACATGAGTTGACCCCCCCTCCCCCCATTGTCATACCTTGTCATAGAAACTCAACCCCCCCTCCCCCCTAGGGCATGACGTCATTTGTGGATGGCCCCTTATGAAATACCTTGGCAGAATTAAACCTTTTGAAACTCAAAATTGGTCCTAAATTAAGAAATGTGGGTCAGACTTTCAGAAAATGTACAATTTGCCTTCACCAATCCACTAATCCTAAACCCTCATTTAAGACAGAAATGAGCTTCAAAATGCTGTTTTACATAACAGGCTCGCCTGATGTCATATATAAAAACATATATCTAAACCATATGACTTTTCTCTTTTCAGATTACGATATAACAATGAGCAACAGGAACATCAGTTTTACAAATGGAGGTACAACTTATATAGCAGACAAGATAAAGAAAGAGAAAGATTATCAACTTTTAGCTTCTGCCTTCATGCAAGAGATGAAAAGTAGAAATGGTATTTCTGCATTTGAATTTGAGTCAGAAGAAGCTCTACTGGACGAATTAAGGTCTCATGAGACATTCCTTGTGTACAGAGAAAAAGACATGTTGGCATGCGCTGGCTTTACAATTATACCATCACCACTGACACGCAGTAATAATCCAGCCTACTATGGTGGACATGTTATTGTCTTTAACAAACATCGGAGCAAAAACCTAGCATTGGCTATTAGTCTGTGTGTGCAAAGGAATGCCCAGAACTATGGTTATGTTGGTGCATTATCCCGCATGGCAATAACGTCCAGGGCAATTGGGCCATCTATTTTGATGGGGACTCAGAAGATAGGCATTATTCCTAACAGTGTATATCTACCGCGATATGGATGGGTGGACGATCTTATGAACATCTTAATGTGGGATCCTTGTGAGGGAAAGTATGATCCTGTAGCAAAGGTAAGAAAGATTATATTTCAGTTCTTAAGGCTGGGTTACACTGGCCGGCTACTACTCCCACTACTCTTCCTGTTTCTTTGCTACCGCTTTTTTAGAAGCGGAAGGAAGCATCTGAAGGTATACTGGAATGGGTGCTATTGTCCCACTACTTACACGCTACTTTAACGCTAATCAAAAATGTAAGCAGACAACATTTTATTTTCACATAGAAATGGACACATCAAGTAGTGTGAGGAGTAGCATAGAGTGATGCCATTGCCCCGCTTCAGCCCTTGCTATTTCCTGCTACCTCCCGCTACAAAGTAGCGGCCTCTTCAAATCAAACATGTTTTATAGAAGCAGGAGCACTGTACACTTTGAAAACGCTCCAAATTAAAGAAGCAGGAAAAAACATGGCTTTGTAGTGGGGCCCAATAGCACCCATCCTCATTACTCTCCCACTTCTGCACCCACTTCTTTCATCAAGAAGCGAGAGCAGTAGCGGGAGAAGTAGCCAGCCAGTGGAACCCAGCTTTTACAGTTTGTCTCAAGGCTGGGTTCTACTGGCCGGCTACTACTCCTGCTACTCCTACCACTACTTTGATAGTCTATTGCTTTGAAAGAAGCAGGAGCAAGCAACTGAAAGTAACCGGAATGGGTGCTACTGGGATGTTACTTCCACCACTACTTCTTCCGCTTCTCAGAAATGTGAGCAGACAACATTTTACTTTCACATGGAAATAAACACATCAAGTAACATCAGGGGTAACATAGAGTGGTGCAAGTGGCCCGCTTAAGCTCCTGCTACTTCTCGCTACCTCCCACTACAAAGTAGCGTCCGCTTTGAATCACACATGTTTGATAGAAGCGGGAGCACTCTACTCTTCGAAAATGCTCCAAAAGAAGTAATGTGGCTTTGTAGCGGGGTCCAATAGCAATATTTAAATATTGCATAAACCTAATTTATAACTTGAGTATCAAGCTCAGAACATCTGCAGCATTGGGACCTGTGCATTTCATTTGTACAATTTCAAAATAATGAGTACCATCAGCCTATATCATTTGTTGACTTATTTTCAGTCAGTTTTTTTCCCATTTGATCATATCCAACCATTCGATTTAAACCATCCAAAACATATCAATGTGTAGCCTACTCAATTTTAAATCAATAGGTCCCATTGTGATCTTTCAAATCAGTGCGCACCAAGGTTAAACTTAGGGATATATTCAATTTTCTCTATAAATCAATGTGTTGAAATATGTCAGAACATATGGTTTGCATGGCTTTTAAATGCCGGTTTCGCGAGTGTACAACAGCACCAAAATAAGGACAATTGGTAGGGGCACAATTAAAGATAAAGACCTGAGTTTTCTGCCAACAAAAAATTGTGATTTGTTTCAGGAAAGTCGCAAAAATTGGATTTTGTGATATTATCATATTTGAAAAGATGAGATCAAGGGGATTCCAATGAATATAAACATTAAGGGCATCTAATAAGTATTTCTATATGTTAAGTTTGATATTTCATTTCTGAAAAAAAAGAGTTTCAATATTTTTGGGTGAACAATTACAATTAAAGTAGCTAAATATACTCTATGGGATGACCCTATAAATGCATGACAATATTTAATACACTGTCCTGCATTTTGGTACATGTATTCATACTTCATCCAGCGGTAGTCACACCAAAAATGAGAACATTCCTACAAAGAGATTTTGGGAATATATCACTTTGAAAAATATCAATTTTGCGACTTATGACTCATTTCCCTGGAACATATCACAAATGAAATAGAAAATATTGTTTGGTGAGCATTTCATGCCTCCATGCAAGATGGACCAGCTGATCTGTACACCATCCTTAAACAGTTTGTGGTCCTTTTCTATGAGAAAACAGCTACAGCAGCTATGCTCATGAAAATGAATGTACTGCTCTGGGCTACAGGATTTCTGATGGCTGCACCAATAGATGCTCCTGCTAAGTTTGAGAATGCCAATGGAGAATAGAATCCATAGCAATCTTGGGCAATCTGTACATAGAGAAGGCCATGTGGAAACTATATTGTGACTACTTGGAGGGATTTGTATGAAGAAATCGACCTACAAAGCAGCCAATGTATGATCAGGCACTTCTCTTTTCAGAAGCTGTGCTGCACACTGATGGCAATCAGTAATGGAGCAAATGAGACATGGAAGCAGGAAATGGTTCATTTAGTTAGTCTGATATTCCAGTACTTGGACATGTTGTCAACATTGGGCCTAATCTTAAGATAATAATGAAAGAGTAATTTGTCCGTGTACATGGCCTATATTGAAAGGCTCCATGGTTGTTCATTTGTTCTAGACGGAGATTATGAATGGTGGATCCCAATACACAATCTACTTTCCAGGGTGGTTTCATCTTGCTCTCCAAGTGCACCTAGTGTCCCACGGAAGGAAGGAGAATGCGTGCTGGTGTCTCTGCTAGTGCACCTGGTGCTACCCTGCCTCACACCGCCGGGAGCTTTGGGGAGGTTACTCATGCATGCGCGATGCTGTCACCACAAGCGCCTTCGGTATTGTCATGAGATTTAAACTCATGATATAAATGAAAACTTTAATTTTGTAAACCCGCAAATTGAAAACACACACAATTCATGTATTGTTGGTTGAATTTGATGGAAACAAGTGTTGTAGAAGGATGATGATAATCTTAGAAGTCTTCCAGTTCCCCAGGTGGCTCCCAAAATGTGTTCAGCTTATATGGTCAATTCTATTTTTTTGGCGTCCATATGGTTTTTACATGATATCTTCAAGGATATCGACTTTAGACATGATTTCTGAGGTTCATAAAATCTGCCATTGAAAATGCTTCAATCCGAACCCTACTTTTAGGGGTCTCAAACAAATATTTACAATCCCAGCTTTGAAAAACCTCCTGAAATGGACCATTTTTACAGTGAGACGCAAAAAGACAAGTGTTTCTCATGTGAAATGAACATAATGGATTTATAGATGTAGATCAAATTTGTAATAGTTCTGTAGCCAAAATACTTTTACATAACATATGATGTTTTTTGAGATTCTTTTTGAATATGTTATATATTTTTTTGATAGGTATGTAATAGTCAACCCTATGCATACCATGCGTATGCATAGACATTGTCCTCTCAATCTTATAAATATTATTAAGGTTATTTAGGCGAATATGTCTTCATATGATAGTAGAACTACTCTAGGTTTGAAGCAAACCAGAAAAAAACATAAATCCACCACCATTTTCTGCTTATCAATGAAATAGTAAAGAGACATACACTATAGTCAACTTTTCTGCATACCATGCGTATGCAATATATACAGCCATATCTCAGCAAATAAACATATTTAACTTTAAACATGTATACATGAGGTGGGTCCTTACTCAAGGTAATAAACTAGGTATCTCAATTTTATGTTGCCAAAACACATTTAAAATAATTACCAAGATGATTAGAAGGATGCCATGCGTATGCCTATACCGTGCGTATGCCATTACAAGATAATTGGGAAATATCAGACAATTGCACCTCACATATACATAGTAAATGGAAATGAATGATAAGACGTCCTTGCTGCTCTACGTTAAGACAGTCAGAACTTCTATAACTTGTGTATTTTTCTATCTAAAGTGGCTGATTTAAAAAACGTAAGCACCTTACTCTAGTAGAAATTATCATTGACATGTCCCTGGGAAAATACAATATGTGACTGAACAAAATCTTATAGAATATTCTTAATCACCAAATTACATTTTATGACACCTAGGCCAGCCATAAGATTACATATACCGACTTGCTATTGTATGTTTCATAGGATACATTATATACACACCTTGTATAGGGAGGCATACTCACGGTACATCCTCTTTAATACAATAATTATTCAATATTTCTAATTATTAAAACCAGATTTAATCAATGAGTCGATCTAGAATATTTCTTGATAGTGCCAAGTTCAAATATGACTCAAATACCTATTCCATGCATATGCATGAATATATATATATGCATACCGTGCGTATGCCTAAGATGAAAGATAAATTCCCATTGGAAATAAATATCTACTTCTTGTATTTAACTGAAAATTGTATCAGACATAGGGGTGATGCTGAAATCGTTATCCATAGAATTATACACTATTATAAAAGAAACTAACTGTTGTTTCAGCTTAATCAAACTATTAAGTACTCTCTTTTCTCATTGGTTATACCGTGCGTATGTCTAGACTAAGAGTTTACAAAGTATTGAAAAACTCTGTAAATTTCTTCCTAACTTTCACAATATATGATAGACACTCTCAACTACAAAAATAAAGCAGCCAATAATTATTTGCCATTGATATGTTAAAGTTAGACACAACTATGTAATATATACACTAAATATAATGATCTCCACCAAAAACCCACCCAGATTCGAATCAATAATTACTGTCTAAAAATAGTTTGATAGAACACTTGTGACTTTGAAACAAATAAATACATATTTATTCAACACATCATGATCGAAATATGTATAGAAATATTTAGAAAAATTGGCAAGAATTTAAATAATAAATCATATGGCATACGCACGGTATATTTACTTTAGGCTTCATTTGAACCATTTCCTATAGCTCAGTTAATATCCAGAGATAACCTTACCAATTCATGCACAAATAACCTTCATAACATCTAGTTTCATGGTATAACAAGCAATTCTGAATGAGACCTATTTGAAAAATGACCATTTTTCACCCCCCTGGACGCCAAAAAAATAGAATTGACCATATATATATAGAATTTTTATTCAGTAAACAATTTACAGAAATATATATATGACCAGGGCCAGCGAACGGACTACATTTCATGCACTCAGGGTCATGAGAGAAAAGTTCTCAGAATCAATTCTCCTTTTGCAGGCCTAAAGTAGACAGTTTGGGCCTATTGAATCTCAATTTGGCAAGAGTTTGAATAAAATACCACTGAGCTATGTCTTTCCAAACTTACTTCTCAAAATCAATGTCTCTACGACGCTCACCACACCTTGGAGACTAATTACCCCTGTCTAACCAAAATGGCTGCAATTAATCAATGTTTTTTATATATTTTCCAAGAGTAAACACATGTACCTGCATGATCTCCAAATATAAAGAATGTAGGATGTCCTTGTCTACTGCTAGAAGCAAGTGAACTTTGCATTTAATTTACATTTTTCTCTGATCCAAATTAGACCCTGATTTCTTTTTGATAACAAGATCAGAATATTGCTGATGATCAAGTTTTTGCATCTAAACTGTGGGTACAGCCATGAACTGTCAATCCCCCCAAAATTGTGTTGATTAGATGATTGACAAAGGAGTTATTAAAGAAATAAAAATTGTGCGTTGTAGAGACACAGCATGCGTTGTAGAGACATTTTGCGTTGTAGAGACACTGCGTTGTAGAGACATTTTCAAGGAAAGATGGAAAGCCTAGGAAAACAGGTATGGTTGACATGCAAATGGTTGGAATTGGTCCAAAATAGTTTTGATCACTCCTCACTAGGGAAGCAATATTTCCATGACAAAAAATGTCAGAAAAGATATTTTATTTGTTTGATAGGGCCTGCCATGTTAGGTGATTTTAATTAACCATAAGGATATTGCATCATTAAATCAGAAATTGTCATTAAAATGAACTCATGTCCAACATATATGAAGCCCCACATCTAGGGAACCATTTCACATAATTTAGGGTAAGACAATCAATTTGAACTCTATGAATTAATCAATAACCAAAAATGCGTTGTAGAGACACTTGCCATCGTAGAGACATTGCCTGGGAATCAGTTTTGAAAATGTCTCTGAAATGGTTGAAAATGATTGGAAATGGTCAGAAATGACTGTGCTCACTCTCAGACATGTACAAAGTGTTACTACGACAAAAAATGTCATGAACCATATTTATTCATTGTGACAGGGTCAGCAATAATAGGTCAATTGATATTTTGATGTGCAAATTTCTTCATTGGGAGACAAATAAGCATTGAAATGAGCTAATTCCTGACCTGCGCACTACCCCACATGCAATAAACCATTTCATAAAATTTTGGGACTGAAAATCAATTTTAACTCTATAAATTAATCAATAAGCAACAATGCGTTGTAGAGACACTTGCCATCGTAGAGACATTCCCTGGGAATCAGTTTTGAAAATGTCTCTGAAATGGTTGAAAATGATTGGAAATGGTCAGACATGATTGTGCTCACTCTCAAACATGTACAAAGTGTTACTACGACAAAAAATGTCATGAACCATATTTATTCATTGTGACAGGGTCAGCAATAATAGGTCAATTGATATTTTGATATGCAAATTTCTTCATTGGGAGGCAGATAAGCATTGAAATGAGCTAATTCCTGACCTGCACACTACCCCACATGCAATAAACCATTTCATAAAATTTTGGGACTGAAAATCAATTCTAACTCTATGAATTAATCAATAAGCAAAAATGCGTTGTAGAGACACATGCCATCGTAGAGACATTCCCTGGGAATCAGTTTTGAAAATGTCTCTGAAATGGTGGAAAATGATTGGAAATGGTCAGAAATGGTTGTGCTCACTCTCAGACATGTGACAAGTGATACCATAACAAAAAAACCTATAAACCATATTTATTTGTTATGACAGGGTCAGCCATAAAAGGTCAATTAATATATCAATATCCAAATTTCATTATTTGGAGACAAAAGAACGTTGAAATGAGCTAATTTCAAACATGCACACTATCCCACATGCAGTCAACCATTTCACAAAATTTTGGGAATAAAAAACAATTCTAACTCTATGAATCAATCAATAACCCAAAATGCGTTGTAGAGACACATGCCATCGTAGAGACATTGCCTGCAGATGAGTTATTGACATGTCTCTGAAATGGTTGAAAATGATTGGAAATGGTTAGAAATGGTTGTGCTCATTCTCAGACATGTGACAAGTGATACCATAACAAAAAAAGACATAAACCATATTTATTTGTTATGACAGGGTCAGCCATAAAAGGTCACTTAATATATCAATGTCCGAATTTCATTATTTGGAGACAAATTAACATTGAAATGAGCTAATTTCAAACCTGCATACTTTCCCACATGCAGTCAACCATTTCACAAAATTTTGGAGATAAAAAACAATTCTAACTCTATGAATCAATCAATAACCCAAAATGCGTTGTAGAGACACATGCCATCGTAGAGACATTGCCTGGAAATGAGTTATTAACATGTCTCTGAAATGGTTGAAAATAATTGGAAATGGTCAGAAATGGTTGTGCTCACTCTCAGACATGTAAAAAGTGATTCCATGACAACAAGAGTCATAAACCATATTTATTTGTTATGACAGGGTCAGCTTTACTAGGTCAATCAATAATTCAATATTTAGATTTCATTCTTGAGAGACAAATTAGCGTTGAAATGAGCTAATTCCTGATCTGCACACTACCCCACATGCAATCAACCATTTTACAAAATATTGGGGGTGAAAATCAATTTTAACTCTTGAAATCAATCAATAACTTAAAAAGCGTTGTAGAGACACATGCCATCGTAGAGACATTGCCTGGGAATGAGTTATTGACATGTCTCTGAAATGGTTGAATATGATTGGAAATGGTCAGAAATGATTGTGCTCACTCTCAGACATGTAAACAGTGATTCCATGACAACAAGAGTCATAAACCATATTTATTTGTTATGACAGGGTCAGCTTTACTAGGTCAACCAATAATTCAATATTTAGATTTCATTCTTGAGGGACAAATTGGCATTGAAATGAGCTAATTCCTGATCTGCACACTCCTCCACATGCAATCAACCATTTCACAAAATATTGGGAGAGAAAATCAATTTCAACTATAAGAATCAATCAATTACTCAAAATGCGTTGTAGAGACACATGCCATCGTAGAGACATGGCCTGGAAAACAGTTTTTAACATGTCTCTGAAATGGTTGAATATGATTGGAAATGGTCAGAAATGAGTGTGCTCACTCTCAGACATGTCAGGAGGGATTCCATGACCTAATATAGCATAAACCATATTTATTTGTTATGACAGAATCAGCAAGAAAAGGTCAATTAATACGTCAATATGCAAATTCTATATTTAGGAGACAAATTAGCATTAAATTGAGTTAATTCTCGACCTGCATAGTGCCCCACATACAGTCGACCATTTCAGTGAATATTGTTAGTGACAATCAATTTTAACTCTTAGAATCAATCAATAACTCAAAATGCGTTGTAGAGACACATGCCATCGTAGAGACATTAGCATGGAAACATCTTTTACAATGTCTCTGAAATGGTTGAATATGATTGGAAATGATCAGGAATGGTTTTGCTCAACCTCAAACATGTCAGATGTGAACATATGACAAAAACAATCATAAACAATATTTATTCTTGGAATCAATCAATCACTCAAAATGCGTTGTAGAGACATCCCATCGTAGAGACATTGGCTGGGAAACAGTTTTTACAATGTCTCTTAAATGGTAGGAAATGATTGGAAATGGTCAGGAATGGTTTTGCCAAACCTCAGACATGGCACAAGTGATCACATGACAAAAACAATCATGAAAAATATTTACTCATGGAGCCAATCAATAATTCAAAATGCGTTGTAGAGACACTTGCCATCGTAGAGACATTGGCTGGAAATCAATTTTTAACAAGTCTTCTTAAATGGTAGGAAATGATTGGAAATGGTTAGGAATGATTGTGCTTACCCTCAGACATGTGAGAAGTGAGAACATGACAAAAACAATCATATACCATCTTTATTCTTTATGACAGGGTCAGCAATAATAGGTCAATTAATATGTCACATTTCAAATTAAATTCTTGGAATAAATCAATAACTCAATAAGTGTTGTAGAGACACTTCTCATCATAGAGATATTGATTGAAAAACACAACACTGTGTAACACCCCCATGTGTAACACTAGCATGTGTAACACTACCATGTGTAACTCCACCATATGTACCACCACCATGTGACACACTTCAATGTGTAACACCACCATGTGACACACTACAATATGTAACACCACCATGTGTAACACTACAATATGTAACACCACTATGTGTAACACTGCCATTTGTAACACTACAATATGTAACACCACCTTGTGTAACACTCCCATGTGTAACACTAGATATGCAACACTGCAATGCGTAACACCACCATGTGACACACTACAATGTGTAACACCACCATGTGTAACACTACAATATGTAACACCACTAAGTGTAACACTGCCATTTGTAACACTACAATATGTAACACCACCTTGTGTAACACTCCCATGTGTAACACTAGATATGCAACACTGCAATGCGTAACACAACCATGTGACACACTACAATGTGTAACACCGCCATGTGTAGCACTACAATATGTAACACATTAGAAATATAATCAAGATCGTCTCTCACAAAATCTTCCTCTTTCTACGAATTGGACATCTACTCACCATGAAATCAGCCCTTTTAGTCTATAAAAGCAAGATTCCTCTCTACTTTGATTAGGGTGATATCCTGTACCACAATACCCGCCAATGTAACCTCAACAAAATACAAAAAATACAAAATAAAGCACTCAGATCAATACTTAAAGTTGAACCTCTCTACCCTACATCTGAATTACATAAGGACCTCAAAATCCCCCTACTTTGCAATAGAAGAGAATTTCATCTTAGAATCCAGGGTTTTTACAGATCTATCATCATCAAATTACCACCGAGCTCGAAATACTGACAGTCCCACTAGAGCAAATGAAGCCCCTCCCTTAAAAACCTTCTTCTCCAAAACCAAATGTGGCGACAATGCTGTCATGAACAAAGTTGCTAAATCATGGAACCAACTATCTCCTAGAACCAGAAATATTGGCAACATAGAAACCTTTAAATCTCTTTAGAAAGAATGGCTTGAACAGACTCTATCTGATCTTTTATAGACCCTCCTTAATATACCTAGTGTCCAGTCCAAACAGTAATTGTAGATGGCGCTAGTGAATATTCTGTTTGGACCGAACACCCTATCACCCCACCACCAACTATAAAAGTAAATTCACTTCTGTTGTATTGTCAGTAGTTCCATAGCTCCTGAGCAATGAACATATGAATGTTAATGAACAGGCCACTCTCATAAGTCCAAGGTTATTTGCTATACTATGCTTGATCTTTGTTAAAACTAATGTACATATACATTGCTATCTCATGATCCCAGCTTTTATTATTGTCATCTAGGCTGGGTTCCACCAGAAGATCCTACTCCCCCTGGAGGTGATGTACCCAGTGAAAATAAAATCTTTAAAAAAACACCACCTTGTGTAACACAGCCATGTGTTACACTACATATGCAACACTGCAAGGTGTAACACCACCATGTGTAACACCACCATGTGACACACTGCAATGTGTAACACTACAATGTGTAACACTACCATGTGTAACACCACTGTGTGACACACTACAATGTGTAACACCGCCATGTGTAACACTACAATATGTAACACTACCATGTGTAACAATACCATGTGACACACTACAATGTGTAACACCGCCATGTGTAACACTACGATGTGTAACACCACCATGTGTAACACCACCATGTGACACACTGCAATGTGTAACACCGCCATGTGTAACACTACAATATGTAACACCACCATGTGACACACTGCAATGTGTAACACCGCCATGTGTAGCACCACCATGTCTAACACCACCATGTGACACACTGCAATGTGTAACACCAACATGTGTAACACTACAATGTGTAACACCACCATGTGTAACACCCCCATTTGACACACTACAATGTGTAACACCAACATGTGTAACTCTACAATGTGTAACACCACCATGTGTAACACTACCATATGGAATACAACAATGTGTAACATCGTCATATCCATAAGTGAAATCTTGAGGCCATTCAGTTTTTAGTTTGCATGTTACCTGGTAATATGCATTTATGTATGCTATATGTATGTGATAATTCTGAAGGTAGATGTTCGTTATGGACATATACACTTGTAATTTTGTATGATCTGCTTCTAATTGATGTTGTGATTAACATGTATATCAAGGTAACATCTTTTTTCTTTTTAAACAAAAATATAGACTGAAAATATCAAACATTTATTTTAATGCAACTGACACCTCAGTGACTATAATGAGGTGATGGAGGAGGTAGAGGAGGACAAGTATGCGACTGGAGGAGAGACAAAGTTATGATATAGATTTTGATGTGTGTAGAGCCGGGGGGGAGGGAGGGGGAGGGGGGAGGGGGGAGGGGGATGGGAGAGGAAGAGAGAGTTGGTGAACAAATGAGACACATATGAGTCAGAAGGAAGGGAGGGGACAGAAGTGGGAGAAACGAAGAGTAAAAGAAATGAAAAATGAATATTTTTTATTCTTTTGAAAAAACCCCAATCAGTCCGCCCCCCCTGTTCCTCACCCCATATTGCCATAAAACCTATCTAGGACCTTCAATACATCAAAATCAACAATATTCAATTGCATAATTGTCTTATATGTCTCATTTGTGTCTCTACGACGCCCCCATCGTAGAGACAAATGTCTCTACGACGCCCCCATCGTAGAGACAAATACCGAACATATTAAATATCAATGTTGCCTATTTTTAAGTGTTTATATTTGATTTTTTATCAAGAAAAGGCTTGAATCTATTTATATTGGATAGCATAACTTGAGTGAAGCAGAAAAAATGCTATTACATGCCAATGGAAAACCACAGTAAGGTTGCGTTGTAGAGACAATTTTAATTCAAAGAAAAATAAAAACAAAAAATGTATAAAAAATTCTAATTTTTTTTGGTAAGAGCATCATTTATTTATGGATTATAAAAATGTTATTTTCTAAAATTTTGGCTCATTTGCCTCAAAATGCGGACGTTTTTAAAAGCGTTGTAGGGACATGACAGGATTAGCCAAAGTCATGTTTTTGCTTACTTGATGAGATGAAAGGACAGCCATTCGGTTTTGGTGTGGGAATATACGTTTTTTCTTGTGATAATATGGTAGGATAGATATTGAGCATATGTCCCATTATTTGAAATGTCTGTATTTAACATTTTTTAATATGATTGCATCTTAGAGAAAAAAAGCGTTGTAGAGACACAAAAAAGGGCCAAAATGAATATCAGTCAATTTTCTTAATTAGGAATTGTACAAAATGTTTGAAATCATGTTCACCCATAGACTAATATGTCTAGAAGAAGTGGGCATAAGAGGTAAATAGGTAGGGTTTGCCATTCTGGAGATATAGCAAAAGTAACAGAAGACACTTTTATGTAGTCCGTTCGCTGGCCTTGGCCATATATATAGAATTTTTATTCAGTAAACAATTTACAGAATCGGACATTTACATCTACTGATAGCTCTTCCAGTAAGCCCTTAACAAAGAAAATGAATATACAAAGTTCAGTCGTAAGATAAACACATTAATGATATAGCAATGTACTCAAATTTTTCGTGAGTAGCTTTACAGGATATGTTCGCTTAATTTTTGATCAACTACAATTGAGTATGCTTAAAAATTTCTTTTAGTTGTTTACTCTTATTAATCAAGCTTTGTACTTGCGATTTGAATATAACTCGTAACAATGAGTTTAGTTTTTGATTTTGTTTGCATAGAAAACACTACGCAATTACAATTTTCCTTCTTGTGAATTCTAGATTTCAACAATTATGGACATAGAACATATTACAGTGAAAGAATGAATAACTTGTTCCCCCTCCCTTTTTACGGTAACGAAGTGACATAGTGGAATTTTATAACACCAATTCCACCTCGTCGCCTCTGAGCTAAGATTTTACCCATCGTTATATCGATTATACTTTCCAGGACTACAAGCCTGTGAGATGGCATTAATGACATTAATGTATATATTTGCTATACAAGTAATACAATATTCACTGATATATCAGTTTCTACCCTCTTCGTTTGAAACTCTTAAGTAAGGGTCATAGTCATTATAGTAATTGTTTTTTAGATAACTTCTAAATTCTTTAAGCGTAGGGATTACCTGAATTTTTTCCGGAAGGTTATTCCAAAGGGAAGTTAATTGGTATACATATGATTTTTTAAAAGTTTCCACCCTAGGGTGTGGAACTTTCAATATTTTCCCTGATTTTAAACTCCGGAGATTCAAGTTTCTATTGTCGATATTTTTTGAGTCACGAGATTTAATGAAAGCCAAGTTTAATAGGTGGGCATCTCTTCTCGTTTGTAACATAGGTAATTTTAGGCTTTGGTGTATCTCTTCAGAACTAGTCATCTTTGGAAGGTGCAGAATTATTTTAAAAGCTGAGTTCTGCAGAGACTGAAGTTTTTGAAGATGTGACTTAGCGGTGGAACCGAAGAATAGATCACCGTAGTCTAATATTGGCAAAACCATTGTTTTATAAATCAAAAGAAGAGTGTCTTGGTTACATGCCCCATACAACTTTGACATGGCTCTCACCTTACCTCTGACCGTATTGGTCTTTTTAACCATAAACTTTTTAAAATTCACTTTTTGATCTATCTCGATCCCCAAATATTTATAGGCTATAACATTTTCAAGTTTTTGGCCATTGATAACATAATTTGTTGCCACTCTGTGCTGCCTGTTACTAGAACTGATGGTTACCGTCTTGCATTTATTTATATTTAGTGAAATTTTGTTAATAGCACACCACTTTTCTATATTGTTAAGATCCGACTGAAGGTCATTTACAGTATCAAGACCCAGCGGTTTTTCTTTATAAATTACAGTGTCGTCTGCAAAAAGTTGTATAAAGCTATTATTTGTAACATCACATAAGTCGTTTATATAAACGATAAACATCAGAGGTCCTAATGATGTCCCCTGAGGGACTCCACAGGTAACTGGTTTCAGGGAGGAGAGGTGACCGTCCACGATGACCCTTTGATTTCTGTTTTCGAGGTAATTTTTAAACCAGCCTAAAGATTTCTGTCCCACCCCAATTTTTTCCAATTTTTGTAGTAATAAAACATGATTTACAGTATCAAAGGCTTTTTTAAAGTCTAAAAATATTAAATCAACAGCCTTTTTATTATTGATACTATTATATACCCTCTCTAGTAATTGGTCATGAGCCTCGTTTATGGACCTCCCCTTCCTGAACCCAAACTGATCCTTACACAATAGGTTGTTTCTTTCTAAGTAACTTGCAAGTTGGCTCTGAATACAATATTCTAATACCTTGGCAGGCAGATTTATAACAGATATTGGCCTATAGTTTCCGGCTATTTTTCTATTTCCCTCTTTAAACAGGGGGGTTACATTTGCTTTTTTAAAATCTAAGGGGATCTGAGAGTTCTCAATAGTGAGATTATATAAGTAAGAAAACTGTTGACTTAACGCACGTATACAAGGTTTGAGGATTTTTGTAGGGAGAAGGTCTATCCCAGATGCCTTGTAGTTTCCAATTCTTTTTAAGGCAGCTTCAACTTGAAATCTATCTATAGGTTGTAAATTGAACGATTCTCGTTCATCCCCGTTCTTTAAGGTTTTGTTTTGTTTATTCCCCTGAGACAGTAAAGATGTGTCTGTATCAGAGTCATCTAATTTTATTTTACTGGCTAATGTTGGCCCTATATTTACGAAGAAATCATTTATTGCTTCTGCTGCCTCTTCTCCTCTTAACATATTTCTATTTTCGGTATTTATAGTAATTTCTTCCCCTTTCCCTTTGGCTTTCTCAGGGTTTAAAAGGGGTTTTAAAATATTCCACATTTTATGCGGGTCATTTTTATTCTCCGAAATCTGATCTTTTATGTATTTGTCCTTGGCCTTTTTAACTTCCTCGACTACCTTGCATCTAAGACCTCTGGCCTTCTCCCAGTCCTCTTTTTTCATGGTCCTTCTAGCTACCCTATAAGCCTTATCCCTTGACTTGGACAGATTTAATATAACATCACTATACCACTCTGGCATTTTTCTAACATTTTTAAATTCCTTTAAAGGGCACATTCTGTTGACGTACTTGTCTATATTTGAGAATATAATTTCCCAGGCTTTCTCTACATTTCTCGTTTGGTACAGGTCACTCCAGTCTAGGTCGGACAGTATATCCTTTAGAATCCTAGTGTCTAGGCATTTTGTGTTTCTGGCAGTAAAAGTTTCTGTTTTATAAGAATTTCTCTCCTTTTTTATTTGCATAAAAATAGGGAGATGATCACTAGCATTGATATCTATAGTGCCAGTGTTTTTTAGGATTTTTATATTTGTATATATGTGATCGATAAGGGTTGAAGATTTTATCCCTATCCTGGTATTTGTTTTTATCACCTGCTGCAGATTAAATTTGCCTATCAAGTTTCTAAAAGACTCTGCCCCAGACCTGGTGCCAGTATCCACATTGGAGGCTTCATAATTGAAATCTCCCGTAATAATAATATCTTTTGATGTATCTAAATCATTTAATACATTGTCTAGAAAAGCCAGTGCCCTTGTTAGGTCCCCTTGCGGGGGTCTGTACACATTGAGGATAATTTTGTCCTTAACAAATTTTTTCTTAACCTCAAAGACTTGCACCTCGATATGTTCGTTAGATAAATTAAGTGAGTCATTATTTCCGTCGATTATCTCCAGAGACTGGTGTACATAGGATAGTAGGCCTCCCCCTCTTCTCTTTCTTATTCTGTCATTTCTTACAATTTTATAGTTTTGTAGGTTTAATTCGCTATTGGAAACATTACCATTAAGCCAAGTTTCCTGTATTGACAATATAGAAGGCTCAGTGTCTAAAACGAATTGTCGAACTTGATCGACTTTTTGTTTCAGGCTTCGAACATTCCAAGAAATAAGTTTTATCCCTTTCATTTGTTTAACCTTGCTCGTGAGTATACATTCGTTTGAACAAAATTGTTCAATATTATTTCCTGAGTTATCCATTGTTTATTATTGGATAATTTCTCCTTCTACAGTGAAGGATTTCTATTAATTTACCCGAGCAGGCAAACTTTCTTATGTCAAAGCTACATGGCTTACCCAAAAAATACATAACAAGCATTAAAGATACAATATGAAATACAATAGGAGGTAGGGATCCTGTTCCCCCGAAGGATTTTACATGAAAATGTTATTTAAATCAGTTGTTAATTTTGTGGAATTTTTATATTTTTAAATAACCATAAGCTTAAGAGGGGAACCTCCCGTACAATAAATTGTACATCGCCTTAAGTATTTTGTCATTATTCCTTGTATAGTTAACACCGATCCTATAGTCATGTTAAATTTTATATAGTAAGAGTCAAGTCAACAAGGAGGCACATACCTTATCGTTAACTGATCATCTCTCCATAGCGCGTAATGACTTTGACCACCGATAATTTAATAGTCATTTATAACAGTATAATCATACTGTTTTGAATGGAGATACTGTGAGAGTGAAACATTCTTCCTGAAGTCGGGCTAGAGAAAACTCCTGTCTCAGGAGAGAATGTCTCACCTCAGGCAAACCATAAGATAAGATAAGATAAGATACTACTTTATTCATCGAGATTCACAGTGTACATCAATGGAGTTGGCAATGCGAATTAAAAATAGAACAGGTATGTCGACATCTAGATAGAATCCAGCTCTCCCAGCCGCTACCTTTTACTCAATAGAGAGTAATTGTAATTTAGAATAATGCTAATCAATTAAATTATACCATCAACTCAAGGTTTGGTGGCAATGTGTTTAAAAGTATATACAGTGATATTATGACATGGTAACACAATATGTAGACTGAGTTAGCATTATGCTATTATTATTATTGTTGCTGTCATTGTTATACATGCTATTCTGAACTATTTTATAGTATGTTCCCAGTAGCTTCTGAGCTCTTTTTTGGTCTCCAGCCTATGTGCTGCAGTGGGTAGAGAGTTCCAAGTTGAGATGGCTTTGAAGATGAAACTGTTTTTGTAAAATGATGTTTTGGGTGTGTTTGTCTGCAGATTTATTCTATTTTCTGCGTGACTTCTAGTTGGTATATGTCTATTATCTAAGTTATCGAGCGTATGGGTGAGGTAGAAGGCCGCTTCTAAGATGTGTAGCTTGGCTCTGTCTTCATTTTTTAGGATTCCCAACTCATCATATTTCCCATCTACATTTGTTCTTTTTTGCAGTTTTAATACATGTCGTATCGAGGAATTTAGGAGTGTGTGTATTCTTTTTAACAGCTTTTGGGAGGATGAATGGTAAAATATATCACCGTAATCTATCAGTGGGATGATAAGCATCTTTACTATGTCGATTTTTACTTTTTTGTTCAGAATGTAGCTTGCTTTTCGTAATAAGTTGACTTTCCATTTTACTTTATTTATGACTATTTGTAAGTGTTCCTGGAAATTTAGCTTTTCATCAATGACCAGTCCCAGATACTTGTAATTATTGACTCTTGCCAGGGTCTCTGTTCCTAGTGTTAGATATTGTTTTTGTACTTCAGGTTTTTTATGACGACCTATGTCAAATTGTATATATTGCGTTTTAGATACGTTCATGGAAATCTTATTGATTTTACACCATGTGTGGATCTGGTCTAAGTTGTTTTGTAGGTGTTGGTACATTTCTATTTCATTTTTGTTGCTGTTAATGAGAACTGTATCGTCAGCGTAGTGTTGTATGGTGGAGTTTTCTATTATTTCGTTCAGGTCATTTATATATATTGAGAAGAGAATCGGGCCTAAAATTGTACCCTGAGGTACGCCAAAAGTGATTGTTTCTTGCTTGGATAGGAGACCATTAATTTTGACAATTTGTTTTCGGTTGAATAGATAATTTTTGAACCAAATGTTTGTATTTCCTGTTATTCCATATTTTTCTAATTTAGTTAATAGCTTTTCGTGATGAACCGTGTCAAACGCTTTCTTAAAATCTAAAAAAACGGCCGAGGTGAATTTTGTTTCATTTAGGCTATTATAGACTATATGTAATAGGTCTATATGGGCCTGGTTTACTGATCTGCCTTTTCTAAACCCATACTGCTTTGTGTAGTAATGATTGTTATTTTCTAGATGTTCGGATAATTGATTTTGTATAACTTTTTCGAGAATTTTTGCTGGCATTGGTATGCCTGAGATAGGTCGGAAGTTGTTTGTATTTGTTTTCGAGCCACTTTTATGCAAGGGGGTTACGACAGCTGATTTGAAAGCTACTGGGACTATACTAGTACTCAATGATAGATTGACAATATGTGTGAACTGGAATACCATTGCTCCAATACACTCTTTCAGAACCTTTCCTGGTATATTTTCGACTCCGGAGCTCTTATGAGGATCAATTTTTTTCAGGATATTCAGAACTTCTTTTGGGGATACTAGTCTGAAATCCATTTTCATATTGTTATTATTTACAGTTGGCTGAGTGGCTTGTTTTTTTTGAGACTTTTGTAAGACTTCAGTTTCTTGGACTGAGGGTTCACCAATATTGTTGGCAAGTGTTGGTCCCACTTTTACAAAGAAATTATTGAATATGTCAGGAACCTGTCCAGGAGCGACTTGCTTCCCTTCTTCATCAACTAATTGAGTTTCAGTCGCCTGTTTTGATTTTTCGGGACAAATTACATTATTAATTGATCTCCAGAGAGCTCTGGGGTCGTTTTTGTTTGACTCAAGTTTATTGCTTATCAGCATATTCTTCCTATTCCTACACATAGTATTGACTCTGTTTCTCAGATTTTTTGCACGAGTGAGAATCTCTCTGTCATTTTTTGCCTTTGCCAGCCTAAATAATTTGTCCCTTTCATTCATCAAGGATGTAATCTCTTTTGTTAGCCATTCTGGCTTTTTTCTGATATTATTAAATTGCTTCATGGGGCACATTCTATCGAAGTAGAGATTTATTCTGTTGAGCATGGTGTCCCAACAAGCATCTGGGTCTGTACTAAGATAGAAGTTCTCCCATTCAAGGTTGACCAATATCTCATTTAGGATTTTTTGGTCCAGCCCTTTCATATTTCGTGCAAAATATCTGTTATTCGTATAGCTAGTTCTTTCTTTTTTAATAAGTAAATAGGTGGGAAAATGGTCGGATGAGGAATTTTCAATGACCCCTGACGATTGAACATTGTTGGAGTTAGTGTACATGTGGTCTATTATTGAGATAGATCTAAGGGTTGTCCTTGTGGGTGTTGATATAAATTGAGTGAGTTGATATTTTTCCATATGGGCTTTCAGGTTTGCCGATTGGCTTTTGTTTTCTAGTAGGTCAATGTTAAAATCGCCTGTGACGATTAATTGATGTTTAGAATTTAGGTTAGATAGACTACTTTCCATTTGCTCCAAGAATGCTTCAATCCCTCCGGTCGGGGGTCTATAGATAGAAACAATAATGTATGGGGTTGTGTGTTTAACTTTTAGCACAACTGGCAGAAGTTCAATATCCTTATTACTTAACGCCAGGTGCGCATAAGTATCACAGTCATAATTATACTTCTTATTGATATACATACATAGGCCTCCGCCTTTCTTTCTTACTTTCCTATCCTGTCTGACTAATTCATACTCGTCTATGGTGAAATTATTTGAGTGGTTATTACTATTTAGCCACGTCTCAGTTAGGCACATGACACTAATATTACTCTTAGACGCCTCGATGCATTGCTGCAGATTGTTTAAATTTTTTTGCAGGCTTCTAATGTTCCAGTTAAAAATAGTTAAACCTTTCATTTTTGCAAATGGTTCGAAGGAGGGTAACACATTTGAACTCATTTCTTATGAGATGTGGTAACAATACTAGAGAGGTTTTAGCGGTAACAGACAGCTTATTTGTGTATTGGGTTTAGGTTCATTGATAATTATGCTTGATACAGCAGTTTCATAGTTATAAATGTTAGACAAAAGTCACTGACATATCTTGGCTAATACTCCATTATTGCAATGAGATATGATACACTTATGACACTCAATGATAGGTAATTAAGTTAAAGATTAAACGTGTGGTATGGCACTTACGTCAGTTCATAAGAGATCATGGAGATGTACAGGTCGACTTGGGCTAGTATATCATTGTTTAAATGTAATAAAATATAATTACATGGGTAAGTACATGCCATTTAGGTAGGTATTGTACAGGTTTGAGCAGTTATAGTACCTCATTTACAATGTTCTAACTCTGATTTGGGTGATAGTATATTTTTCAACATCACTCTCGCGCTGACTAAGGCAAAAGAATGCTAGTTATAATAATGATAGGGATTTGTATCACCGTTGTTGAGGTAGGTTATTTTGTTCGGGACGGACAGTATAATTGGGTTTTAACTCTACATTAATACTTGGAGGAAGATGGTATTTCCTTAGTCTATTTGATATAGCACCTGTGCCTGTCACGGTCACATTTTTATGTCTGAGTACTTGCGAGTGGGCGATAATAGGGCACTCAGGTCTCAGTTCTAGATATCAGACTTTAGGTTTTGTAAATTAAGATGTAATAGTTCTTATCTGTCTCATGGTCTGCTTGTGGAGGTGAGGTGATTCTTGATTTGTGTGATCATCTCCCCTTGGACGTTCTTGCCTGGGAAGTGTTTCGATGACATACGTTGTTGTTCACTGAGGTTGGGGAATCGGAGGCCGGCTCCCCACTTCCTGTCCATAGTTACCTCGAAGAAATATTCGGCCGGCTCATCCATGAGTTTTCTAGCGAGGTGTTTGTTTTGTTCAAACTTCTTTAGAATTAATCCATATAATAAATCCTCTTCATAGTATAGGAAATCCTCATCAGGCGTGATTTCTCTGGCAAGGATCTTTGCTCCATACGCAGAGGTTGCCTCTCTTATTCTATAGGCCACTCCGGCCCTTCCCGCGCTGGTTGCCTTCAAGCTCTGATAGGCATGTTCTACTGATTTATAAGTTGTGCCGTCATGATTTATAGGGGCTTTATAGAAGTTGGATAAGTAACTGTGCTCACCGTAGTAACCAGTTGTCCATGCAGAATATATAATTCTATACGGTAAGACAATTTCGCAGAATTTATTTTGATCAAGCAGTCTCTAAAATTGGAGAAAAATTCTGTGGTACCATAACACGACATTAAATGTATTGTAACCACCCACGTGATAACAAGTAAAATACAGGCTTATACCATCCGTTACTATTATATTTTGTGGTAAGTCTTAATTAGGTCTTCTGCTACTCCACGTCGGAGGGCTGGAGATAAATGACAACCGTCATCATCTAATAGGTGATAGTAAGTTGAGTACATGGATCTCAATGTGGTTTTGTGCTTCCTTCGAGCCCTGTGGTGGTGTACAAGGTTGCAGAAATAGGGAGTAGGAACGTGGTGAAGTTTGTTTCGTAACTTTACTGCATTGTTGAATGCTATAACTTCTCTGTCCAACAGTTCTTGGTCCTCCTCTATAGCATTCAATTTGCTGACTGTTAAGATTTTCCTTAAGGAGCTTGTATAATTGGCGACGTGTTGGTTGTAAGTTACTAATTTCAAACCGATAGTCGGTCCAAAAATTATGGTTGGCGGAGGCATGGTTGTGGGATAGTAGGACACTATTAGTTGACTAGCCTGTTCCATCTGGTCTGTAGCATCGGTATCGACCTCTGTTTCACTCATAAAACGTAAACCCACTTCCTTCGTCAGCGGACATTACATGGAAATGGACATTACATGGAAATGGACATATACATCTACTGATAGCTCTTCCAGTAAGCCCTTAAATAAAGAAAATAAATACAATGTTCTGTCATAAGATAGACATATTAATCAATATTATTACAACATGTTGCTCTATTTTTCCGAGGATAACTCTACAATGTATAGTTACATATTCGGTTGATCAATTATTTTAAAATACCTAAACAGTACTCTTGGTCATTTACGAGTATTATTCAAGATTTGTTATTGAGCTTATGTGAATAAAACAGTGTTTCAGTGTGTACTGTTTTGTTTTGCATAGAATACACTATGCAGTTACAATTTTGCTATTCGTTGTTCAATTCAATTCAATTCAGAGATTCTTTTATTTGCTGATGGTATTACAAAACAGGTAGTTCAATGTCTGGTCACAGGGACAGGCCCCTGAGACCAGTTCTTCCAGAGAGTGCCTTGTTAATTTCTAGATTTCTAGATTTCGGGTACAAAAGTACTTTAAAGTATGAAGAGTCAGAAAAATCCCCCCCACCCCCTGAACGATATTGGTGCGACATAGCAGTATTTTATAAAACCATATTCACCATATTCGTTACCGTTGAACAGAAAATTTTTCTCCCATCGCTTTATCGATTTTACATTCCAGCACTACATACCTGTGAGTTGACATTCATAAAGTAGAAAATTACATCTACTAATACTATGATAGCAAAAACTATCATCTTACTCTTATCCCTCTTCTTGCTTCACTTTCAAGTAAGGGTCAAAATCTAAAAAGTATTTGTTTTTTAGATATCCTCTAAATTCTTTCAAGGTAGGGATAACTTGAATTTTCTCCGGAGGGTTATTCCAAAGGGAAGTTAATTGATATACATAAGATTTTTTAAAAGTCTCCACCCTTGGGTGTGGCACTCTTAATATTTTCCCTAACACAAGGTTCAAGTTTCTGTTATCAATATATTTCTTATCTCGAGATTTAATGAAAGCCAAGTTTAACAGATGAGCATCTCTTCTTGTTTAGGGAAGATCACACATTTCCTCCACATTTCCTCCACTTTCTATATTTCCTATTCACCAGGGAATGGACTTGGGGAACAAGTCAAAAGCACCCCTAGTAGAGTTTTGCCTCAAGGCATCCTCTAATCCACGATACCACCCGGCATTCACTTGCCACTAAAGGGCTCCAAATTGGGAATACTAATACAGGTACTCAAATGATGTTGACCTCTCTGATATGGCATAAAATTTGTATTCCACTTTATATATACCCATCATTATTAAAGAATAAGAAAAAAGAGTTTTAATTGAGCAATAATATTCTTGAATATTGTTTCTCTTGCAGGAAACTTATGACATGAAGCCAGAGAATCAGAACCCAGAAAAAGTAGCCTCCTTCAATGTTCCCTGGCCCACTGTTATTTCTAAATTAACCCCTTGTGAATAAGTTGATATTTTTTAAATTAGCTAATATATTTCTACTTACAGGAGACCTATGAGATTGAACCATTAAACAGAGACCCAGTAAAGGTGGCCTCCCTCAACATACCCTGGCCCACCGCTGTTCCCCAGTTACCTCATCTCTCATGGAGAGGCATGAGGCTCTCAGTTCAGCCTCCATCTGTGGACGAGGCACTCCAAGTTGAGGAAATGTTCAGAGAAGCAGCAAAGGAGGGACAAGGTTTTGCCATTGATGAGTTCAACACTGATGGCTTCCTCAACAGAAGGCTCTATCTAAAGTCACACATGGCCGTAGTGAAGTCTTCTGAAGATGTGGCAGTCAAGGCTGCATTAATATTTGGTCCTTCAAGTGTATGCAGAGATAAAACAACCACCCAAGTGACTTGTTACATGGTTGTAAAGAAGTCAGAGAGAGGGAAAGGCCTTGGTACAGCCCTACTGGAATTTGGCCTAGAGAACATGAGAGCATTTGATTACAGCGCGGTACTGACCGATGTTTTTGTTACTTGTGAGAGCATGGTGAGAATATTGCACAGAAGTGGGTTTGTTGTGACTGGGTCCATCCCCAATGCAGGGGTGGTTATGGGGTATGGGAGAACCAACACTCTGCTCATGTACAAGCCAATTGTCAACATCAAATCTACACACAGTAAAATATGAAGTGACATTAAAACATAAACATGAATAAATGTTTTTTTAAAAAATATAATTGTACAATTTTCAATTACATACACTTACTTAATAATAATATATATTAACACAAGAGATAATTCATTGTGCTTTGACATAAATTGCTAAACTTTGAGATTTCAAATATTTCAACGTAATCTTTCAATGTCCAATACAACATAAAACTCTTAAAGCTTCATCTCGATGTTACTTTTATATTCACAAACTTGATGTATAAATTCCTAATTTCCCTTCATTTTGGGCTTACAGGAAGATCTATAAGTAGAAGTCCTTGGTCCATTTCTGTAACATTTTTATTACTGAATAAACATTCTATATATAATCTGCTGTCGTCCCACAGGGCACTGCCCTGGGTCTTCTTATGTCTCTGGTATACATTGATAACTTGCACCGGGGCATACAACATTATGATATTCAATACTTTGCCAATGGCACAGTGGTGTATGCAACCGGGGATAATTAGGCAGAGAACCATGCAAAGCAACAGGATGATCTGTACAGGGGAGTCTGTAGTAAAACAGATAAAATATCCCTGAACATAAAGAAAACCAAGGTTTTGACCATACAAAACAAAAGAGCAAATAAAACAGAAAACCAAATCCCAGAAATAACCATCAATGCAGAAAACCTGATAACACATCAACATACATCAGAGTGGACATAGACAATACCCTATCGTTTTAATATTATGTAGAAAGAAGAATAAAGCAGCCCCTGTCACGAGTCTAAGCCCTCAGTAAGATGTCCAGGGCCCCATCAACAGACACAATAATAACACTCTATAAAATGACCATTAGACCCATCCTGGAATACAGGGATACCATTTGGGTCAGATTTCCTGAAAATCTACAATTCAACTTCGCCAATCTTCTCATATAACCCAAATTTCAGACAAAAATAAAGTTCAAAATACAGTTCAACCTAACCAAACAGATTGCTAGAATCAATGCAATGCTGAATATTCTTGAATTTACCTAGTATTGACCAAATTGCAGCCTAATTTAGCAGAATTTACTAAATATGTACAGCTGCCAATTGTACATTATCTGAAAATCTGACCCATTTCCAATTTGCACCAAAACAGACCCTTAAGGTGACTCAGTACTGAAATTCAAAACTTATGGATTTCCCCAATTTTTAACCAATGAAACTTGACATGAAATAATGATTATTGAGTGGAACAAAATATAGATCAACAGGCTATTTTTCATGCTATGGTGGTATGGAAATAGAGAATATCCATCAGAGTAATTTTACTACACTTAAGAAATTCATTTTGATAATTTTTTTGAAATGGTGATGACATGATTTCAGACATCAAATTTCACCCAGACATTCAACTTATATACACTTATCATCAGAATCGTTTCCCCCAACATTCTCACTTTACTCCCTGGAAGTCCCCTAGCGACAGTAAGTGGAGATTATTGGTTTCTGATTGTTATCAGTGTTTATAGAAATAAATACAAATGAATAAAATATGGTGATAATTGCAACCGGCTACTACTGCTCAGTGGTTGGTTTCAAGATCTCTACTTAGTCACCTTAAGAGAATATCTACTTTCGAAAACAGAATCATTCAGCTATCCTTTAGATTGCAGAAAAGGGCAAACGTAGATCATTTCCATGATGAGGCAAACCTACAACAACCTCACATCAGACAAATACATCTACTACAGAAAGCATAATGTGAGACAAAAACACAGACTAAAACTGACAAACAAAACATAGACCTGAGAAATCTATCAAAGGGCCCCATTCTCATAATGCCGACCCCCAAATCAGGAAACTTTAAGAAGTCTTTCTTGTACCAGGCACCTATACCCTGTATTATTACATATGTACATGATTTTGAGTGCGTGATTCGGGGGTGCGATTAGAAATCTCGTATCACATACATATGTGATTACAACCAAACTACTTTCAAGCATCACATGGCTTGATCTGACCAATGAGAAGCCAGAATAAAAACGACTGCTTGACCCGCTTTTTTAGTGACAGCATCAATGCTGGCACGGCCGTACGTTCGCTTATTTCAAGTGACCAGCAACAAACAGCAAGATGTGTATTTGCCAGAGCTAACATCAGCGGTGGAAGTTTTATTCTCCATGTTGAGAAGTAATTTGAGTAATATGATATGTATTGCTTATTTAATGTCTAAATAAAGACTAAAGTTATGGTTTCTTGACATTTTTTGTGAACGTATCATGACTTGGTAACCAGTGAGAGAAAAAATAATCCCCCCCCTGAAGAATTTCAAGCGATATATTGAGATCCATAAGGTAGAAAACCAAATGCATAACTTTAATGTCCAGTTCAAGTTATATTTATTCCGAAGAAATCAGACGTAGAAAGATATATTAAAGAAAAATCGATTGCATATCTCACAATGAAGCCATGGTAGTAAAAAGTCTAAGCGCGCAATGATATAACTTACTTCTGCCATCATGGCTTCCGCTGTCATGTTCGTTCAAGACCGATGTCCGCAAACTCGATGGAAACCAAGGTAAAATGTCATTAAAATCGTCTTTCTCTTGTTGATTTAATATGAAATAAATATTAAATAGCCCGATGTCGATGTCAAATCGATGTCGGGTCAAATCGCACTCCACCCCTTCGAGGTGTCGTGCGATTTGACCCGATGTTGAGGTCGATTTGACATCAACATCGGGCTATTTAATGAAATTTTATGAAATTTACACAAGCTACAATATGGATGACTGCAATCTTGCAATTTTTGGTAAAAATGTTGCCAAATATTTGGAAGTCAGATTTCAATCAAATCTATCCCATGATGCACTACAGTAGGAATTGATAGTTGTGTTATGGGAACATGTATAACACATGTATATTGACATTAGAACACTGATAAACAGACCATACAGAACATGGTATGTTTTCTATAGATTTTATACTGCACAATTAGTCCCATAATTCCATGCGAATCTAGATTCGGTTGGTTGAAGGAGCGTGAAAAATGCATGAGTTGTGTAGCAATGAGTGCAATATTCTAAGCGACTGAAACCAATGAGTTAGTTAACAGAGTTATTATATATGCTTTCAATCATGAAAATAGAAACGAATTGAGTCATAAATTTGAATTTTACCAGTAATTTTAGTAAAAGAAAACCAGGTTGGTTGCCATGACAATCCCACAAATCACTAGTGA
Source organism: Sthenelais limicola (assembly GCA_942159475.1). NCBI lineage: Eukaryota > Metazoa > Annelida > Polychaeta > Phyllodocida > Sigalionidae > Sthenelais > Sthenelais limicola. Next base: position 9,536,617 of record OW804098.1, read on the forward strand.
AATATGCACTATGCGTAAATCACTATAAATACATTATTTTCAGAGCAATGCATGTATAATTTACTTAGACTTTAATAATCGTCATAGAGTTGTTGAAAAAGTTTTAACTACAGAAGTTATTCAAAGAACTAGATTTATTTAAAACACAAACTAACAAGATCAAAATTGATTTTGATGAAGAAATATTGATGAAAATACGGAACTCTTTTGCCTAAAATTGACAAGCTGTTGTTAAGTTACCATGTAGCGTAGTGATACAGAAACTACTTCCACCGCTAAACACAAATTCGGTCATGAGGCGTAATTACGATCATCTATACCCAATCAGAGCTTGTTCACACAAATATTTCATTCATACTATCGGCAAGCTGAGAAAAAGTGCTTTGAGACCATATATGTTAATGTGTGAAGGGTACACTGCAAAGGCACTGTTTACCAAAACGTACTCAGACTGAACGAGTGTGAACATGAAACCCCGTTTACAGTACATTTGTGTAGATGCTTTTGCTGCGATTATGATTTTGTGTTCACACACTGTGGTCCTGTCAACTGCTCGAAACGTTTTTCTTCATGTTTTTGTTTGTTGTAGACAGTTTTCAGTACATAGTATCTTCAATACTTAAACGTCTAGCTTATGATTTCCCAATGAACATTTTTCTGTCAACGAAAATCAAGTTGTTTGTTTACCATCAAAATGATGAGGGAAAAGAATGTGATTGCTATATATGATGTTTTGCAGTATGACACTTGTACTTAATGAACTTAATGAACTTAATGAACTTAATGGTACATATTAAACTTCCCACCTTTTAGTCAATAACATTGTTAATCTATGACAAAGCACAGAATTCTTAGCAAGATTGAAATTGTCAGTCGGCGAGCCAATGCAATAACGCAATAACGTAACTTAAATTGTTCAATGTTAGTTATGCATGTCACATTTCTGTGTCGTTGACAACCATTTTTCCTGAGTCAAAAAAAGTTATCCTATGGTCCTTTACTTTAAAGTAATCTTTGGTTTGTAACAGTTATTATTGAGCCCAGGAGTGAAGAAATACTACCCTACTCATTTATTTATCAATGATCTTGGTACGGTTTCACTTGGGAAAACTGACGTTGAAGAAGCTAAGGGGAGATCTTAGAACGGTTTATCTAGTAACCAACAATAATTATAGGAACACCTTTTTGATTTCATAAATGTTAGCATGGTTGGAACCCATTATGGCCATAGTATAAACCTAAATTAAAACCTGACTTATTCAAACATTAATTTCTTGCTGACACATTAATTGAAGAGCCTGAATTATTCACTATCTGTAATACAAATAAAATTAATACAAAACATATGTGTTGTTCGTTATGCTTGCCTTCTTAGTTATAAAAAAGATTGATAACAACAAGCATCAAGTCAAATTTGAGAGATTCATAATACATTAGTCAATAATAGAAACTAATACATTAAAGGATTACTTCATGCTGGACTTAATGCCGGTTTTGTCTTCTTCCCTTTCACTCTAGTCTAACTGTAAATTATACCTACAATATCAGAAGACATTATAATTCGTTATAAAACCCTTCCCACATATTGAACTCTTTATCATTCACAGGTCCATACACAGTACAATCTTTAGGAGCTCAAGATTATGGCTGTCTTGACCAACAAATCCTTACTTTAAATATTCCTTGCTAAGCTAGTTTTCCTTGAAGTGTAGCATTGTCTGTATATAGTTAATTCCTTCAAAAAGATTCCTTCCCAAATATTAATAAGTAAGAATTTGTTATGCTGTAATAGCTCAGGGGGCTGTGGTATAAGGCACATGGGAAGTATTTGTTTAGGGTATTCATCCACCTGTAGGAAGGAAAACAGGAAAAGGGTACGATTTGCAGAAAATGTACAATTGGCAGATCAACACATTTAGTAAATTTTGTTAAATTAGACTGGAAAATCGTCAATACTACGTATATCTGAGTATATATTTAGTATTGCCTTGATTCAAACAATCTGTCGGGTCATGTTGAACTGTAGTTTGAGATGATTGGTGAAGTTGAATTGTACATTTTCTGAAAATCTGGCCCAAAACATTCCTTCCTAAGTGCCAGTGATGCATTATGGGATGGATTCTGATGCAATCTGGCATACAAATATTAGCAACATTTTCATCGAAAATTGTAAGAATGTTTTCACAAATATTAGCTTATAAGTGTAGTGGCCTAGAGTAACTACAATATAGTTAACGCTTGTTGTCTTTATTTCTCCTCCCCTGCGCACACCTGAGGGTCATTACATTTCAGTTTACACTCAGTAAAGGTTGTATTCACTGTCTCTGAGCACGAAATCATATGAATTTCGTGCAGAAAGAGTAAGGGATAGTGTAGTGGCCTAGAGTGTGGAATCTGGTTACAGTGGTGGCCTTTGAGAATCAGTCAACCTCGGTGGTGCAATGGTAGCATGTCCGCGCGCATAGCGGGAGATCCGTGGTTCAATTCCCGGTTGAGGAAGACAGTTTTTCGGGGGTCATTACATAAGCTTATATAAATGATCTATGAAAACCAAATGCATGATGGGAAAGATGGAGACTTGTGTTATGGAAACATGTATACATATCACTTGGATGTTCGCATTAAAGCATTAGTAAATAGCGTAGTTGGAGGAAATATCGCTTGTATAGTGGGGATCCCGATAGTTATAGTTGAGGTGGTTTTAATAGTGAGGAAAAATCCCCAAAGTATTGGTTTTTTGGGTAATCTTTATTATCACTAGCTTTCGAGCATTAGTAAATAGTCCATTCTGAACATGGCATGTTTTAAATAGATTTTAGACTGTACCATTACTCCCATAATTCAATGCAAATCAAGATACAAAATGGCGGCTATGCAAATCCCCTCTTGTGAACACAATATTAGGTAGTTAGGCCCCTAAATCTACCCAGTCCCCAAAACCAACCATTCTCGAGGAATTCTAACTGCCTAAGTATGAGATCTCGGTCGTTTCACACCATCCCTTGCATTTCACTTACCTTGATACCATTTATTTTCCATAAGTCATAACAAATTATGGCTTTTTCTTGTGGAGTCTCCCGATTTCACAACTTGGACCCCTTCTACTTTGCACCACTGAAGGAGGCAATATAAATCATGAAGTCTCATCAGAGTAAATCTCATGTATTTTGTGTTTTACAGTGAGCATTTGATGGAAGAAACGTTGAACACTGCAATTTGCTATCCTAACACTTTCAATTGCATTGAGAATGCCTTAGTTTAAACAGATGAAATACAGCTTTATTGAAGTTAGAAGAATTCTGATATACTACATAATGGTGACTGGGATTAACACCAGGAACAGGCCTACATCAGATTTGCTAGGAATGAATAGACCATACAATAGGGGACTTGCATGTCTCACTGCACATGCCTACTGCAGTGCATCATGGGACGGATTTTATTAAAATCTGATTTACAAATATTTGGCAAGATTTTTACCGAAAATTGCAAGAATGTTGTCCATCAATATTGTAGTTTGTGTAAATGGTCTATAAAAACCAAATGCATGATGGGAAGATGTGTTATGGAAACTTGTATAACACATGTATATTGACATTAGAGCATCGATATATAGCCCATGTTGAACATGACATGTTTTCTATAGATTGTATACAGTAACATTAGTCCCATAATTCCATGCAAATCTAGATTCAAAATAGCAGCTATGCAAATCCCCTATTACATGCATTATCTTGCTTCAGACATGTAGGTGGTAATGCCACTTTAGTGTATAAAGTTGGACTATCTTTTATATAAAAAAAAGTGGAGCATGGTGTTGTACTTTGGTCTACTAAGGGCATATTGCTAAATAGAACAGCACAGTAGCTGGATCGCAACAACTTGCAACGTCTGTCTGTAAGTATCCACATACATTCAATTCAATTCAACTAATTCTTTATTTCCAAAGATCTTATATGGACATAAGGTTATGAACTTATCCGGGGATCTCTTCCAGCCCATGCCTTTTTTTAAACTTGGATCGTTGTTTGTTTCCTAAAAACTACATCATGGAGTAAACTTCAGTGCGAAATACTAAAGATAAGAGGAGATTACAACACTTTTTCTATCTCAATGAGCGTCATCCTGGCTAAGATGGACACAGAATATTGTTTCTGTATAAACAAGTACAATTGCATGCATATTTTATATCTCTAATTATATAGTGATGTATTAGGTTTATTTTCTGGAGAAATTGCTGGATTTTAATCATAAAGAAATAATACCTGATAGTGATAGCTACCTGCATGTACTACTTATTAAACTATTAGTAGTTGTAAATAATCATGACTTAGATGTTAATGTCTCTTTCTAAACTCCATGACAATTTTTATTATTAGTGGGGGATCAGAATACCATGCATGATTATAAAATACCTTGGGAGAAGTAAACCTTTTGAAACTCAAAACCAGTCCGAATTAAGAAATTGTAAGCAAAGGGCATGATTAGGACCCTGCCCACACACAGCCGATTGCCCCCGTCCCGATTGCCTCCCAATTTTGGTCTCCCAATGAATCCTATGACTTCATTTCAAATCATTATTTACGTTTTTTGAATAACATGAACCAGGATTGGAAATGAAATCCTAGGAATCATCGGAAGACAAAATTTGAGGGGCAATCAGGGAACACATCGGCTGTGAGTGGGCAGGGTTTAATATTACATAATAAAAACTATAATCCCTTGACTTAATGTATCCAATTTAGTCAGATGGTAGAAAGCAACTATATGATGTTCCAGGTCTACACTTTCTTAGTAAATGAATCATAATAATGTGTATAAGGACCACACCTCATTTCTGTATGATATACCAAGGATGTAATGACCGCCTTACGTGATTAATTCCTCTAGGCCTAGGAATATTCGATCTGAGTGGTACAGCTCTGTCTCTCAGTACTATTTAAATCTCAAGTTTTTACGAGGAATTTTGGTTTTTTACCATGTAATATGTGTGATTCTCGGAATCCGGTAGACCTAGTGCATGTTAGCCGGTTACTAATATGTGATATGTTACAGGAAAATGAGTCATAAGTCGCGAAAATTAGATTTTGAGATATCATCATATTTGAAAAGATGAGATAAAGCTGATTCCAATGAATGTAAACACTAGGACACCTAAAAAGTATTTCTATATTTCAAGTTTGATATTTTTATTTCTGAAAAAAAAGTTTGCAATGTTTCTGGGTGGCCCATTATTAGTAAAGTAACTAAATATACTCCATACGAAGGTCACAAAACGCAAAGATAAATTTAATACAATGTCCTGAAATTTGGTACATGGTTTCATATGACTATGAGTGCTAAACTCTCTAAACATCAGAACATTTCAATAAAGAGATCTTGTGGAAAAAACACTTTGAAAAATATCAATTTTGCGACTTATGACTCATTTTCCTGAAACACATCACATATGAATAATAAGCTGGAGAGTGTTGTATAATGTTTCAGAGTAATCTGATAATTAAGTGTTTTACTACGAATCATGGGTTTATTTGTTTGGCAATGCCAGGTGTGTCGTACAAGATAGCAGTAAGGGAAAATATAATAGCACTATTACCCTCAGTTTGGTGATTCGTTGTGGTCTGTGTGGTCATGGTAACTCACGGGTGAAGCCCTCAAGTAACTTATCATGACCACACAGACCACAACGAACCACCAAACCGAGGGTAATAGTGCTTTTAGACACGATTCGTTCAGATCAACTTATTAATACCAAAATAGAGGGTTTACCAACCTGTACAATTATTCATTTCAATCAAATATGCCTTGCCAAACAGGTATTGAGTGCTCATACTTTGAACCAGAAGCTTACCTCAGGTACTTTCGTCGATACAATTGTGGTCTATTGTGGCAAGAAAAAAACTCCCAGAATTTGATCGAGTAACGTCTAATAGCCAATAATAAACATAAACACAAATATGATATAAGCATGTCCAATAGGATATCGGTGTACTAAGGTCACATGGAACATACAGAAGGGGGAGCGTACCTTTCCAGATTGTAACAAATTAGTCCCAAATTATATGACTTTGACTATGACTATCTCTTTTCAGATTACGATATGACAATGAGCAACAGGAACATGAGTTTTACAAATGATGGAACAACTTATATGGCAAACAGAATAAAGAAAGAGAAAGATTATCAACTTTTAGCTTCTGCCTTCATGCAAGAGATGAAAAGTGGAAATAGCATTTCTGCATTTGAATTTGAGTCAGAAGAAGCTCTACTGGATGAATTAAGGTCTCATGAGACATTCCTTGTGTACCGAGAGAAAGACATGTTGTCATGTGCTGGCTTTGTAATAAAACCGTCACCACTGTCACGCCGTAATAGTCCAGCCTACTCTGGTGGATTTATTACTGTCTTTAACAAACATCGGAGCAAAAACCTAGGATTGGCTATTTTTCTGTTCATGGACAGGATGTCTCAAGACTATGGTTATGCTGGTGTATTATCTCGCATGGCAATAACTTCAAGGGCAATTGGGCCAACTATTTTTATGGGGTATCAGAAGACAGGGGTTATTCCTAACAGTGTATATCTACCGCGATATGGATGGGTGGACGACCTTATCAACATCTCAGAGTGGGATCCTTGTGAGGGAAAGTATGATACTGTAGCAAAGGTAAGAAAGATTATAGTTCAGCTCCTAAGGCTGGGTTCCACTGGCTGGCTACTCCTCCCGCTACTCCTCCCATTTCTTTGACAGCCTATTGCTCCCGAGGGAGCAAGCAACTGAATGTAACCAGAATGGATGCTACTGGGATGTTACTTCCACCGCTACTTCTGCCGGTTCTCAGAAATGTGTTATTTTCACATGGAAAAGAACGCATCAAGTAATGTGAGGTAACATAGAGTGGCCTGCTTCAGCTCCCTCAACTTCCTGCTACCTCCCGCTACCTCCCGCTACCTCCCGCTACAAAGTAGCGTCTGCTTCAAATCAAACATCTTTGATAGAAGCAGGAGCACTCTATGCTTCGAAAATGCTCAAAAAGATGTGGGAAGTAACATGGCTTTGTAGTGGGGCCCATGCATAAATATAATTCATAACTTGAGTATCAGGTTGAGAACATCTGTAGCATTGGCACTTGTGCATCGCATTTGTAAAATTTCAAAATAACGAGTACCATCAGCCTTTGTTATTTGTTGACTTATTTTCAGTCAGTTTTTTCCATTTGATCATATCCATCCATTCGATTTGAACCATCCAAAACACATCAATGTGTAGCCTACTCATTTTTAAATCAATAGGTCCCATCGTGATCTTTCAAATCAGTGCGCACCAAGTAAATAGCACCATGTGTTGAAATATGTCAGAACATATGGTTTTCTTGGCCTTTTATAGTCCTTTTTTGTGAGTGTGCAACAGCACCAAAATAAGGACAATTGATAGGAGCACAATAGGGGATTTGCATAGCCACCATTTCTAGTAGAGTTTTACCTCAAGGCATCCTCTAATCTATGATGCCATCTCAACTGGAATACCACCCAGCATTCACTTGCCACTAAAGGGTTCTAAATTGGAAATACTATTACAGGTACTTGAATGATGTTAACCTCTCTGATATGGTACACAATTTGTATTCCACTTTATCACGGACTTGTAATGAGAATGGATAGGAAACCTGGGTTGCGTCAGTGTTTGTTCAGCGCTATGTCTGTCTCGGCTGTTTTCAGCGCCACCCAGTGAGTAGCGGAGGCATAACGACGTGAATTTGCGTGACTTGTGCGACAACGGGACGGCCATTTTGTACACTATATCACCGTGGGAGATGTAAGGTGGATTCGAAGTTTGATTAACAAATTATTGGACGGAAATCATCCTGAAAACAACTAGAAATTAGCTGCTACGTTTGTGTATAGCTGCAACAAACAGGTAAAGAAAGTTTTTATTGTAGAATTGTCTGAACAATGTCGAGTAACGTTATGTGCAGAATTGAAACCATTATTCCAATGACTGAGGTGAAGACACACTCAGCCTTAGCCTTAGGGCTCCCATAGGAGGTAAAGACGGTAAAGACAGATAGTGAAAAGTAAACATGCATGCAGTGGCTTATTGTTTTTGGTGTAATATCTGACCAACTAGGCCTACAAATTAACCAAAACCACTGTTAAAAAGGTTATTGGAAGGGCTATTCAGCCATGGGCGGATCGGTCATCAGTAAATGTGTTAACATTCAGATATTCTACTGAACTTAACACGACTAATTTATATCTAAGGTATCCGTTCCAAAGGCCGAGGGTGATTATAACTATAATGGCTATAGACCCAGCTCAGTCTAAGAATAGGATTCAATTTGTCATTCCACTACTGCTACCAATTATGCTATAATTAGGAGGTTCGCATGGACAGTTACAAAGGGACATGCAGGTGTTTTATTTGGAGTTTATGAAACGGTAACAAGTTATGCTCCAATGCAATGTCTGCAGACCACCACGGCACCAGTCGTCTTTTATGAATTATGTTAATATAAATTTATGTACATGTATGTCCTATGGCTATGGACAGGAGTCCCCCTCTCCCTCACGGGCTGCAGCCTCTGTGTGCCTCGCTTTATCTCTCTACCCTTCCCCTTCCTTCTGCCCCTCCTTCTCGCCATGTTTTGCCCCTCCTTGTCTCCCTGATCCTCACCTTTGTAGGTGTTGGTCGACACCCAGGCCTCCCCCCCCCACGCACACACACTTTGTTTGCATCACTCCCTCATCTCTCTTCTTTTATAATACAGGGTGGAAAGTGTCAGGGCGAGTACTTACTACTTGTCCATATTGTAGAGTACCAGAATACAATTTTAAAAACCGCATTGGCTACACAGTAACACTTTAAATGCATAAAAACGAAGTTTTTCTCCTGATAAAATACTGAAAACAGGAGTAAAACTAAGCCCTAAAATCGTTATCTAGAGAATGAGGCCAGTCAGGTCATGCCAAAATATATTTTCCGGTAAAAAATGAGACAGTTTATTCTACTCAGTTAGGGCCTCTACTCAGGGTAGGGAAGACCCCCTCTTGAATCCCGTTTCCCATTTTCTATAAGCCCCATTTCCCAAATCCCGCAGGTTTTCAATTTGCAATCCCATTTTCTTATTTACAATCCCTACCTGGAAAAATTAAATCTGGCTCTGAATCCCTTTTCTGAATCCCGTAGGCCCTTGTGAATCCCGAATCCCGACCTAAAATAGGCCCCAATCCCGGTGCCCGAAAAGGTATTCCCTACCCTGTCTACTACCTACATCCGGGCCAGCCAACATCACAATTACTGACTTTTCTGTCTCAATTTTTACTGGCAATATGAAGTATTTAGCAGTCCCCAAAATGTCTTTAAAATTCCTGTAAATAAATGATAGTGAGTAGAGCAACTTTAATTTTTGAAAATATTAATTAGTATCTCTTCATGGTTATAAATGGAAGAATTAAGGGGAGAGGGAAATTCTCTAAATATATCTGATATAGTTGGGGCCAAACAAAAGGGAAGTTGTGTGTGTGTGGGGGGGATTGGGGTTCTGCCTATTGGGTCCCACATTTCGGGCTACATGAGCCCTCTTTTAAAGAGCTTTTTGATTTTAGTTTTAAAGGAGGGGGTCTTGCCTATACAGTATCATACATAATTATGAAATCACTGTCCTAATTATATATATGTTCAAACATTGGTGAGAGAAGAATTTTTCCCCGTGTCGGTGACTAAAAATCATTGAAATATCCCATACCTCAGAATTAGAAATATTAGTCTTGGATATACAACTTAGATACAGTCAGATTACTCTTACTGTGTGCTTTGTGATCATGTTTAAATCATTTCTCTGGATTCTTTCATTCTCAAGTAATGCTCCCATGAGTGTCTCTAATCATTGTCTTTTTCACCGAAACAGCCACACATTTGCTGCAGATTCACATAAATTCTTTAATTAATTTCAAGCACTTGCAGTAAGAGTAGGAACGAGTTTTAAAAAGCTACTTGTACTGCTTTCTTGGATCTGTTCGAACAACATGGAGCAAAAATAGCAGCATTGAAAGTGTATTTCAGCCATACTGATCAATATCGGTCAAAATTTCAACATTTTTCCCCATGTCGGTGACTAAAAATCATTGAAATATCCCATACCTCAGAATTAGAAATATTAGTCTTGGATATACAACTTAGATACAGTCAGATTACTCTTACTGTGTGCTTTGTGATCATATGTAAATCATTTCTCTGGATTCTTTCATTCTCAAGTAATGCTCCCATGAGTGTCTCTAATCATCATCTTTTTCACCGAAACGGCCACACATTTGCTGCAGATTCACATAAATTCTTTAATTAATTTCAAGCACTTGCAGTAAGAGTAGGAACGAGTTTTAAAAAGCTACTTGTACTGCTTTCTTGGATCTGTTCGAACAACATGGAGCAAAAATAGCAGCATTGAAAGTGTATTTCAGCCATACTGATCAATATTAAGCTAAGATTCCTCCATCAAAGCTGTTTTCTAGCCATACCAATCTAGCTGGGACAAAACATAACATTAATTTTCTCGGGTAGGCAACCAACATTCTTTAAAATATATCAATGGTGATGAGTCATTTGTTATTCTTTTCAGACATCCTTACTGTTCCCATGAGAGGGGGACCCCTTGGTTCCAGAATCACTAAACACATAGAGGCCACAAGAGGAGTCATGTACGGACCTAGACAAAGAAGGGAGAACACAAGTCTCTAACAACAACTGTAGAACATAACCACTGACCACATGACCACTGTTGAACCATTTGCCCAAGTGGTAAAGATATGCAAATAAAAGATATAAGTTGTTGATATAACATTCATCGCTTAGCACTATTTGAGAGACACTATTCAGTATAGAAATCATTCTTTCATTATTATAGATAACTAAATAAAACCTCACCAACTAGATCAATGTTATTCGTCTCATTTAATCCATCTAACTCTGACTTTCTAGGGATACCCCAAGCTTGTGTACCATACTGGCCCCTTTTTCAATTGAATCTCATCACATATGTATTGTATCTCTAAATCGGATATGGAAAATAGTATGCCAAACTCTGAAAGAATATAACTGGAAGGTCTATATTCTGTTTACCAAGTAACTTTTAAAATTGAGACCCAGTGTACAAAAGTGCCCTCTCTAACACCCACAGAAATAACCCAGGGCCTGGCCATGGGCAGAAATAAAGAGGAACCTTACTAGATAATCATAGATCCCCAGGGATGACAGTCTTCCTATAATTGGAAGATGTTATCATTCAACTATTCATACCTTTTTCATCTGTTTTCCCCCTTTTATATTCCTTTTCTACCATAACTATGCATCACAACCCATCATAACTTATGTTTTCTTCCTTTTGAACCTTTATTTTGGTTCTAGTCTGAAGCATTGTGCTATGTTCTCTGAGTATAGGTCCATACTGGTAGAGGCAGGGCCTATAGAGACTGACTCACTGTATACACCCCTCTTGGTTTCCGACTAGTCTGATGACAGTCCCATAGACAAGCTATCAGTGCTTTGAGAGGAACTTCTAATCGGAATTCTGGAAAATTAACATTTAAAGCCCCCCTTGGTGATTTTTGTATTAATTGTATGTACAATAATAAATCAAATTTGGGTACACCTAATTCAAATTCCAAGCTCTCCCTTAGATTTTATTTACATTAATCATTTGTTATGGGTCATATTATAATACAATTTATACAAATTTTATACAAATATTTATATAATTTATACAAATAATACAATTTATATTATAATACAATTTATGGTCCTAGTACAGCGTTTCAATTAGTCTGGAAATGAAAAATCAGGGGTTTAAGCATGTCTAGTAAACAACAGAGTTGGTGGTATGGTTGACCTCTGGACCCTCGGTCGGGCAATGAGGATATCAGTATCCACATCTGTTTTTAGTATCTAGTGGTTACTTCCTTCTATTAAAGAAGTACATTAACGATTCTTCAAGTGTAATTTTGGCATGTATTCCATATACCTACTTTTAGGGGTAAGTGTGGAAACGATTCTTTAGATACTCAGTGTAGAATTGTTTGAGATATGTTCATACATTCTTCAGCTCTACTCTTGGCTGGATTGATTTTCCCTTACCCATATTTTGTCAAGGACCTTTTCCGACTTTTTATCAGCCTCCCACTTTCATCCCTGATCCCTACCAATGCTTTTACTCCTTCAACGAATTTTAAAACTGGGATTACACAGCAGGTATAATAAATTATGTGATATAGATCAGTATAAGTACAAAATCGAAACTAATAGATTATGCATTATTCAATTAGATATTTTGTATGATTGTAATAATCAATAAGAATAACCTTTTACCTTTTTAATATTTTAATTGTAGTGAATTCTGGAAGCAAATCTAAAAAAATAAGACCAGTAGGACCCCCATTCACCCTAGGCAAACCATGATTGAATGGTTGTTGACCCTGCCGCCACCTTGTTGCATTGAGTGGAACTATCTGCATATTGGCGCCCCTGGTGGGTTTTTTCGGAACTACGGGCGCGCGGCGGCCGATCTAATCCCTTGCTAATCCCTGATAAGAGAACAATAGTGAAACACACATGTACAGGCTATGGGGGTGTTGTTTCCTATCCATTCTCATTACAAGTCCGTGACTTTATATATACCCATCATTATGAAAAAAATAAGGAAAAAGAGTTTTAATTGATCAATATTATTCTTGAATAGTGCTTCTCTTGCAGGAGACGTATAACATAAAGTCATCATCAGAACCCAGAAAAAGTAGCTTCCTTTAATGTTCTCTGGCCCACTGCTGTTTATGAATTAACCGATCGTGAATAAGTCTATGTTTTCTTAATGAGCTAATCTATTTCTACTTACAGGAGACCTATGAGATTGAACCATTAAACAAAGACCCAGTAAAAGTGGCCTCCCTCAACATACTCTGGCCCACCGCTGTTCCCCAGTTACCTCATCTCTCATGGAGAGGCATGAGGCTCTCAGTTCAGCCTCCATCTGTGGACGAGGCACTCCAAGTTGAGGAAATGTTCAGGGAAGCAGCAAAGGAGGGACAAGGTTTTGCCATAGATGAGTTCAACACTGATGGCTTCCTCAACAGAAGGCTCTATCTAAAGTCTCACATGGCTGTTGTGAAGTCTTCCGAAGATGGGGCAATTAAGGCTGGATTAATATTTGGTCCTTCAAGTGTATGCAGAGATAGAACAACCACCCAAGTGGCTTGTTACATCGTTGTAAAGAAGTCAGAGAGAGGGAAAGGCCTTGGTACAGCCCTACTGGATTATGGCCTAGAGCACATGAGAGCATTTGATTACAGTGCGGTACTGACCGATGTTTTTGTTTCGTGTGAGAGCATGGTGAGAATATTGCACAGAAGTGGGTTCGTTGTTACTGGGTCCATCCCTAATGCAGGGGTGGTCATGGGGCATGGGAGAACCAACACTCTGCTCATGTACAAGCCAATTGTCAACATCAAATCTACACACAGTAAAATATGAAGTGACATTAAAACATAAACATGAATAAATGTTTTTTTTTATTTGATTCCTTAGAGAAACCCATATCATAGAGATCATAGAGTATCTGTAGTTGTGTCTTTGTTTATAAGTATAATTTGTATAGATAACTGGAAAAGATGATAAGAGAGAATAGATATTGAGAATTCTACATTATTAGCAGAGAATCTTAAATGCCCAGTGTATTCTAAGCAATATCGAATTGTTCTTAAATATAATTGTACAATTTTCAATTACATACATACACTTACTTAATAATAATATATAATATAATACAAGACATAATTCATTGTGCTTTGATATAAATTGCTAAACTTTGTGATTTCAAATATTTCAACCCAATGTTTCACTCTCCAATACGGCGTAAAACTCTTAAATATTATCCAATATGGCGTAAAACTCTTAAATATTCATCTCAATGTTACTTTTATATTAAAAAACTTGATGTATAAATTACTAATTTCCCTTCATTTTGGGCTTACTGGAAGATCTATTAGTAGAAGTCCTTGGTCCATTTCTGTAACATTTTTATTACTGAATACAAATTCTATACGGGTCAGATTTTCAGAAAATGTATAATTCTCCTTAACCAATCCTCTCAAATAACCCACATTTAGGACAAAAAAAGAGCTTCAAAATGCAGTTTAACATAACAGAACTGATACTTTAAATCAATGCAATACCAAATATACTCCGATATACCCGGTATTCATCATTTTTCAGCCTAATTTAGGAGAATCTCCTAAATGTGTAGAGCTGCCAATTGTGCATTTTCTGACGATCTGATCCATATATATATAATCTGATGTCGTCCCACAGGGCACTGCCCTGGGTCCTCTTATGTTTCTGGTATACATTGATAACCTTCACCTGGACATACAACATTGTGATATTCAATATTTTGCCAATGACACTGGTGTATGCTACCAGGGATAACGAGGTAGAGAATCATGTAAAGCAACAAGACGAAATGTACAGGGTGGGTTGTCACGATCCATAATGCCATCATATAAGGTTACGTAATATCACCTAATGATACATCATATATTACCAAATATTATTATATAAGGTTACATTGAATTTATGAATATTATATTAATTATGTAAGTGACTAGTGCAAGTCTAGGTCACATCAGGTAGTTCATGGAACACTCCATAGGGGGTCACCCTGACCCACCTATGGGTTCAACCCAACTCTATAGCACCTGATTGGTCAGCCACTAATTATATCCTATTGGTTAATTAACTAAAGAAGGCTGACCCAAATAATAATCTCTTCTCTCTTATTGGTCTTATGTAAGCGACCCCCTGTGGTCAAATACTTAATATTGTTTACGATTGGTTATTTGTTTTTTAACCAACATGATTGGATGCGGGCACGCATGCCCAATGAACATGTAAATCACAGGATATCTAGTATAAATAATGATGTGTATGAATAAAATATCCAGAGTCTAAACTAGACCAAATCTCTGCTTATTATTATTAGCTCTAGCCTATACCAATTAAAGGTTAGGAGCCCCGCTGCTATTCAAGGTTATGACCATACAAAACAAAAGAGCAAATAAAACACAAACCCAAATCCAAGAAATAACCATCAATGCAGAAAAACTTGACATCAACATATGCATACATCAGAATGGACATGTTTAGTCCATTTTGGATCAGATTTTAGGTGAATTTGCACGCAATTATGGGAGTTTAGTCCCCGTTGGTTGGTCTGAGGTGGCTCGTTATAAACGCACAGAGAGGCCAGTTGTACCGGTAGTGGCCACTCTATTGGGCAATTAGAGCCTGAGTTTATTGTCCGAGCGGCCCTCTAAGCCTGACGGGAATCCTGTCGAGGCCAGAGGCCGAGACAGGTTCCCAAAGGCTTAGAGGGCCGCTCGGACAATAAACTCAGGCTCTAATGGCTTTAGTCCCCGTTGGTTGGGCTGCTTACAGGAAGTTCTCTAGGCATAGAGGGCCAGTGGCCACTACTGGTCCCACTGGCCACTCTGTGCGTCTATAACGGGCCAGCTCAGACCAACCAACAGGGACTAAGCCAGAAAGCAACGGTCCCGACTGGCCCTCTATGGTCGTGTCAACTTCCGGTTCACAAGGAATGCTGTGTTCTGGCCGCGTTAGTTAGTCTAGGGACTTAAAAAAGAAATAAATAAAAAACTGGACCCCTTTCCGCAATCTAATTACCGAAACCCATTGTTCCATAGAGGCGCGTCTGACACCCATGCAGAGAGCTATAAACAAGAGTTAAACAGTGACGATTGGGGGGTTTAACTAATGTGTACAAGTTATAATTTAGAATTTATTTGTTCGGAAAAACTAATATTAACAGACTAAAGTGATAGTAACAGCCCAACCAACGGGGACTAAAGCCATTCGATGCTTTGGTTATGGTCCTCACTTTTCTCTAAGCCTACCAGAAACCAGCCTTGGCTTCGCCTCGTCTGGTTCCCGGAAAAGTTCGGACCATAATCTCAGCATCTAACAGCTCAAAAGACCGCCACTGTACCCACGGTCTATATTGTATTTTCCTTACCTCCCTTGGCTACCTACCCAAAGCCCAACCCACAGTCTAATGACAGTATATTAGGGATATTCAGAAGAGCTGTGACTGTCACAGAGAATATTCCTCTTTCCATAGGTTTCTCTCTTTTAATTCTACATTGTATGGCAACGGTTGTAAATGTGATATGGAAATAAAAATCTATTATTATTTTCATAAGCA
This sequence comes from Sthenelais limicola, assembly GCA_942159475.1. Classification (NCBI taxonomy): domain Eukaryota; kingdom Metazoa; phylum Annelida; class Polychaeta; order Phyllodocida; family Sigalionidae; genus Sthenelais; species Sthenelais limicola. Next base: position 9,552,879 of record OW804098.1, read on the forward strand.
TGCGTCCAGATCCAAATATTTGCAGTTCTGTATGATAAGCAGTATGAGTGAATTGTATAGTCCTAATCATTTATATTACTTCGATGTGAACATAGAAAGCAAAATTTAAATCATGGAAATGTCATTATGTGGAGTCTGAAGGCCGACTTGCGGTACTGATACAGAGTGGGGGTAACTATGGAAGACTTTATGGGTCAGATTTTCAGAAAATGTACAATTGGCAGCTGTACACATTTAGTAAGTTCTGTTGAATAAGGTTGCAATTTGGTCAATACTAGGTAAATTCGAGTATATTCGGCATTGCATGGATTCTAGCAATCTGTCTGGTTAGATTGAACTGTATTTTGAACTTTATTTTGGTCTGAAATGTGGGTTATTCCAGAGAATTTGTGAAAGTGAATTGGACATTTTCTGAACATCTGACCGTTATATGGGGTTACTGACATTGGGGCCAACGTTGGGCCCAACATCGGGGAAAGGTCGGCAATGTTTGGGCAAAGTTTGGCGATGTTAGGGACTTTGTCTGCGATGCCTGACGTCCGGTCCGGTCCGGTCTGGTCTGATACATAAAAGTGTTAAACTGGTCAGAAACGTGACAAATGAGTTGAAAATACTTTAATAAGTGATTTAAATATTGGATATTTTCTGTCAGATTTCTATTTGTTATTCTGCTGTCTGCTGAGCATTTCCCCTGACCCTTGGGAATCGTAGACATTATATATAATGGGTCAAGTTTTCAGAAAATGTACAATTCACCTTCACCAATCCTCTCAAATAACCCAAATTTCAGATGAAAATAAGGTTCAAAATACAGTTCAACCTAACCAAACAGATTGCTAGAATCAATGCAATGCCGAATATACTCGAATTTACCTAGTATTGACCTAATTGCAGCTTAATTTAGCAGAATTTACTCAAAGTATACAGCTGCTGATTGTACATTTTCTGAAAATCTGACCCATATGTACCTCTCATTGATTACCATTGATAAGGATAGATCACAATCATAGTCTGGTTTTGCTAGAGATATCTCTAGTAGTACTCACACAATTGGACATTGATTTTTTTTAAAAACATATTTTATTTCGACAAACAATTCCACACAGGTGGTACATTTCAAGTCATCAAAAACGATATGTAATGAACAAAGTACAGAGAACAGAGAAGTACAGAGAACATTATTATCAGACTGAGAGAATCATCTATACCCGATCAGAGCTAATTCACACATATATTTCATTCATACCATCAGCAAGCTGGGAAAAAGAGCTTTTAAACCATATAATCATATGTTAATGTGTGAAGGGTACAGCTATTCATTTGTAAGCTGAGAAATCTATGACAAAGCACAGAATTCTTTAGCGAGATTGAAATGTACAGCCGGCGAGCCAACATAATAACGCAACTTAATTTGTGATGTGTTTCAGGAAAATGAGTCATAAGTCGCAAAAAATAGATTTTGAGATACCATTATATTCGAAAAAGGTGAGATCAAGCCGATTTCAATGATAGTAAATAGTCTAATAATCTAATAAGTATTTCTAGATCTTAAGTTTGATATTAATTGTTCGTTTTCAAAAAAAAATTTCCAATTATTCTGGGGGTCAATAAACAGTAAAGTAACTGAATATTGTCCATATGAGGACCTTTAAAACGAAAAGATATATTACAGAGATTGTCCCGAAATTTGAGACATCGATTGATATAGCTATAAGTGATAAACCCTCCAAAAAGTACAACATTTCAATAATGTGATCTTGTGAAAAAAACACTTTGAAAAATATCAATTTTGCGACTTGTGACTCATTTTCCTGGAACACATCACATTTGTTTAACGTTAGTTATGTGCGTTGCATTTCTGCGTCCTTGACAAGCATTTGTCCTGAGTCAAAAAAAGTTATCCTATGGTCCTTTACTTTAAAGTAATCTTTGGTTTGTAACACTAACAGTTATTATTGAGCCCAGGAGTGAAAAAACCTACCCTACTCATTTGTGATGTGTTTCAGGAAAATGAGTCATAAGTCGCAAAATTGATATTTTTCACAAGATCATATTATTGGAATGTTCTAATCTTTGGGGAGTTTATCACTTATAGCTCTATCAATCGATGTATCAAATTGCAGGACAATCTATGTAATATATCTCTGCGTTTTAAAGGTCCTCATATGGAGTATATTAATTTTGGTTACTTTACTGTTTATTGACCCCAAGAAATATTGGAAACTTTTTTTTTCAAAAACGAAAATATCAAACTTAAAATATAGAAATACTTATTAGATGCCCTTGATGTTTATATTCATTGGAATCCCCTTGGTGTCATCTTTTTAGATATGATAATATCCCAAAATCTATTTTTTGCGACTTATGACTCATTTTCCTGAAACACATAACATTTATTTATCAATGATCTTGGTACGGTTTCACTTGGGAAAACTGATGTTGAAGGGGCTGAGGGGAGATCTTAGAACGGTTTATCTTGTAAACAATAATAATTATAGGAACACCTTTTAGATTTCCTAAATGTTAGCATGGGTGGAACCCATTATATCCGTTGTATAACAAATCCTTACTTAAAATATTCTTTGGTTTTCCTTGAAGTGTGGCATTGGCTGTAAAGCTAATTCCTTCAAAGAGATTCCCTCCCAAATATTAATAAGTAAGTTTTTGTTGTGCTGTAATAGCTCAGGGAACTGTGGTATAAGCAACAATGTGTAGCTATAGGATCGTTGGTATAAGGTACCCCCCCCCCCTCGGTACTCAGGGGTCAAAACTGTACGCTTTTTTGTTCCCAAATTCGTGGAGAAAGGGGTTGTTTTTCACTCACAAACGCGGAACACGAAATCAGAAATAAGGGTACTAATTTGCAACTGAAATCCGTGAAATGCTGAAAAAGGGGGACATTTTTAATGCCAGAGCAGTATTTGACTAACTTGTGGCACAGAATAGCATATAATTATAACAGAAACTCCGCATCAAGTCATGTTTACATGGGATATTCCTTCATGTTTGTGAAAATTGTATTATGTTATACAAGACTCCTTGAAATCATAAACAGGTGTCTTTTTTAGCATCAGATTTTCTGCGTTTTATCACAAAAGGTGTGTGTGTGTGGGGGGGGGGGGGAAGGTACATGGAAAGGATTTGTTTATTGTTTAGGGCATTCATCCACCTGTAGGAAGGAAAACAGGAAAACATTCCTTCCTAAGTGCCATTCCTAGCTTGTACGATTAACGTACACACAATGCATTTGTATTCCTACCCGCCATTTTAACATTGAGGAAATCATCTAGAATATATTTATATATTTCGTGTTTGATATTTTTGTTTGTTTAAAAACTTTGCCACATTTCTGAGTGAAAAGTGTAGTAAAGTAGCTGAATATACTCTGCAGGATTACCTTAGAAACGAAAGGATATATTTAATACACTGCCTAATAATTTCATACTTGTATTCATACAACTGACAGCACTAGATACGCCAGAAATGGGAATATTCCGATAAGATCTTCTGAATAAAACACTTTAACAAATATCAATTTTGCGACTTGAGTAGTTTTCTGTAGCACAATTTTCCTCTGCTTAGATTATATCGCAGTTCCCTGGTGTCACATACTGAGGGAGGTTATGACCAGGAAGGCTCGAGTATGTCTATATGTGATACTAGGTGGCGCCTCCATCCAATATACAGGTATGGGTAGCCATATGTGACGTGTTTCAGGAAAATGAATCATAAGTCGCAAAAATGATATTTTTCAACGTGATCTTTTCACAAGATGTCTTTATTGAAATGTTCTAATTCTGATAGAGTTTAGCACTTGTAGTCATATGAATCTATGTGCTAAATTTCAGGACTTTGTATTAAATATATTATTGCGTTTTGAAGGCCTTCGTATGGAGTATATAGACAAAAGTGCCCAAGGCGGATATCGGAGGTGCATATTGCACGTTACTTTACTGGACATTACCTACGGTACCAAGAAACATTGCAAACTTTTCTTTTCAAACATAGAAATATCAAACTAAAAATATAGAAATACATACAAGGTGTCCTAGTGTTTACTATCATTGGAATCGGCTTGATCTCCTCTTTTCACTTATATGACTCATTTTCCCAAAACGGATCACATATGGTTGAGGTCGTCAGAATATATATATATATATTACTACACTTTTAGCATATATTCTGCTGAATTTGGGTGGGAAATGACGCTAGGTATGTCAGTAGTATATCTCGGTATATGTTATATTGCCTTGATTATAAATATCTCATTCGTTATGTTATCTTTTAGGCTTTTGGGGAGAATTGTTCAAGTACAATTGAATATTTACAGGCAATTTTATCCACATCCAAGACCTGTCCAAAAGCTTTTAAAATCAAATGTTAAGTATATATGCTTTGGGGCATTACCGATGATTACATAACAATGTGTCCTGTGTCTATTTGTATTGGTTTTATTACTATTAGACCATCTGTTGACCCCCAAGATGTGGCTAGAAATTGTTTTCTTTTAGGCATCGGGGGCACTACTTTTTGTCAGCAGTTTCCAACTGCTAATACTCATAGCTAACACTGCATTTCTGCTAGAGCACTCACTTCAATGCTTTGAAGATGAAATGATGAAATATAATCCGTTGGAAAGAACAGTTCCTAATAAATATTCATTATTGATTCTAGTCACAGAGTAGCATGCCATTAATATTTATAAATGTAATATTATAATCGACACAGGTTATGTTCCTTATCTATCTCGACGATATGTTGATAAGGGCATAAAGTAACCACTCACTCACTCCACGATATTTTATAATCTTTATTTACTTTAATCATATTCGTTGACATATATACAACGGCAGAACATTGATATCATCTATCTCCTACCTTAAAACGATATTTTATAATCTTTATTTCAGATAGGTCTAATTATGGCTGAATCCCCGCATTATACGATGGGTGAGTTTGCAAGAAATTTGCAATTCACCTTCACCAATCCTCTCTCTATATATGGATTAGAATTTCAGAAAATGTACAATTCAACTTCGCCAATCTTCTCAAATAACCCAAATGTCAGACGAAAATAAAGTTCAAAATACAGTTCAACCTAACCAGACAGATTGCTAGAATCAAAGCAATGCTGAATATACTCGAATTTACCTAGTATTGACCAAATTGCAGCCTAATTTAGCAGAATGTTCTGAATGTGTACAGCTGCCAATTGTACATTTTCTGAAAATCTGACCCATATATTGCATTTTTATTGAGAACAGACAATATCATTCCGAAACTGGATACATACTGTCTGCCTCGGCAAGGTCTTCCTGAGATATCCATTCCCTACATGTATTTCGATCTTACATAAAGTTTCCTTAAAATATAGGGTTATAACTCCTGCAATTGACTTATTGTCATTGTTCATTCCTCTAGCCGAACATATATCCTGAATCAATGCAATACCAAATAATTACAAGAGCATACAATAAAGAATTCTTGAATTGAATTGAATTGAATATTCAGTATTTGTCATATTCTAGCCCAATTTCGAATTTACTGAATGTGACGAGCTGTACATTTTCTGACGAACATACAGTAATGCTTCTCTGTGCATCAGGTACCACTGCACACGATAAAGCAAACGATACAAAAGTTGCTAGGCGGCTGCTATATTGTCAGGAACAAAGCATTTATGCTATTGAGCTATCAGTGTGAAGCGTGAGAAAAGGTCAGAAAAAACTAAAAAAAAAAACTAAATATAAGTGACACTGCATACTTGTTGTTTAGAATTGTAAGAGCCTCTATGGCAGGATATGCTGAATAAAACCTTTTCAAAGATAAAAAAAAACAATGCAAAATTAATCAAAGATTATGCCTTCAAATCGTTAGAAGTTATAACTGGTACATTGAGGAATATTGAAACCTCTTACACGATTCGACCTAAATAATTCATTAGTAAATATATAACCTAGTACGTCAAAACAGCTGCCAGGGTGACACCTCCTTAACAGATACTTATTTGAAATTTTGGAATATGGGTCAGATTTTCAGAAAATGTACAATTCGCCTTCACCAATCCTCTCAAATAGCCCACATTGAAGACAGAAACGAGCTTCAAAATGCAGTTTAACATAACAGAATTGATACTTTAAATTAATCTGATACAAAATACACTTAGATATACCCAGTAATCATCATTTTTCAGCCAAATTCAGCAGAATTTCCTGAATGTGTATAGCTGCCAATTGTACATTTTATGAAAATCTGACCCATATACCCCAGTTTAACAAAGAAAACCCTTTTCACATTTTACTTAATGAGGATTTGATATTGATGATAGGTTTGTACATGAGGAGGGTGTTGGTTCTCCCATGCCCCACGACCACACCTGAATTAGGGAAGGAGGTAGTGGCTATGAACCCACTTCTGTGCAACATTCTCACCATGCCCTCACACGAAACAAAAACATCGGTCAGTACCGCGCTGTAATCAAATGCTCTCATGTTCTCTATGCCATATTCCAGCAGGACTGTACCAAGGCCTTTCCCTCTCTCTGACTTCTTTACAACCATGTAACAAGCCGCTTGGGGCGTTGTCATATCTCTGCATACACTTGAAGGACCGAATATTAATCCAGCCTTGATTGCCCCATCTGCGGATGCCTTCACGACGGCCATATGTGCATGGTGGAAAAGGGTTCTGTTGAGGAAGCCATCGGTGTTGAACTCATCTATGGCAAAACCTTGTCCCTCCTTTGCTGCTTCTCTGAACATTTCCTCAACTTGGAGTGCCTCGTCCACAGATGGAGGCTGAACTGAGAGCCTCATGCCTCTCCATGAGAGATGAGGTAACTGGGGAACAGCGGTGGGCCAGGGTATGTTGAGGGAGGCCACCTTTACTGGGTCTCTGTTTAATGGTTCAATCTCATAGGTCTCCTGCAAGTGGAAATAGATATGCTAATTAAAAAAACATAGACTTATCCACGAATGGTTAATTTAGAAACAAAACTAACTTATACATAAACCAGGTAAATATCTCATATCAATAGATTCGAGAAGTTGAAATCAGTCCAAAACAAGGCGAAAGCAGAACATGGGGTGTGTTAGGTTGGTTTTGGTTTATTAGGGTTTCGACCTTTCGGTCAACATACAACCTTTATTAATATTAAAAAGCAACAAATATTGTCTCTAACAATGACTGTTGTCATCTAACATGAGATGTGTTTCAGGAAAATGAATCACAAGTCGCAAAAAATAGATTTTGAGATACCATTATATTTGAAAAGATAGGATCAAGTGGTTCCATTGATACTAAACACTAAGTGGGTCAGATTTTCAGAAATTGTACAATTCAACTTAGCCAATCTTCTCAAATAACCCAAATTTCAGACAAAAATAAAGTTCAATATACAGTTCAACCTAACCAAACAGATGGCTAGAATCAATGCAATGCCGAATATACTCGAATTTACCTAATATTGAACAAATTGTAGCCTAATTTAGCAGAATTTACTAAATGTCTACCAATTGTACATTTTCTGAAAATCTGACCCAAGTACATCTAAGTAGTGTTTCTATAATTGATATTTGTTACGTGTTTGAAAAAGAGTTTGCAATATTTCTGGTTGGGTAATAACCAGTAAAGTAACTAAACATACTCGGTATTATAACCACTGTCTTGAAATTTGGTATATGACTTTGAACAACTAAATTGAAGTGCTAAACTTCGGAACAATGAGAACATTCCACTAAAGAGATTTTGAGAATAAATCCCTATGAAAAATATATATTTTGCGTCTTCTGACTTATTTTCCTGTAACACATGAAATAATGGCAAAAAATAAGAGCGTTCGATTCTTACATCAATCGATTAATAACTGGTATCAAAGTTTCATTAATTACCATGATTAGAAGGGCCAGACTTTCACAAAATGCACAATCTATATTTCTACACATTTATCAAATCCCGCTAAATTATATATCTAGTATTTGAAATTTCAAGTTACTCGTTAATATTTGGTGAACATATGGGTCAGATTTTCAGAAGATGTACAATTCGCCTTCATCAATTCTCTCAAATATTCCAAGTTAAAGACAAAAATCAGGTTCAAAATACAGTTCAACATAACCTAACAGATTGTTTGAATCAAGGTAATACTAAATATACCCAGATATACGTAGTATTGACGATTTTCCGGTCTAATTTAGTAGAATTTACTCAATGTGTTGACCTGCCAATTGTACATTTTCTGAAAATCTGACCCATATATAATCTGCTTGATTACCTTTGGTATAGGGTTGTATTTGCCCTCACATGGATCCCATAGTGACACATTCACAGCATCATCCACCCACCCATAACGGGCAACTTTCAAGCTGTTAGGAATCGTACCCAGCAAAATATTACCCATCAATATAGATGGGCCAACAAATCTAGACAGAACAGCGACCCTGGACACCACCCCGCCATGTCCATGCTTTATAGCTATCCTCTTCCCCAGCTCCGTTGCAGCCAAAGCCAGGTTCTTGCTACGATGCTTAGGGAAGACGTTAATGTACCCGCCCACATAGTAGGGATTGGTTGAGCGAACGAGGGGGGAGGGAATCATCATGAACCCGGCACAAAGCTGCATATCTTTTACTTTGTATAAATGGAAAGTTGGATTAGCTTTCAGCTTGGCGATGAGGTTTTCAATCGTTTGGAATTCTGTTTTGGAGATGCTATTTCCTTCGTCCATGGATTTCCAGAAGCCGGCTGCTAAGACTTCAAAATCTTTATCCGCGTGAATTCTCTTTGCAAGGTAATCCACCCCGTCGTGTGACATCCTATAGGTCTCCATGGTGAGAATTCAGATAATCTGAAATATGTATGGGTAAGATTTTCAGAAAATGTACAATTAGCAGCTCTACATATTTCGTAATTTCTGCTAAAAAACGATAAATTTCGGGTATATCTGAGTATATTTGGTATCACATTGATTTAAAGTATCAGTTAATTATGTTATGGTAAACTGCATTTTGAAGCTTGAAGCTCATTTCTGTCCTAGATGTGGGTTATTTGAGAGGATTGGTGAAGGCGAATTGTACATTTTCTGAAAATCTGACCCGTTATACACATTAAAGCGGCACTCTCAGTTAACGTCGGTAAAAAACAAATATTTTCTACATTTCCCCCCCCCCCCCATTTCATTTGGAGGTTACCCAATAATTTGTTTTTATAACACATAACATATATACAGTGGAACCTCTCTATAGAGACCACCCTTGGGACTGAGAAAAACTGGTCTTAATAGCGTGGTCTATAGCTAGGTGGTCTTTAAAATTCTTGAAAACGTTATAATTGATATAAGGGTCAGATTTTCAGAAAATGTACAATTCAACTTCACCAATCCTCTCAAATAACCCAAATTTCAGACGGAAATAAAGTTCAAAATACAGTTTAACCTAGCCAAACTGATTGCTAGAATCAATGCAATGCCGAATATACTCGAAATTATGAAATGAATACTCACATATCCAGAAAGATTATTTCAAGTTTAAATTGTTGTTTCAGTAGAAATCCTGTGCACCTCTCTGTCTCCAGACTCTCGTACATAATGAAGACGGTTACACTGACCCTCGGGCTACATATGTTAGTTATCAGGATATCACATCTAATAAAGGCCAAGGCAGGATATCATATCTAATACAGGCCAAGGCAAATAGACGGGACAAGGTCCCTAGATACCAGTCTCATGCACTGAGTATACACTGAGTTATTTTTTGTTTAATATTTTTATTCAGCTAGAGTATTATGGAGATACATTATTCCCAGCACAGATGATTTATATATCACTTATAAGCTAAATAGAGAGACCATCTAGATGTTACATTCCAAGAATATTATTCAGTTTAAAGATACAAAAGTGTTAAGTGTTTATACTTGTATTTTATTAATGATACGAAACTCCCAAAACAATCATAATTTAGATGATATTATAATGATCATTATTGTAACTAGTATTATCTTTTTCAAACTATGGTCACGCTCATGTCTTCGTTCTTTTTTTTTTTTTTTTTTTTTTTTTTTTTTACTTTTTTCTGTTTTTCATTGGTTCCTGCTCTAAGAAGAACATTTTTGTTTGTGGCAATATTAGCCCGCTCTGCTATTATATATCCTGAAGTCCTGAAATATCCTTGAGTACTATTCAAATCAAATATTTTGAAAAATGAAATGGACCCGTTGGGGCTCCCAGACATCAGGCTTGCCTGAGTTGAAATGAGTTGTGGCTGTCAAGACGTTTCAATTTTTCTATTTATAATGTCTATTTCTGGAAATGTTTGTAATAAACACAAATTAATTTTACACTGTAAAAGGCTGCCTCTGTTCTATGAAACCATAGCTCTTCCATAGAACCCCTAGGCCAAAAAAAATAGGTGTGTTTCCGATTTACCCCCCCCCCCCCTACCTAGAGAAACCTTACCCTACCTAAAAGTTTTTTTTACCATACCTGATTTTTTCCCCATCATATTTTACTTTTTTTGGATTTTTTGACAAAAAAAGCTTATAAAAGCAGGAAAACGGGTTTTTCTAACCCAAAACTGTCAAAAAGCATATTTCCAATGTTCAAAACAACTATTGTTATGAAAAAGACATTTTTTTCAGTTCCTGGGAGGTGGTTTCCAAACAAAAAAAAATAACAAAAAAAAAGTGACCACCCTCCCCTACCTAGTTTTCAGCCAGATAAATCGGAAACACACCTATTTTTTTTGTTGGCCCTATCGAAAGTGAAGTTAAATAAATCAGAGGTTAAACTGTCTTGAATGTATTCTGACTTGAAGTAAATGGCTTTTAAATCCCGTGTGTCTCTTGATATCTATACCATGAGATTATCATGTAATGTGAAAATGAACTCAATAACATTTTTGAAAAAATAAGAAAATACCAGCTGGTAAGTATTTATATTATTGTTGTTATTTTATATTAATATTATTTGTGACTTCCCAACCCAAAGAGAACGCCCCTAGTTTTGAAAGACTGGATCAGCCTGGCACACATTTTAAATCAGAGATCTAGAAAAATAATGCACTTTATCACACTCAAGATATGATTCACTTTCTCCTGCGTCATTTAGTGATAATATTTCAAGTATTATGGGCCAGATTTCATAAAAAATGTACAATTGGCAGTTGTACATATTTAGTAAATTCTGCTAAATTAAGCTGCAATTTGGTCAATACTAGGTAAATTCGAGTATATTCGGCATTGTATCGATCCTAGCAATCTGTTGGGTTAGGTTGAACTGTATTTTGAACTTTATTTTTGTCTGAAATGTGGGTTATTCGAGAGGATTGATGAAGGCGAATTGTACATTTTCTGAAGATCTGACCCTTATGGGACCAAGTAAATGAGATGTCATTGTCAAGGCCGAGGCTGATCAATAGCCAGGTACAAGATAGCAGCCACTTTCTCCTGACTAAACAATACAATCTCTAACCTATCACGCCCTTATCAGTCAAAGCAACGTCGGTAAGTGACACACATTGTCAAGGTTGATAAGCCATATCCTCCTTTGTAAATCTAGTTAAAGTTTATTTTGTGGGGCACGACATATTGAATAATTGATTGATATTTTCCTGACTAAACTAGACTAAAGTAGATAGGGAAAGCATGCTTGTTTTGTGGCGATAGAATTAGGATCATATGAGTTAGACACAACGCTGGGATTGGATTTTAATATTTCTTTATTACCCTTTTAAATGCCTATGGGTCAGATTGTCAGAAAATGTACAATAAGTGTTATGTAACATTACGTAACATTGTGTAACCTCATTATCTATATAATTATCACCTATTAATTATAATATCTCATTATTAAATTCGCTAATTATACTTAGCTATCCAGTACTGTGCAAGTCTACTTATACATGCTAAGCCATAGGTATTACGTAAGGGCTCCGCCCCCTACTCTTCCACACATCCTGTATGGACATATGTACAGATGCTAGATCATTAAATCAGTTGCTTAGTTCTTCTCACGAAGACCACACGTTCGTTTGCTATTCTTCCATTCATACCTTAACACTGGCGGACAACCCGCTCGATCTTGGACTTATAAAATCTCACATGAACAAGCGAGTTCTTTCCTGGAATATGGAGAGATTATTTGAACATTTCATCAGATATTAAGCATGGAAGATGCTCCGAATTCGCCTGAGTTGCCATTGTTCGACAGACTGAAGAAATCGGTGGAACGATTGGCGGCCATCCCTCAAGCGATAGTGACGAGAAGACAATTGAGAGAAAATCGTGGTAAAATATTAAATCAACAGCCTAAACAACTTGTTTTCGAGGAACATCCCTACGAAGTGCCTCATGCTTTGGAAGATGAGCAGGAAAGACAAGAGATAAATCCACAAGCAATTCCGCTACCCCCTCCACCAGTACGTGAACAGATAGAAGAGCCAGAACAAGTTCAACAGGAAGGAGTAGTGTTTAATCATTGGTTAGACGATATTATTAACAGAAATGTGCAGCAACTAGCTGGGAATAATATTGGTCAGGAACGATTAGTTGAAGACGATCCAGTCGACGAGGAGAGAGCCGGCGACCAAGCGCTAGAGGAACATTTAGCGCCCAACCCCGACGACGCGGTGAATGATCCAGCGATAGATCACCAAGGTCAGGCTATCGACGATGAACAGCAGCCACAGGTTGGTTTAAATGTTGAGAACAATGTAAATGAAAACGTGGTAAATGAAGGGGAAGTTCTGGAGGAAAATGACCAGAATCAACGTGAAAGAGTGTTAACACCCCAAGCTGTCGTTGAACAGCCTCCTGTAGTTAATCAAGGACCATATTATCCATTTGAAACACCAGGATTAAATGACAATTTTGTGACACCTTTACAGACCCCAGCAAAACCAGTAGTAAATCAGTTCATTCCTTTACAAGCACAGAAGCCTATTCTCAGAAACTTTCCCCAGGCTCCAGTGTTCAATGTGAATGGACCCAGACCTCCTGTGTTTACACATACCACCCCTCAACACGTAAATCAGCAGCCGCCTCAGTCGCCTAGGCAACAACCTCAGTCGCCTAGACGAGACCCCTATCAGCACCAGTGGGATATGAATCATCAACAAGGACAGATAGGAGGCATGCAGGCAAATCAGTACGGTTTGCCTCCCCAGAATCACCAATATTTTCCTCAAAATGGTGAGAATATTGGAGGAAATAACCAATATTTTGCTCCTGTGCAAAATGCGATTCCACAGCAGCAGGCCCAGAATATCGTTAATCACCAGCAACGAAACGATATCCAGCAACAGCCACAAAATAATGTTCCTCTTCAGCAACAAGTTGGTTACCAAGCTCCCCAGCAACCAAATATTAACCAGCAGAGCCCTAGAGGATATCAAAATCAGGGGAGAGGCAGACAGACCCCTCCTCGTCAACAACAGCGACCAAGGCAACAAAATTATCAACCTAGGCCGCAACAACAGAGGCAACAATACAGACCTAATGTGCCGCAACAACAGCAACAGCAAGGGTTTGTACAACTGCCAAATGTACAGCAAGGCATGTATAGGCCCCCACCCCCTGCCTATAACCAACCCTTGTACGATTTGGTAGGAGAAATCAAGCAAATGAGGCTTGATCAAACAGCCTTTTTGGATGTGTCACTACGACGACAGGCAGAAGCGACAGGATCCACTACTTCTGCTGCCTTGTCAAAACAATATCGCAGAGCCCCTGTGATTTTTGAGAAACCTACAGCAAAAAGGCCTGTTCAAGAATTCTTTGAAGAATTCGAAAATTTCACCACCCCGATTAAGGAAGATAACCAGCTGATGGTGACCACGTTGGTTCAATACTTATCGGGTAGGGCGAAAACTTTTTATAGTCAGATTGTGGGTCTATATGGCGATACCATATCCTTTAACAGGATCAAATCAGATTTTATCACAAAATTCAGCGAATTATCACTTTCTGAGGTGTTAAAAGATTATTCGCATAGAAAACAAGGGCGACACGAGTCAGTAGAAGACTACGACAATGACATGTTGCTGCTGTTATCCAAGGCAAATTTGCCTACACATGTTCAAATACGATTCTATGTGACCAATTTGCGTTCAGAATTGGCTGGGAGGGTTGCTGCAGAGTACCCATCTTCCCTTGATCAAGCCTCTAAGCTAGCAGCTAAACATGAGTGTATGATGGCGACAGATAGAGCCCCTAGAAATACACCAATGGAAGAGGCCATTAATATGATGTATTCGAGGAAAGATAAGCACAATTCCAAGCATAATGACGACAAACATAAGGGCGATAGCTATCGTAAATCGAGGTCTGATAAATATCACGAATCTCGAAGCAAAAACGAGCATGATAGGTCTCACAGCAGACATAGGTCGAAGAGCTATAACAATAGCAGCAAGGAGCGATCTAGTAGTCGACATAAGAGCTATGAAAGGAGTTCCAGCAAGGAAAAAGGTGATAACAGCAAGTATCAACGCTCTAACAGCAAGGATAAATCTGTAGGCTTCGAGAAAAAGGAGAAGTACAGAGACAAATCAAAATCGCCGAATTCCAGTCAGAGAAATCTGACTCCTTATAGGCAAAAGTCATCTTCTCGTGAGAGAGAGGGTGGAAAAAACGAATAGGCTGTGTCTTGGTGGGCGACCGACACAGCTACGACGATATAGTTGACGAAATAGGAACGACCTTGGACAATTCTAATGAACAAGTGTGTGATATACCTGACATTGAAGCGACAATTCCTAAAAAGAACAGTGTATCCGGATTCAGGGTGACCAGATGGGCGGGAAGCAAAAAGAACATTATATCTTCTACCGATTCTGAGAGAAAAACAGATTGTCAAGCAACTTTAAAGCTGAGAAAACCAAAGGATAAAGGTAAGAAAGTTTTGGTTACAGCTCCGATTGAAAAGGGTTGCATAGACATCGAGGTAAAAGATTTAAATATGCCAGTTCTCGTTGATACAGGTGCCACTGTTTCTTGTATAAGCTCTGCCTTCTTTAGGAAAATGAGGAACAAAGTTCCAAATGATAAGATTTTGAGGTGTAATATCAAAATATTTGTTGCAGATGGAGGTGCTCATCACTGTTATAAGAAAATTGAGATTGAATTTAGAATAGGAGACCAACAATTCAGACACAGGTTTATTGTTTTACCAGCTTTGCATAGAAGCATGATATTAGGTGTTGATTTTTTGAGAAAATTCCGAGCAAAGATTAAGTTTCATTCGGGTGAAAAACAGCATATGTTCCCTATCAGAGCAACACGTACGTTCATGATAGCTCCAGGAACAGAATACACAACTGTGGCTGAAATTACTTCACATACGGATGTGTCGAAATTGTATTGTTAGGGGGCAAAATTACTGTCGGCACCGACACATGTACAAATATTTCTTCCACATCGATCAAAATTGGTTTGTGCATTTCTCCAAATGCCACTCCATAATTCTGTTTGATCAGATACTCTGCATTCGTCCAAGAGAGTAGACAGGCTACCCTGAATAATACGAGAAAAGAGAAAACAAAAGTCGTTGTATACTTTCTAACAAGTACAAAAAAAAATATATACATATGACTTAACATAAGTGTCATAATCAGATAACCCATATCCTATACGTGGATAGGGCTATTCTTTTGAATAATATTTTTAGTGGCTGACGTTAGTATTTACGTTAAGTTCCACCACCAAATATCGAAGTCATGCATGATATAAACGTTTCAACACATAAAGGAATAATCCGTGATATCCATGTGTAAATTCCAGGCGTTCAGGGCAGTTCGTATAAACAGTGAAATAACAAATGAAATAAATCAAGATACGAATGACACCTACCAGATTATTGAAAGAAACATGATGAACTATCGTTGAGATTGTAATAAAGGCAGCTCACGAAACGTGAAAAATAAAACAATCGGTCTGGGTGTCCCCGATGGTACACAGCCACTGGATGGAAGGGCCTGAATTTGCTGGACATATATAAGATGACCAACTCAAGCACTGGATAATCTTGACCAATCGCAGCTTGAGGCTGAGGACTGATTTCATTAGCGAATATCAATCCTAACCATATATAGTAAAAGGGGCGTCTACCAGGAACCATTGCACCACCTATATCCTTCTCTTCTTGCATAATACAATAGATCGCTTCATCCTACTGGACTTACATAATAGTGCCATCTATCTTACTTGAAGCAAACCCTGCTAATTCCGGTTATAGAATTTCACAAGCCATATAAATTACATGCGGATGTATCACTTAATCCGGAATCCTTTTATGTCTGAATATTACGTTTCAACAGATCAACTAACTTGTTATCTGCAGCACTTGATTTCTTTATGAATTGAACATGGACAGGTCTCTTTACCTCTGCCCCTGTTTCAAGATTTCTTATTTTTACTGTATAAGGAGAAGGAAATCCGCACACAATAAATGGGCCAACGTATCGATTTTGCAATTTCATT
This sequence comes from Sthenelais limicola, assembly GCA_942159475.1. Taxonomy (NCBI): domain Eukaryota; kingdom Metazoa; phylum Annelida; class Polychaeta; order Phyllodocida; family Sigalionidae; genus Sthenelais; species Sthenelais limicola. The sequence goes on from OW804098.1 coordinate 9,569,349, forward strand.
GCTGTATTTGGTACCAACAATCGGTGGACCTTAGCATAAACAATTGAACCGATATCTAACGTATGGGGCCTGCTCTTTTCATCGTGTCGATCTTTCATCTTCTTCTCTCTGTCATTTCTGGTTTTTTCTGCAATAGCAGCAGCCTCAGCTTTCGTCTTCATTATTTGTAACATTTGGTCAATGATCGGTTGGGTATGGGAGATATCATTTTGCAGTGGGGCTTCTGCAGGAATTATTGGATTCTTCCCAAAGGCCAGGAGATATGGAGAGATACCGGTTGTATAATGATCTGAAGCATTTAATGCAAATTGGATATTTGGCAAAAATAAATCCCAATCTTTTTGACTCCTAGAGACCATTGTTCTTAGACAACCGATTATCGATTGATTTTGCCGTTCTACCTCTCCTTGTGAACGGCTTAAATATGGAGAACCGTGTACCTGTTTAATTCCCCAAGCCTTGCATTTGTCTCTGAACGTTTCGCCTATATAACAGGCACCATTGTCGCTTCTAAGAATCTTAGGAACGCCCACATAAGCGATTACATACTTGTGGAATTCGGCAGCGACCCTCTCTGCTGTAATAGCAGGAGTCGGCCAGATGAAACAAAATTTCGAGTATTGGTCCGTCACCACCTGGATATAGCAATTGTTCCTTTGCGTTCTAGGCAAAGGTCCCATCGCGTCTATCATTAGCGTGCTAAAGGGTGCAGGCGCCATTTCTCTGATCTTCAAGGGCAATCTGGTTGGATGCTTAACACTTTTAGACATCAAACATTCGTGACAAGAAGTTACGTGCATCTTAGTATCTTTAGCCATCGATGTCCAATAAAACCTCGCTTGAAGTAAAGAAAGAGTTTTAGCATATCCCACGTGTGCAGCTAATGATTTAGCATGAACAAATCGAATCAAAGGCTTCTGTAATACCCCAGGAATTACTATTTGGAAACAATTAGCCAATTGTGTGATCTTGGTCCTTTTAGGAAGCCTACATAAAATCTCATCTTGAACGAAAAACATATCATGAGTTGTTAAGATTAATCGAGTCAACTCGTGATTCTTTGGCAATTGTTTACCTTCGAGATAATCAGTCATCAGAGTGCAAAACAAATCGTTTTCCTGGTCATGTTTCAGTTTAGCTTTATCGAATGGAACTCTAAGCTGGTTATCAATGTTTTCTCTACCTACAGGACCCTCTTCCCCTATCCTGGTCTTTGTGTTATTTTTCCCTGGCCGAATTACAGGCCTTGCTTTTGTTTTTCTAGCTTTAGGGATATTACCACATCTGCTGTTCCTAGGGGGCTTAACAGCTTGATTACCATTATTTGGGGGAGGGACTCCATCCTGTTTATCGTCGTCATCACTTACAGGATCATTAGCACGTGTCTGAGCCCTTGTTTGTACTGGGGCTATCAAGATATCCGTGCTACTGTCTGTCAATGGTACAGAATCCTGTAACTGTATATCTGAGATAGAGGAGACTTGCTCCTGTGATACACTATTATCTAATTCGTGAACAGCTACATCCTTCTTGAGGATGGCTCTTGTCTTATACAACATGATTGGATTATTCTCACATTTCTCATCCTGGTCGAATAATTTTGTTGCATGAATGGGGTTAAATGACACGGATTTCCTCATCTCAACGTGAGGAACAGTGGGAATATTAGGATCGTATTCCCTTCGAGATAAAACATCTGGGATGATATTCAATTTTCCCCGGATATATTTCACGGAAAAATCGAACTGCCCAAAAAAATCGAGCCATCTGAACATCCTCCCTGTTAAATCTTTCTTTGTATTTATAGCAGTAAGAGCTGCATGATCAGTCAAAATGGTAAAATGTTTAGACATGACATAATGTCTAAATTTGCTCAGAGCAAAACGTAATCCAGCCAATTCCTTCTCAGTTGCACTGTACTTCTGCTCAGCAGGGGTCAAGCCTCTTCCTGCAAAGGCTATGGGACGTAAATTACCATTAATATCAGCTTGACTGATACAGGCCCCTAAACTTTGGTTAGAAGCATCCGAGGCCAAGATGAACTCTTTAGAATAGTCAGGATATACCAAGACAGCATCTTCAAGAATCGCATTTCTGATTTTATTAAATGCATTTTCAGCCTCGGTTGACCATACAAATTTCACTTTTGCCTTTGTAAGTACATATAAAGGCTTCATAATCTGACTGAAATTTGGAATAAACACCCTATAATAATTGGCAAGTCCAGCAAACGACCTAACCTGTTTCACCGATTTTGGTCGGGGGAAAGATCGTAAAGCATCCAGTTTAGCTGGATCTGGGTGTATTCCATCCTTGTCTACTATAAAGCCCAAAAATGGGACTCTCGTCAAACCAAATGAGCATTTCTCCTTCTTAAACTTAATATTTGCCTTGGCAAAGGCAGCAAATACATTTTTAATGTCCCTTACATGCATATCCCAAGTTGGAGATGCTATTACTACATCGTCGACGTAATAAAAGGCATTTGGAACCGCCTGTAAAACATGTTCAATTAAAGAGTGAAACGCTTTGGGAGAAGTCTTTAAACCCATAGGCATAACCTTATACCTGTAGACACCCAGAGGAGAATTAAAGGCTGTTACATATCTATCCTCTTTCTTTAAACCGACCTGATGAAAGCCAGCAAAAGCATCTAAGCGAGAAAAATATCTTCCTTGGGTCTGCCCAACTGCTTCTACAGTATCGTCAGCACGTGGGAAGGCCCTGATCTCATCCTTTATTGATTTATTGACTTGACGATAGTCAATAACAAGACGCCAGGCCCTTTTCCCATCAGCTGTGGTAGGTTTTTGAACAAGAAAACATGGGGAACTAAATTCAACTGGGTCGACACACTTCTCTATTAAATTTTGCTCGACCTGTTCCCTTAAAATTCCTCCCATTACTTTAGACATTACAGGATTCATGCGATATGGTTGTCTCATGACAGGGTTAAAATCAGGTTTCAATTCGATTTTATGTTCATATTCTGTTGTCAAACCTAACTTTTTATCCTTGCCAACAAACGCACTCTCATTTTTCTGCAACAAATCTAGCAATTGGGTTTTCTGTTCACCAGTTAACTCCTCACCTATTTGGAAATCAACAATTTTATCGCTCGTTCCAGCTGTTTCAGCCTTTAAACTATTCACTTGTTCAATTTCTTTAGGAGAAAGAAAATCGTCTTCAGAAGCCAGAGTGTACATACCCAATACCGTGCCTCTCTCTATCGTTGAGGAAGCTTTTGAAGCGTTAAATAAAGTAATTGGTACCTTATTTTCACTAAAAGGTTTTACCAAGGCATGCTTGACTAAGAACGATACAGGTCTCTGCCTTTGCAGATTTTCAGTGACACCGATTGATTTTAACATATCCGTATGTGAAGTAATTTCAGCCACAGTTGTGTATTCTGTTCCTGGAGCTATCATGAACGTACGTGTTGCTCTGATAGGGAACATATGCTGTTTTTCACCCGAATGAAACTTAATCTTTGCTCGGAATTTTCTCAAAAAATCAACACCTAATATCATGCTTCTATGCAAAGCTGGTAAAACAATAAACCTGTGTCTGAATTGTTGGTCTCCTATTCTAAATTCAATCTCAATTTTCTTATAACACATCCTGTATGGACATATGTACAGATGCTAGATCATTAAATCAGTTGCTTAGTTCTTCTCACGAAGACCACACGTTCGTTTGCTATTCTTCCATTCATACCTTAACACTGGTGGAGAACCCGGGCAAAATTACTGTCGGCACCGACACATGTACAAATATTTCTTCCACATCGATCAAAATTGGTTTGTGCATTTCTATAGGTATTACGTAAGGGCTCCGCCCCCTACTCTTCCACACATCCTGTATGGACATATGTACAGATGCTAGATCATTAAATCAGTTGCTTAGTTCTTCTCACGAAGACCACACGTTCGTTTGCTATTCTTCCATTCATACCTTAACATAAGCAGCTCTACAAATTTGGAAACATCTGCTCAATTAGACTGAGAAATTATGAATAATGGGTAGGCTATATCAGAGTATCTCTGGCGTTGTGTTGATAAAACATGTCTCTTTCATTGCGTTAAAGTGTATTTTGAACGTCACTTTTCTCTTAAATTAGGGTCATTTGAAAGGATTGGTGAAGGTGAATTGTACATTTTCTGAAATTCTGACCCATATGTGCCAGGGTCTTAGAATTTGTAAATCATTCGAATATATGGGTGAGATTTTCAGAAAATGTACAATTGGCAGCTCTACACATTTAGGAAATTCTCCTAAATTAGGCTGAAAAATGATGACTACCGGGTATATCTGAGTATATTTGGTATCACATTGATTTAACGTATCAGTTCTGTTATGTTAAACTGCATCTTGAAGCTTATTTTGTCTTAAATGTGGGTTATTTGAGACGATTGGTGAAGGCGAATTGTACATTTTCTGAAAATCTGACCCATATCACATTACTTGTGTCCAAATATTGAGCTTATGTAAAATGCTTGTCATCAGATCATTACATCTATTGCACTCTTTTTGTATATTAAATCAGCACGTCCTGAGGAAATTGTAACTGTTACATAATGTTCTATTGCTGAATGAAAATCTTTAAATATGTGATGAGTTTCAGGAAAATGAGTCATAAGTCGCGAAAATTGATATTTTTCGAAGTATTTTTTTCACAAGATCACATTATTGGAATGTTCTAATTTTTGGAGGGTTTATCACTTATAGTATGTCAATTGATGTCTCAAATTTCATGACAATCTATGTATATCTTTTCGTTTTAAAGGTCCTTATATGGACTACATTTAGTTACTTTACTGTTTATTGTCCCCCAGAAATATTGGAAACTTTTTTTTTCAAAAACGAAAATATCAAACTTAAAATCTAGAAATACTTATTAGATTATTAGACTGTTTACTATCATTGGAATCAGCTTGATCCCATCTTCTCAAATATGGTGATATCTCAATATCTATTTCTGGCGACTTATGACTCATTTTCCTGAAACACATCACATATAAAGAAATAGACGTTGCCACTGGGCAAACACAAATAAAATAGGTGTGTTCCAATATTGCTGAAACTAGGTAACTTCTTTTTTATTGAAACCAATAATTTATACAATAGTTTGAAGTGTAATCACCTAGGAAGGGATAACGGCGGATCTTCCAAATACAAATTGGGACGTTTTACCAGTCCTGTAGCCAAAGCAACTATGGACAAAATCCTCAAAAACTTTGGTCAAATGACTTGTAGATGGATTGGAAAAGGATGGAAAGAAAAGTAGAAAATATCTAGATTTTGACCCACATTATTTGTGATGTGTTTCAGGAAAATAAGTCATGAGTCGCAAAATTGATATTTTTCAAACTGTTTTTTTACAAGATCACATTATTGGAATGTTCTAATTTTTAGAGGGTTCATCACTTACAGCTATATCAATCGATGTATAAAATTTCAGGACAATCTATGTAATATATTCTTTCGTTTTAAGGGTCCTCATATGGACTACATTTATTTACTTTACTGTTTATTGACCCCCAGAAATATTGAAAACTTTTTTGTTCAAAAACGAAAATATCAAACTTAAAATCTATTAATACTTATTTGATTATTAAACTGTTTACTATCATTAGCATCGGCTCGATCTCATCTTTTCAAATATAAGGATATCTCAAAATCTATTCTTTGCGACTTATGACTCATTTTCCTGAAACACATCACATTTGTAAAGGAAAATGTACCCTTTAAGGGTTTTTTTGTTAGGAAGACATGCTTCACTTCTTAGTGTTGATTAGCTTTTGGGGACAAAAACCCACAAAAAAGAATTGAAAAGGCAAACAAATCCTTAGTTGGGGTAATGCATGACGTCACCATCGCGTCTCTTAAGTAAAAGTCAGATCAACAGAAAATGTACACTAGGCAGCTCTACCCATTTAGTACATCCCGCTAAATCGGACTGAAGTATGATACATAGGGTGAATACACGATACGATTATATCATAAAGGCCTCGTAACACCCTCTTAAATTTACGACTACGGAGGCTTTAAATGATACGTGGGTTAATTGTTGCATTGAAACTCATGCATTTGTGTTTTTTGGTTGTTTTTGATTTGTGATTTGTGCTTTTCATTTGTGCCTTGCTAGTTGGTGCGTTTACCCTCACATGGGTGATTATGGAACGTTGTAACTATTATTATACTGATAAATCTTTCTTTCTATGGATTGTCTTGATAATGAGTATGTTGACGCCCGTATGTCTATTTCTGATGTAGTATGACGATGCTCCTCATTCTGCACTTGATCTTAACTTCTTTGTAGGTTTTTAAGATATTTTTTTTTCTTTTTTCTTTCTGATTGTAAATCTCAGTAATACACTTTTGTTGATCTGCTCGATTTGTATAACTGTACTGGTAATTTCTTTTCTTTTTTTTCCATTAGCTTTGACTGAGAATATTGTGTACCACATAACGCTTGGCTAAATAGAAATATTTGAATACAAAATACATTTGAGCGAGGTTAGAGGTCTCTCAGAGGTCGCTCAGACTAGTCTCAGGAAATAATCGTAATACATAGTGCAATGGAACTTTTGCTACGAGGGAGTTACGAGGCCTCTACGGGTGGTTTAATACAGAATCGTATATATATATAATGACCAGGGCCAGCGAACGGACTACATTTCATGCTGTCAAAACCGTCGGACCAAAGTTGTCAGAATCAATTCTCCTTTTGCAGGCCTAAAGTAGATAGTTTGGGCCTATTGATTCTCAATTTGGCAAGACTTTGAATTAAAAACCATTGAGTTATGGCTGTCCAAACTTACTTATCAAAATCAATGTCTCTACAACGCCCACCCTACCTTGGAGTTTAATTACCCCTAATTACCCCAGACAACTTCAATAAACCAAAGATCCTTATATATTTTCGAAAGGTTGACACTTTTACCTGCATGATCCTCAAGTATAAAGAATGTAGGCACTTTTTGTAAAATACTAGGAGCAATTGAACTTTGCACATCATTTTCATTTTTCTCTGATCCAAATTTGACCTTGATTTGTTTTTAATAACAAGATCCGAATATTGCTGATGATCAAGTTTCTGCCTCTAAAGTGTAGGTATGGCCATGGTCTATCAATCCCCCCAAAATAGTAATGATAAGGTAATTGACACAGGAATTATCAAAGAAATAAAAAAATTGCGTTGTAGAGACACAGCATGCGTTGTAGAGACATTCTGCGTTGTAGAGACACTGCGTTGTAGAGACATGTTTAGGCAATGGTACCATGTCAAATGAAACAGTTCTAACAACCATGCAAATGCTTGGAAATGGTCCAAAATGGTTGTGCTCATTCTCAGACATGTGAGAAGTGATACCATAACAAAAAAAACATAAACCATTTTTATTTGTTATGTCAGGGTCAGCCATAAAAGGTGAATTGATATATCAATATCCGAATTTCATTATTTGGAGACAAATTAACATTGAAATGAGCTAATTCCAAACATGCACACTAACCCACATGCAGTCAATCATTTCACAAAATTTTGGAAATGAAAAACAATTTTTACTCTATGAATCAATCAATAACCCAAAATGCGTTGTAGAGACACATGCCATCGTAGAGACATTGCCTGGAAATGAGTTATTGACATGTCTCTGAAATGATTGAAAATGACTAGAAATGGTTAGAAATGGTTGTGCTCACTCTCAGACATGTGAGAAGTGATACCATGACAAAAAAACCCATAAACCATATATATTTGTTATGACAGGGTCAGCCATATATGGTCAATTAATATATCAAAATGCAAATTTCATTATTTGGAGACATATTAACATTGAAATGAGCTAATTCCAAACATGCACACTAACCCACATGCAGTCAATCATTTCACAAAATTTTGGAAATGAAAAACAATTTTTACTCTATGAATCAATCAATAACCTAAAATGCGTTGTAGAGACACATGCCATCGTAGAGACATTGCCTGGAAATGAGTTATTGACATGTCTCTGAAATGGTTGAAAATGACTAGAAATGGTTAGAAATGGTTGTGCTCACTCTCAGACATGTGAGAAGTGATACCATGACAAAAAAAACCATAAACCATATATATTTGTTATGACAGGGTCAGCCATATATGGTCAATTAATATATCAAAATGCAAATTTCATTATTTGGAGACATATTAACATTGAAATGAGTTAATTCCAAACATGCACACTATTTCGCATGCAGTCAACCATTTCACAAAATTTTGGGAATGAAAAACAATTTTAACTCTATGAATTAAGCAATAACCAAAAATGCGTTGTAGAGACACTTGCCATCGTAGAGACATTGCCTGGGAATCAGTTTTGGAAATGTCTCTGAAGTGGTTGAAAGTTATTGGAAATGGTCAGAAATGATTGTGCTCACTCTAAGACATGTACGAAGTGTTACTATGACAAAAAATGTCATGATCCATATTTATTGATTGTTACAGGGTCAGCAATAATAGGTCAATTGATATTTTGATATGCAAACTTCTTTATTGGGAGACAAATAAGCATTGAAATGGGCTAATTCCTGACCTGCACACTACCCCACATGCAATAAACCATTTCATAAAATTTTGGGACTGAAAATCAATTTTAACTCTATGAGTTAAGCAATAACCAAAAATGCGTTGTAGAGACACTTGCCATCGTAGAGACATTGCCTGGGAATCAGTTTTGAAAATGTCTCTGAAATGGTTGAAAATTATTGGAAATGGTCAGAAATGATTGTGCTCACTCTCAGACATGTACGAAGTGTTACTATGGCGAAAAATGTCATAAACCATATTTATTCATTGTTACAGGGTCAGCAATAATAGGTCAATTGATATTTTGATATGCAAATTTCTTTATTGGGAGACAAATAAGCACTGAAATGGGCTAATTCCTGTCCTGCACACTACCCCACATGCAATGAACCATTTCATAAAATGTTGGGACTGAAAAATCAATTTTAACTCTATGAATTTATCAATAACCAAAAATGCGTTGTAGAGACACTTCCCACCGTAGAGACATTGTCTGGGAATGGGATTTTAACATGTCTCTGAAATGGTTGAGAATGATTGGAAATGGATAGAAATGGTTGTGCTCACTCTTACACATATAAAAAGTCATTCCATGACTAAAAGAGTCATGAAGCATATTTATTTGTTATGACAGGGTCAGCTATAATAGATCAATTAATATTTTGATATTCAAATTTTATTTTTGGAAGACAAATTACCATTGAAATGAGCTAATTCCTGATCTGCTCACTACCCAACATGCAGTCAACCATTTCACAAAATTTTGCAAATGAAATTCAATTTTAACTCTTGAAATCAATCAATAACTCAAAATGCGTTGTAGAGACACATGCCATCGTAGAGACATTGCCTGGGAATGAGTTATTGGCATGTCTTTGAAATGGTTGAAAATGATTGAAAATGGTCAGAAATCGTTGTGGTCACTCTCAAACATGTAAAAAGCGATTCAATCACAAAAAGAGTCATAAAGGATATTTATTTGTTATGACAGGGTCAGCTATAATGGGTCAATTAATATTTCAATATTTCAATATCATTTTGGGGAGACAAATTACCTTTGAAATGATCTAATTCCTGATCTGCACACTACCCAACATGCAGTCAACCAGTTCACAACATTTTGGAAAGGAAAATCAATTTTAACACTTGGAATCAATCAATAATTCAAAATGCGTTGTAGAGACACTTGCCATCGTAGAGACATTGCCTGGAAAACAGTTTTTTACATGTCTCTGAAATGGTTGAATATGATTGGAAATGGTCAGAAATGGTTGTGGTCACTCTCAGACTTGTAAAAATCGATTCCATTATAAAAAGATTCATAAAGAATATTTATTTGTTATGACAGGGTCAGCTTTAATGGGTCAATTAATATTTTGATATTTAAATTTCCTTTTGGGGAGACAAATTACCGTTAGAATTAGCTAATTCCTGATCTGCACACTACCCCACAAGCAGTCAACCATTTCACAACATTTCGGGAGTGAAAATCAATATTACCTCTTGGAATCAATCAATAATTCAAAATGCATTGTAGAGACACATGCCATCGTAGAGACATTGTCTGGAAAACAGTTTTTTACATGTCTCTGAAATGGTTGAATATGATTGGAAATGGTCGGAAATGATTGTGCTCACTCTCAGACATGTCAGGAGGGATTCCATGACCTAATATATCATAAACAATATTTATTTGTTATGACAGTGTCAGCAAAAAAAGGTCAATTAATATGTCAATATGCATATTCTATTATTGGGAGACAAATTAGCTATAAAATTAGCTAATTCTCGACCTGCACAGTGCCTCAGATACAGTCAACCATTTCAGCAAATATTGGGAGTGTCAATCGATTTTAACTCTTAGAATCAATCAATAAGTAAAAATGCGTTGTAGAGACACAGGCCATCGTAGAGACATTGGCATGGAAACATTTTTTATAATGTCTCTGAAATGGTGGGAAATGATTGGAATTGGTCAGGAATGGTTTTGCTCAACCTCAGACATGTCAGATGTGAATATATGACAAAAACAATTATAAACAATATTTAGTCCTGGAGCCAATCAATAACTCAAAATGCGTTGTAGAGACATCCCATCGTAGAGACATTGCCTGGGAAACACTTTTTACAATGTCTTTGAAATAGTCAGACATGATTGGAAATGGTCAGGAATTGTTTTGCTCAACCTCAGACATGGCAGAAGTGATTACATGACAAAAACAATTATAAAAAAATATTTACTCACGGAGCCAATTAATAGCTCAAAATGCGTTGTAGAGACACTTCTCATCTTGGGAGACATTGGCTGGAAATCAGTTTTTACACTGTCTCTTAAATGGTAGGAAATGATTGGAAAGGGTCAGGAATGATTGTGCTTACCCTCACACATGTCAGAAGTGAGAACATGACAGAAACAATCATAAACCATCTTTATTCTTTATGACAGGGTCAGCAACGAAATGAGTGAACAATTATTGCAAATGGGTTTTGTCACCCTCTGATATATAGTCAGTCATTCTATCACTCGGAATATAACAAACCATGTTAACTTGGTGTAACACCGCCATGTGTAACACCATCATGTGTAACATCTGCATCTGTAACACTGCCATGTGTAACACCACCATGTGTAACACCACCATGTGTAACACCGCCATGTGTAACACTGCCATGTGCAACATCACCATGTGTAACACTGCCATAACTAACATATACATGTGTAACACTGCCATGTGTAACATCTACATGTGTAACACTGCCATGTGTAACACTGCCATGTGTAACACCACTATATGTAACACTGCCATGTGTAACACCACCATGTGTTACACCACCATGTGTAACACTGCCATATGTAACACCACCATGTGTAACATTGCCATGTGTAGCACTACCATGAGTAACACCACCATGTGTAACACTGTCATGTGTTACAATACCATGTGTATCCCCCGCCCTGTTTTGTTTTTGTTTTTTTAAGATTTTATTTTCACTGGGTACTACACCTCCAATGAGAGTAGGATCTTTTGGTGGAACCCAGCTTGTGGGAGCATGTATTTACATTATTGGTTGAACAACACAGTTATGTACATCAATGACTATTTTATACCAGATACAAGTAAAGTTTTAACTTTGATTTGAGGTTTGATATTAGGTCTGGTAGGGTAGCCACTTTTACTAGTGTGACCCACCTTCTCCAGTATGTACATCGTATAATAAATGAGTTATAAATAGTTCACAATTTTTAAAGCAATAATATAAACATAACATTGTTGGTGTTTTGAAGAAACGAAAAAGGAAGGGTTAACCTCTGTCAATGAGAGTGACCACTTCATAAGGATTTAGTGAAAGATCATATTATCATTATTAGTAAACTATAAGGGATTAACTGATTAAAAGATTAAAATTTCAGGTTTTGCAGGTAACAATAGTGGTAGAACATGGTGGAAGGGTTAACCTCTAGCTAATGAGAGTGGCCTCTTCCATCCATCTACATGATGCTAGCTTAGTAGCAGTAATGCAGCTGGGGTGACAACAGTTTGTTTTTCTTTATATAGTCGGCAGTGAGGTGCTAGGGTGTTTAGTTCAAACATAATAAACCTTGACGCCATCTACATTAACTGTTTGGACCGGACACTAATTATTTTATAGTTGCTTGTAAAGATTCAAACATAATATACTTTGACGCTATTTACATTAACTGTTTGGACCAGACACTAAGTATTTGTAGTTGATTGAACAGCCTGGTTTAACGTCTGGATTAACCACTCTTTCTGAAGAGATTTAAACGTTTCCATGTTGCCTATATTTCTCATTCTTGGTGTAAGTTGATTCCATGTCCTTGCAGCTTTATTAAAGACTGAATCTTTTCAATATTCAGTTTTTGAGAAGAAGTTCTTTAGGGGAGAAGCATCATTAGATCTGGTGTGATTATTATCATTTTGTGATTTGAAGTAAAAGGTTTGATGATGCTTAGTTCACAGCATTGCTTTAAATGATTTGGCAACAGTTTGTTTTTCTTTATGTAGTCGGCAGTGTAGTGAGAATGTGTACGGTTCAAACATAATATGCCCAAGCGCCCCCTACATTCATTGTTTGGACTGGACACTATACATTATATAAGAACATTTGAGTTAATTCATTGTCTGTTTTAACCATACTTTCTGTAGGGATTTAAATGTCTCCATGTTGCCTATATTTCTTGTTCAGGGTGAGAGTTGATTCCAGGTCTTTGCTGTTTTATTAAAGATTGGGTTTTTACCACATGACCTTGGAAACACAAAGATATTTTGAATGCATGCAAATTTGGTACATTAATTCATATGACCAAACGTGCTAAATCACCCAAAGGGGAGAACATTCCATCAAAAAGATCTCTTGTGAATAGATAACTTTGGAAAATCTCTTTTTGCGACTTGTGACTCATTTTCCTGAAACACATCACATATGATGAAAGATTGTTGAGAGGATTGGGGAGGAAGAGGGGGGTGGTGTACAAATGAGGGACACGTAAGTCAGAAAGAGGGGAGAGGACAGAAGTGGGAAAAACGAAGAGTAAAAGAAATGAAAACTGATATTTTATATTCTTTTGAAAAAGACCCAATCACTGCCCCCCCCCCTCCTGTTCTTCATCCCATACACCAATGAAACCTATCTAAGACCTTCAATACATCAAAATCAACAAGATCCAGTAAGATAATTGCCTTATTTGTCTCATTTGTGTCTCTCTGACGCCCCTAATCTGTCAAAAACTCAGTATTTAATAAAGTAGCCAAATCTTGGAACCAATTTAACTCCCCCCACGATCAAGAAATATTGGAAACATTGAAACCTTCAGAAAAGATGGCTGCTTAACACTATTGCTTGATGATAACCTTAACTTGACAATGTGTCCAGTCCAAACAGTAAATCTAGGTGGCACTACAGCCTATTATGATTGAACCGTACACCTCCCTCTTGTCTAGCCGACTATATAATGAAATTATTTCTGTTGTAAAATCAAAAGACCGACTATACTCCCAACCTTATGGTCGGGGTGCATCAAAACCTAAAGAAACATTGCTAAAAATACTTGCAAATATATGTGAATGCTAGGAAGTCATAATCATTTATCCTATAATCACAACCAGGAAAAAATAGATTTCTTTCACATTTAACCTGGGTTAATCGACACAATAATTCATGAATTAATAAATTCGTCATGGTCACCATTAGTGTTGATATTCACTTCCAAAGGTAGGAGATTCAATATTAGGACAGTCCTTTATGGAGATAGGGTCTCCGCCATAGACATAGGAGGGAATGAGTATTCAGATAACCCTGAAAATGGGGTATCAGTCAACAACACCTCTAATTACTTTTTGCAATAGGATTATATCTAGTGTTCCCATTATAATTTCTGTGCAAAATTGTGCACATATTTCACACATCTACAATACAACTTCGGCAAGAGGATATAGGCCTATGCATATTTCCTCAGCACAATATTGTAGCCATATAATGCAGCAATAATAACATTATTTTGCTTAATTATCATACGTTCATTTTGTATATAATATGTATAGGTGAATCATGATGTTTAATCCCCAAATCATCAAGAAAACCATAATCTGTTCAAGTGTATATATGCACTGCGCATAATATGCGCCTATAGGATTTACTTATTTCTAAGTATTAGTCATATTTATTTCAATATGCTATATGTTGTCCAAGTGCCCATAGAGCTCTATAGTGAAGGAGTTGTACCATGCTTACAATCAGGTCCGCGCTTTTGGCTTATATTAGTACCCACACTCAGACTGCTAGGGAACCTGTAGTGTTTCCTCGGCGCAAGCCGGAATCAGCTGTGCCCCAAAAGCACGGCCAAAGTTTTCAACTAGTTGCTATGATGACCAGTGCTAAGGCATATAGTAAGCAGTTACAGTACTGGTTACCTATATGTATGACACTGTAAATATACCAACATCTCGCCTTGTGCTTTATTAAATCAGAGTAATAATATTGAGGCTTCTGTCCATTATTATCTATTCTCCTCCTCAAACGAAATCGGGTCACTACAAATCTTTGAAAGAAAAACAAAAAAAAAACGAATACTTTTTATTCTTTTGTAAAAGACCCAATCATTCCGCCCCCCCCCCCTCTTCTTCACCCCATACACCTATAAAACCTGTCTAAGAACTTCAATACATCATAATCAATACGATTCAGTCACATAATTATGTTATTTGTCTCATTTGTGTCTCTACGACGCCCCCATCGTAGAGACAAATGTCTCTACGATGGGGGCATCGTAGAGACAAATACCGAACATATTGAATATCAATGTTGCCTATTTTTAAGTGTTTATATTTGATTTTTTATCAAGAAAAGGCTTGAATCTATCTATATTGGATGGCATAGCTTGAGTCAAGCAGAAATAATGCTATTACATGCCAATGGAAAAACACAGTAAGGTTGCGTTGTAGAGACAATTTTAATTCAAAGAAAAATAAAAACAAAAAATGTATAAAAAATTCTAATTTTTTTTGGTAGGAGCATCATTTATCTATAGATTATAAAAATGTCATTTTCTATAATTTTGGCTCATTTGCCTCAAAATGCGGACGTTTTTAAAAGCGTTGTAGAGACATGACAGGATTAGCCAAAGTCATGTTTTTTGCTTCCTTGATGAGGTGAAAGGACAACCATATGTTTTGGTGTGGGAATATACGTATTTTGTTGTGATGGTATGGTAGGATAGATGTTGAGGTTATGTCCCAGCTTTTGAAATTTCTATATTTAAATTTTTTTAATATGATTTCATCTTAGAGAAAAAATGCGTCGTAGAGACACAAAAAATGACTAAAAATGAATATCATTCAAATTTTAAAATAAGGAATTGCACCAAACGTTTGAAACCATGTTTATAGATAAAACAATATGTCTGAGAGAGGTGGGTATAAGAGAAAAATAGGTAGGGTTTGTCATTCTTGAGTTATAGCGTGACTAATAGAAGTCACTTTTATGTAGTCCGTTCGCTGGCCTTGGCCATATATATATATATGGGTCAGGTTTTCAAGTGTGCTGTTTTGCCACATGAGGGTATGGGAGACGGGCAAATTTCGAAAGTGTCTCAAGAGGTTCCTGGACCCTTCGACTGTAATATATGGGTCAGATTTTCAGAAAATGTACAATTTGCCTTCACCAATCCTCTCAAATAACCCACATGTAAGACAAAAATGAGCTTCAAAATGGAGTTTAACATAACAGAACTGATACTTTAAATCAATGCGATACCAAATGTGATGTGTTCCAGGGAAATGAGTCATAAGTTTATCACTTATAGTTATATCGACCGATGTATCAAATGTCAGGACAATGTATGTAATATATCCTTTCATTTTAAAGGTCAACATATGGAGTATATTTGGCTACTTTACTGTTTATTGCCCCCAGAAATATTGTTAACATTTTTATTAAAATTTACAAATATCAAACTTAACATCTAGAAATACTAATTAGATTATTAGACTGTTTACTATCATTAGAATCGGCTTGATCTCATTTTTCCAAATATGATGGTATCTCAAAATCTATTTTTTGCGACTTATGACTCATTTTTCTGAAACAAATCACAAATATACTCAAATATACCTGATATTCATCATTTACCGGTCTAATTTAGCAAAATTTCCAATATGTGTAGAGCTGCCAATTGTACATTTTCTGAAAATCTGACCCATATGGGATGTATGCTTCCAGGAAAACTTTATGCCAACAAAATCGGATTGGGGATTCTGTCTTTTTGGGCCTTTTGAATATTTTTGCTCACTTACTGTGACGTAAGTATATCCTTCAGTGTTGGAATTTTTTTAATACTCAAGAATTTCCATGAAGGATGTGACAGATGAGAACCATATTTTTTTCAAAGAGTCTTTCTATCAGTTATGATAAGTATGTGTATTTTCATTATCTGATAATCAATATGTACAATGTGGCCATCAACTGATTTCAATCATTTTTAGACCTATGCCAATGTGAACATTGTTATGGCTCATTTCATTTATATTTTTTCAACAAAAAATAAGGTAAACTAACAGTTGTTTGCATTCTTAGATGCTAAATATTGATTTGAAATATAGAAAAGTATATGTGGAATGAAAATGGTCGCCATGGGGAAGTGCGTGAAACAAAAATAATGAAAATTCAACTCATATTTTCTTTAATAATCCTGGGACATGTACAAAAATGCAAAACAGCACACATGAAAAAACTGACCCATATTATGTGGGTCAGATTTTCAGAAAATGTACAATTGGCAGCTGTACACATTGATGAAATTCTGCTAAATTAGGCTGAAAAATGATGAATACCGGATAAATTCGAGTATATTTGTCATTGCATTGATTCTAGCAATCTGTTTGGTTAGGTTGAACTGTATTTTGAACTTTATTTTTGTCTGAAATTTGGGTTATTTGAGAGGATTGGCGAAGTTGAATTGTACATTTTCTGAAAATCTGACCCATATAGCGCAATGCACCCACACACAGTATGTGTATCTGAGTTATTTTATCTTGTGTTGATTTAAATAGATTGATTGATATAAAGGTGAATGTATGTTACCTATATTCTCTTAAAACTGTAAATGAGTCAGATTTTCAGAAAATGTACAATTGGCAGCTCTACATATTTAGTAAATTCTCCTAAATTAGGCTAAAAAATGAAGAATACCAGGTATATCTAAGTATATTTGGTATCCCATTGATTTAAAGTATCAGTTCTGTTATGTTAAACTGCATTTTGAAGCTCATTATTGTCTTAAATGTGGGTTATTTGAGAGGATTGGTGAAGGTGAGTTGTACATTTTCTGAAAATCTGACACAAATATCTCTCACCCCTCATCCTATCATTGTAGTTCTCTCCTAGTTCCTTCTCTTAGCTAGTCTCTTTCTATTTGTGTTGTTACATGCATAAAACAAGTCACAGTTGATCGAACCAAAAGGTAATAGCCACTCAACCAGATTTAACCGATTCAACGGTTAAAACTCAAGCTCATTTCTTACCAAGTATGCACATGGTACTGTACTTGCACGATAGGATTGTATATTGTCATATTATTTTGTGTATCAATTAATAAACGTTTCTAATAAAAAAAAGAAAAGAAAAAAGGTTTGATTGATTTTGCCGACATTCATCTCAACGCTTGGGTCCTGTTGTTGTGGGGTGTGGTTCGCCGATGACATGGGAAAAGATTTCCCTTATAAAAATGACAGCAATATTATTAGGGTTGAAAGGGATATCAACTGGCAAATCACTTGCCCCAATAATTATTCTTGCTATTATTTATACATCTCAGGTGAAATTATAGTTTACAATATATGGGTCAGATTTTCAGAAAATGTACAATCGGCAGCTGTACATATTTAGTAAATCCAGCTAAATTAGGCTGCAATTTGGTCAATACTAGGCAAATTCAAGTATATTCGGCATTGCATTGATTTTAGCAATCTGTTTGGTTGTGTTGAAGTGTATTTTGAACTTTATTTTCGTCTGAAATTTGGGTTATTTGAAAAGATTGGCGAAGTTAAATTGTACATTTTCTGAAAAACTGACCCATTATCAGGTATTACCTGAATCACCATGGTTTAAAGAAAATCTGTTCTGTAATTGTGGACCGAATTTTGAAACCACAAATGTGATGTGTTCCAGGAAAATGAGTCACAAGTCGCAAAATTGATATTTTTCAATGCGTTCGTTCCACATGATCTCTTTATCAAAATGTTCTGATTTTTATAGGGTTTAGCACTTATAGACATATGAATCCATGTAACACATTTCGGGACATTGTATTAATTATTGCGTTTTGAAGGCCTTCGTATGGAGTATATTTAGTTACTTTACTGGTAATTACCATCCCGCAACATTGCAAACCTTTTTTTCCAAAAATAAAAATATCAAACTTAAAGTATAAAAGTACGGAAGACGAGAGTGTTCATGTGATGAAAAGTAAAATTCAGTTTTATTTTTAAAAAAGAAAATCATTTTCGTTTCCAAAATCATTGTGCATCACATTTAAATAATAAAATCACTTTCGATTTTCGTTTTGACTTTCGTTTCAAATTCACAGGTCACTACTGGTATCGTTTTAATTTTTGTTTCAACATCACATGTCACCATCGTTTTGATTTCCGTTTTGACTTCCGAGATTTTAAATGAGCGCCTATGGGAGCCGCCATCTTGGATTGGTTATGCCTCTGTTCCTGTTCCTGTTCTCTCTTCCTTTTAACCAATAGTAATGTATTCATGTCTCTGATTGAATTTGATTGTACTCCCTTTCTTCCGGGACCTAAGGTTAATGTCTCTTTTAACTAAATATTTCATTCGTCATACTTAAAACAAAGGCCAATGACAATGTTAGACTTAAGGCCAAAATTAACTGAAACAAATTTTTTTTTATTTCATTTACAGGCCAAATCATTAATTTTACAGAATCAACAAGTTACAAAAGACAAAACATCTATAGATGTCAAACATTTTTTTTAAAACAAATTCTCATAACAGTGATATGTCTCATTTGCCGAGTAAACACTAGAAAATTACCTTTAATTTAGATTTACATCAATTGAAATGTATACACATATAGTTAACTTATTAATCTAATCTCATCTACCAAAGACATGACTTTTAGAATTCTCGTAGACTCGAATACAACTATTCAATCTAGCCGCCACCTAATGTTTAAATTTGAAATTAATCTTTATTTCACCTCGGGAATGGAGTGCCCATAGACTTTGTATAGGCTTGTTATATGCGAGGAATAGGGAAGAAACAGATGACCCAGTTTATCCTTCTGCGTTTTCATTGGCTATTCTGAAAGTAGGGCAGGGTTGTCATGGCGTCGTCAACGTCACGCCCGGCGTCAACGACAGCCGTCATAAACTCAAGCGCCACTGAAACGATGCCACTCCCTTGCCGTGTTGCTCTCGCATCAAGTTACGGTAATTAAAAGCAATCTAATATGTTTAAAATCGTTTGTAAGAGGTCAAATAAATCTCGAACTAACCTTAGTGCTGTCTGTGGGATCATTCTTCACCTCGTTTCCGGCGAGGGGAAACCCTCGGTGCTACGCTTCGCTCTGCACCTCGGGTTTCCCCCACCTCCAACTCGGTGAAGAATGATCCCACAGACAGCACTTCGGTTAGTTCTATATATGGACGCAATGGGAAGTGTCTATATACTAGTTGCCAGGATGTTAATAGAACATTGTTACCATTACGCACTGTATTTTCATGTGTTCTGTGAAGTGGAATAGAGTACATGGATGGATACTGATGCTAACTATAACCCTAAACCTAACCTTAAATGTGTGGTCCTAGGTCAGTATAGGCAGTAGTTATACCCCACTAGCATCCTGACAGCTAGTTTTTAGTTGATACCGACACACGATGCATTCTTCCTCTGCTACGTCCAGCTATGGTCAAGTGCTGCTCTATGGTTCTGCGTACTCCAATGCTTACAGGAGAGAGTGTATTCAACTAATGTTATATCAGAAGAATCGCAACGATTTCAGCATCACGCAGAACTGGAAGTGGATTGTCTAACAAATGTTTTGTTTTAGCACTGAAACCGGAAGTTTCTGTGGCTTCTGTGGCTTCTGGTGTTAAATTCGCACACCACACACTGTGACCGGGATAGCGAGATTTCACATGTGGGCCAGATTTTCAGAAAATGTATAATTGGCAGCTGTACATATTTAGTAAATTCTGCTAAATAAGGCTGCAATTTGGTCAATACTAGGTAAATTCAAGAATATTTGGCATTGCATTGATTCTAGCAATCTGCTTGGTTAGGTTGAACTGTATTTTGAACATTATTTTCGTCTGAAATGTGGGTTTTTTGAGAGAATTGGTGAAGGCGAATTGTACATTTTCTGAAGATCTGACCCATATACTTCTATACACATGTTGGTCTAAAGCACTAATGTTTGAAATAATCAAAAGATAAGCCTGGTATCAACTAAAACAAAACATTATTTTTTTATATTTAGGCCACAAATGAATAAGAAATATAAATACAAAAGGTTTGCATGGATACCAAGTTATACCTGAATTTGCTAAAGCAAAAACATTCTTTCCGGGGGTCGAAAATAAGAGCCTATTGCTAAAAATATTTAATATAGTTTTTTGAGAAACAAAGAAATATTTGACACAACCTTTCTTTTCTTTTTATTAAATCACAGATTCAAAAAGTTTCAATATAAAATGCAATTTAGATTTAGTTACTGTTACATGTAACAAAACATAGAGGCCCATATAATAATATAATGTGCTCATATCCATACCAATACATAATACTCATAATAGTACTCATACAAGTAGTCAAACATAGTCAATCAACCAATTTCAATACCCATATTTTTTTTACTGATTAATTACTAGCAAATATATTTCGCATTAAGATTGAAATCCAAATTTTGAAAAAAATAATTAAGCTAATGACTGACTCTGAAACTAAATCAAGTAACGCGTATCCAAGGACCCATGCCACCACCCCAAGAACAATGTCACCCATTTACTACTCATTTCTACTCAATTATTAATATCCACGATCAATTTCCTATCAATAGACATTACCTGAAGAAGACCACAAGACCAGGTCGAAACGTTGTGTTTTAAAGTGCCAAAATATGCCTAAATAAATTGCAAAGACTGAAGTTTGAGGGTTAAGATTAAGATTAAGATTAAGATATATTTATTTTCGACTTGTCGCTTTCAGGAAACATAGCTCCAGCATAGGGAGGTTTACAAGCTTCCTGTTCTTTTACATGATCATATTAACAGTGTATAATTCCTCAGTCGTCATTGATGAAAGCGGTCCACTGTTATTTTCATTAATAAATTTCAGTTACAATGTTTTCAATTTAGGTAAAAGGCGCACTATATCTTGCATGAAAATTACCTCTGAGTTGTAATTAACATATAAGTATAAAGTTAAAAATATTTGAAGTCAATGGATAGTTTTTTAGTTATTCAATGAAATACTGGTCTGACCATATTAGAGTTTTCTTTGCAAGTGCCTTAAATGATTTTGTATCATGAACCCCATGTGCCACGGTCTGGAGAGAGTTCCAAGAGAAGGGAATTCTGTGTAAAATTGATTTCCTTAACTGCTCGTTTTTTGGTAAGATTTGTTTTAAAGGCTTTCTGCCTGTCGCAAAATTTCTTGTGTTTAGATTTCTTATATCAATTTATCTTGGGATGCTCGCCAGAGCGTGGCCTGCCTGTAAAATATGTAATCTTCGTCTATGTTTCAAGGTCAGCAGATTCTTTTTTACATGAATATCATCGACGTTGGCCCTGGATGGAGGGTGTGGTGTTATTATTCAAATAATATTTTGAATTAATGTTTAATATAATGAAATTATACCACTGAATAATGTTTAAGCCTTCCGACCACTTCTCAAGGGAACGAATACATTTTACTGAATGCACCCCTGGAAAGTAAAAGCAGGGTAAATTCAACATGATAGAAGCACTATAATGTTGAAGCACACAAGAAACTAATGAATGGTCGAAATAAAATGAAAACTAAAATTTACATGTATAGGCTTAATACCACCTCCTTTAATCAAGAAACCATTTCGTCCCTACAAATGATCTCCTTTGCATTTCATTAATAACATTGGTTCAATATACATACAATATACATACCTCAACATAACTTATACTATATCTATCTACTTTACACGGTAGTCTATACTCTATGACACTACTCATTCAGTAATAGTTGTATAGTTGTTACTTGTAGTGTCAAATACCTCATTGTAGTGTCAATACCTCATTGTAGTAACAATGACTCATTGTAGTGTCAATGACTCATCGTAGTGTCAATGACTCATCGTAGTGTCAATGACTCATCGTAGTGTCAATGACTCATCGTAGTGTCAATGACTCATCGTAGTGTCAATGACTCATCGTAGTGTCAATGACTCATCGTAGTGTCAATGACTCATCGTAGTGTCAATGACTCATTGTAGTGTCAATAACTCATTGTAGTGTCAATACCTCATTGTAGTGTCAATACCTCATTGTAGTGTCAATACCTCATTGTAGTGTCAATACCTCATTGTAGTGTCAGTACCTCATTGTAGTGTCAATAACTCATCATAGTGTCAATAACTCATTGTAGTGTCAATAAATCATTGTAGTGTCAATAACTCATTGTTGTGTCAATAACTCATCGTAGTGTCAATAACTCATCGTAGTGCCAATAACTCATCGTAGTGTCAATAACTCATCGTAGTGTCAATAACTCATCGTAGTGTCAATAACTCATCGTAGTGTCAATAACTCATCGTAGTGTCAATAACTCATCGTAATGTCAATTACTCATTGGAATGAGTCAGATTGATCTCGATCTGTTTTTCTAATTGGGTTTAGGACTTTATATTAGCTCTCCCATGCCCCTTCCTCAAGAGTCTGAAACAATTAAAATGTCCAGCCTGTTCATGTTTGTCCTCCTCTATGTTTCTGAGTTTTGCTTTTTTTTCTTATGATTCAGTAGGTTATTATTTCTTTTTATCCCTCTGGTTGATTTTCCAAAATCAAGCCAAAACGATTTTTCGCCCTTGAACTGTTGTAATACCTCTAATTGACAGACAACACTGACATATCTTTTTATCAGTTAATATCTGTATACAAAATTCGATGTTTAATTTATAGCTTTTGGTGGTAGTTACTGGCTATTATGGCTAATTAAATCACTTTGCCGCAATGCCAAAACTTTGCTTGAAGGTAGTTGTTCACAAGGGTATATCCGATGAACTATTTGTGTTCTCTTGCGTCCTGGAAACCAAGAAATGAAAGAATAATTTAGGCCTGCAAAACATAACCTTTTCAAGGCCGCCTGTACATCCTTACTCTGCATCACTGGATTGCCTTCCAGAAGAAACGCCTCCCATTTAGCTTTTTCAGATAGGAGGGAAATGATTCCATCTGCACACTCAGAGGGAATATTATTTGTTTCCAAACTGAGACACATCAAAGTCAGATTCCTTTTCAAAGCTGTGAGAAGATGGGCACACCCTTCACCTGCAATATGGTTGCAGCTCAAATTGAGCTGGTTAAGGCCACTGTTTCTTGATATGGCTTTTGCCAGGGAGGTACAGCCAGTATTTCCTATGCAGTTCTGGCTGAGATTGAGGGTGTCCAATGTATTGCTTGTCCTCAGACCAACTTCTAATAATGTGCATCCTTCATCGCTTATTTCATTCTTTGCCATGCTAACTTTCCTCAGATGTGTATTTTCTTGGAGAAGAGTACCAAAAGCCTCTGCAGATTTCACACCTAATGAGTTGTCATCAAGCAGTAGCTCCTTCAAACATTTGTTACTTGAGAGGCCTTGTAAGATGGACATTCCACCTTCATCATTCAAATCATTTCCATGAAGATCTAGCAAAGTTACTGATTGATTTTTGGACAATGCATGGCCTAGAGCCTTGGCGCCGTTTGTTGAGATGTTGTTGTTTGATAGATCTATGGAGTCCAATGTGGAGTTAGTGCACAGAGCCTTGGCAATGGTCTCAGCCCCTTTATTTCCTATTTGATTATCATACATGACAAGTTTTTGCAGAGTGTTGTTGCAAACTAGTGCCTTGCCAATAGCTTGCCCTGCCTCAGCGTCGATACTGTTGGCAGAAAGATCCAGGAAAATCAACTTGCTGTTTCTTTCTAAGCCTTTTGCAAATGATAAAGTTCCTTTCTTTTCTATCCCGGTACAGCCAATATTCAGGTGTTCAATTACCTCATCATTGGCAATTGCTTCTCCAATGTCTACCAAACTGTCCCCCAACTGATTTGATTGAAGCTCCAAGTACCTCATAGATAAATTGTTTCTAACAACTTGGGAGAGTGTCTTCCATTCCTGAGATGGTTTTATATGGTTTTGAAATAGAACCAATGACTCCAAGGTTGTATTGTTTTGCATGGTATCTTCAAGACTTTGCATGAATCTACTTGTAAGTTTACATGAAGACATATTCACACTTTTCAGGGACATATTTCTTTTCATGGCCTCCTGAAAAGCACCTGTTGGTCCATCACCCAAATTGTTCTTCCAAAGGAACAAGCGTTCAAGTGTGGTATTGTATCCTATGCCTTCCCAAATAGCAATGGCACCATTAGTTCCTATTCCATTTTTGTCAAGATTGAGGGTCTTCAGTCCAATGTTATGTCTTAGGGTTGTACCAAAGGATATTGCACCCCTGTCGCCAATTGCATTACCTGATAAGGACAAGCTCTCGAGAGTATTATTTTTCAACAGTGCTTGTGCTAAACAAGAACCCCCTTGAGACCTTATCTGGCATGCATTAAGTTTAAGAAAATTGAGTTTTGTATTGGTTTCTAGGGCAGAAGCCAGGGATTTTGCTCCTCCATCCCCTACATTTGAACCACATAAATCCAGGAATGTTATGATGCTCTCTCTGGCCATATCCATGTACATTGTAAGTTGAGATGGCAGAGTATGAATGAATAAATCAAGTGCTTTCAGGGTTTTGTTCTGTTTTAGAACATTCAATATCTCAGCTTCACTGATGGTGCTTGAAGAATAATTGCTTGGAAGAAAGTTTTCATTAGCACATGCCTTCAAAATTTGCAGGGAATGTGTTGCTTTTAGCAATGAATTGAGACCGTCAAAGCCAATTGGATTGTTAGAAATTAAAAGAATCTCTAATGATTGATTTTCATCCATATACCTTGCAATTGCTTTTGCACCAGCATCACCAATGGAGTTGGAATTGACATTCAAATAATTTAAATTGGTCATTGGCAATGCTTCACTCATTACAAGAATCCCTTTGTCATGCATATTATTTGAGGCAAGATCTAAAGACTCAATAGTCTGGTTTTTTCTGAGAAAATCTTTTAATGTTTCCCCACATTCATCAGCAATCACGTTTCTTGACAGATCAAGTTTTTTCAGAGTTGTGTTGTGCATCAAGCCTTTGAAGAGGCGTGTGGCGGCCACATCATCTAACAAATTATGGCCTAAGTTTAGGAATATAAGGCCTGTATTCTTGGCCAGGGCTGAAGCTAAGGCTTCTGCTCCTGCTAACCTTATCTCATTCTTCCACAGTATTAATTCTTTTATCGAGGTATTGTCCCTCAGACCATTAGCGATTGCTATAGCACCTACCGCACGTATTTGATTACATTCAAGATCAACTAGAGTCAGTGAACTGTTTCTCTGAAGAGATCGTCCAATCACACATGCCCCACTGGGGCCTAAATTAACTTCTTTCATTACCAGCTGTGAAATTCCACAGTTTTCCTGCTCAAGGACATTGGCAATCACATTTGCACCAGTAGACCCCAGATTGTTGAAACTGAAGTCCAAAGAATATATTCCACTGTTTCTCTTCAATGAATCTTCTAAGTATGTGAGGTGTTTTCCAGAAAGATGACATTTCTTGGCCACCAGTTTCTGCACTCTGCAATCAGGGTGAGAGACCCATTTTCCAAGTACTTGAATTCCTACTTCATCGATGGCGTATTCAGACACATCCCACTCCTCATGCTCTAGAATTGTGTCTAATGAGAAATTTAGGCTGCAACCAGTAACATCCAGAGACCGAAGATTTTCACAAGTGAGGGCCAAGACTTGTAAATGCCGAATACTTTCCTTGGATATTGAGGGATTGTTCTTCAAATCCAAAGATTGGATGGTTGGGTTGTTTACAAGAGATTTGACAATGCAACGAACATGATGATCTGTAAGTAAATGGTCACTTAAATCAAGGCTCTCACATTTTGTCTGTCCGATTCTAATCTCCCAACATTTGTCACCCAGATTGGAAATGTCCCTGTTTCTATCTGCCATGTTTATGGTATAGTTTTCACTTGTTCTTGTCCAGCGAAGACGCCTCCTTGATAAAAATGTAAAAGGTCAATTGTTTTAATCGCACCTTGTGTCCTTAGAGTATTAAATAATTTCAACCTACCAATGAAAGTTTTTGCTTGATGAGTTTGAGTTTTATTGGAGTCCCACATTCTGGGAGAACATTAATTAGCTCTTTATCAATGATGCAACTTCCTATAAATATTTGAAAAATATCAGAATGAAGGAAACACCAGAATGTGACCTATGTTGAGCAGTTAATTACATTTCTTTTATGATTGTGAGGTTGTTGTTGATTCATGGCAAATAACTGTATGGCCAATTCCACCAATTTGACAACATTTGGCCCCCAACTGTGGAAAGTGATTAAATGGGCTTAATACAAATGAATTACCATTAATCTGATTTCTTTTTTGACTAGATGGTTGCACCAAACAGTGGAACCATATTTTTGGCCTTTTTACTTTGTTTATCCTTTTCTAAATCCTCTTTGGGGCAAAAATAAATATTTGAACTGTCATTAAACCGTGGAATTGCTAAATTTCTAAATAATCATCAAAATTGAACAGTTTTCTTTATATGTTGTGATAGTAGGTTACTTGAACATGATCTGTGTCAAAAGAAATTGCAAACAAATATTTTTGGCCCAAAAGCCATCAAAAACCAGATTTTATTACTGTGGGTACCCCTACAGTTGTGTGCTGTCACGCAGTGTGCCTAAGGTGGATTAAAAATATTTAAGAAATATATATATCAAATTATGATGAATAATGATAAAATACATGGGGTTATATATATATATGTAGAGAAGATTGAATGTATGGATTTGAGTTTTTCTTGAAACATAGCAGAGAAATAACACGGGGGCAAAAGGTCTTGGGTACTGTAGCTCCTGTTGGTTGCCGTCACACTATTTTTTAGTGCCTTATAAGGCATAACTTTAATAATGAATTTTAAATTTGACATTTATTATTGACTTTGCTTGATACCAATCTGTGTAGATTGAAGTTCATGATTTCCGAGTAGTTTTTACATGATTTATAAGGCAAAATGCTTTAAAAAATTGCCTTCATGTTGTGTTGTGTGCCGTCACGTTTGCCGTCCCAAAAAGTCATAAATGTTATCCCTAACATAAATATATAATATTAGAACATTTATCCATGAGGATTTTGCCTCTAGATGCTTAAACAGAACAGGAACAATCAATAGAAGTATTCGAGTCAACTTAAAAAAGCAAACGAGGGTAATGAATGTTATATATATTCTAAATATAATGAGTTATATAATCTGTATATGTGGGCAGAGGGTCAATGACCCGTCACCCTTGCCACTACCATTATGATTACCATTACTGAATGGTTATTTTGCTGTAACTTTTCTTCTAGTTAGAATATTTTCACAAACTAAAAAGTGTTATCACCCTTATGTCGAGACCTATCAAGTGCAAAATAGTTGTTGTTGTTGTTGTTACTTTTATTATGACGAGGGGGACATGGTCAGTGGGTCAATCTCCCTATTGGGAGGATCTCACGCCCTACTGGACACATTGGTACAAGTATATAGAGGTAACAATCGACCATTAGGTCAACGATCTAATGGCCGCCTCTATATATTCTGGTGTCAGTAAATTTTCTGATTTTCCGTAGCAAGATGGTCAGTATAGTAACAATTGTACAGTAATGTATGAGATTACTCAATAGAAAATAACCTATGATGGTATTAAATAGTACATTTTAATTACACAATCATAGGATTTGTGTAGAAATATGTGTATATATATATATGTGTATACACACACATATATAAACTATTAATAGACAATTATCATTATGGAACTTATCCAAATAGAGCAGAAAGCTCAGCATACAATAGATAAGTGAAGCTGTTGATAAGTGAAGCTAGTTCAATACATTATGTGCATATTTGTTTCATTTGTTTCTCATTTAAAACCTGATGTATTTAGAAATATGTACCATTATCCAATGGTTGTATAATTATGAGAGTTCCCTGAAATTAATACATTGTATTTATAGCATATAAAATTAATATATTTTGAAGTTTTAGACACAAGTCCATATTGTGAGAATGTGCGCATTCTAAGGCATTGGTGGCTCCCCCTACCGTCGGGCACTGGTTACCAATTCCCCCACAAACCCTTTCTCTTCCTTCTGCACCAAATCCAAACTTCGCCATTACACTAATATTTTATTGATCCCACCCACCCACACCAAATACCAAAAAGTAATGGTTACCAGCTCCCGTCGGACCAAATAACCAAATATTTTATCTCATTTTAAAAACTTTTATTACTACAATATCAATTGTGTAACAGTAATTCCCTAGTGACATGTTTAATAATTATCCCTCCTAATAATTAAACTTCACTTCAAATCATTTATCAAATATCTTACTCAAGTTTATTAATTACTCCATTTCAATTTATACTAAACTTTATATAATTCTTTAAATACAAATATGTTGTCGCCCAGGTCTGCCTTTATCATTTTATTCAATTCTCTTATGTAAATTGGGGTTTCACGAATGCTGGGGAAAAACATTAGTGTCTGATCAAATGTTTTTCCACACTATTTATATCTATATTTATATCTCTTTGTTAGGCGATGCCCAGAAGTGAAGCTGAATATATTATCTTATTTTCCAGCTCGATTTGTGATCAATTTATATTTATAACATTTACCGTCATTATTCATTTTATATTAATTTCAACGTCTTTTCCTATACATATTATATGCTATGGTGGCAAATAAAATGAAAATATTACTTATTTACTTAAATTGTATTTTATGTTCTTATTCACATAGCGTGACGGCACACAACATGCTATTTTTGGCATTTTTTCCATATTTGGGAGCCATTGTTTGACCCCCAGTAAAACCATAACTAATAATCATAATGGAAAGTTGGTAGTTCAACGTGCATATATATAAGGTTGATAAAAAATAACAACTCAATCGATTAATGTCAAAATTATTTTGGGGGGAGGGGGGGTGGGGTTCTAGGGGGCCAAATTTTGTCAAATTGGTCATATATGGTTGAATGCCTCAGGCAAGAAGCAAATGACAAACGTACAAGAGTTATCTGCCCAAGAAGTACTATAATGTATATTGGGTGTGGGAGGAGGACAAATTAAAAGTAATCTTAACTTATTATTCTCATAGTAACAAATCATATTCACAGATTCAGGCTATTCGATAAAGGTCAAATTTAGTCAAATTCAAGCCCTAAGATATAAGAGTAGTAAAAAAATATTTAAATGACAAGAGGCTGTATGTGATCAAAAGTAAAAGATATGAAACAAAAATAGAAAGTGGGAGAAGATGTGGGAATATTTAGGTTGAAAATAGAGTTGAAGTTAAAAAGATATACATTATGTGTAACTCAAAGAATTTAAATTATCATCATGTGTTACTTTACTCATGTTTAGATCATTTGTGATGTGTTCAGGAAAAGGAGTCATAAGTCGTAAAAAATTGATTTTGAGATACCATTATATTTGAAAAGATGAGAGCAAGCCGATTCCAATCATAGTAAACAGTCTAATAATCTAATAACTATTTCTAGATTTTATGTTTGAAATTTTCGTTTTTGAAAAAAAAAAGTTTCCAATATTATTTCTTGGGATTAATAAACAGTAAAGTAACTAAATGTAGTCCATATGAGGACAACCAAAACGAAAGGATGTATTACATAAATTGTCCTGAAATTTGATAAATCAATTGATACAGCTTTAAGTGATGAACTCCCAAAAATTCAGAACATTCGAATGATGTAATCTTGTGAAAGAAACACTTTGAAAAATATCAATTTTGCGACTTATGACTCATTTTCATGAAACACATTACATTTATTTCTGAATATGCTATCAACATACTCAGCATGAATCGGGTCACAACGAAAACCACTCATCAAGAGTGAGAGTGTTATATGAAACTTGAATAAAGAATGCTGATACTTACAAGAATTCCCGTTCTTTTTCAATGCCAAAGTGTGCTTGCTGCCTTGGGTATGCTCACAGCAATATCTTCATTCAAAGTTGATAAATCCTTGGCTTGTAGTCCATGCAGATATTTGAAGAATTGTGTCCAATGTCATTTACACCACCCCATTTTATACTGCATATTACATATTTACAATGCATCCGGTGATTAGTGAAAAACCCATAATCTATGGTTTCGATGATAGTCAGATCATGAAAAATATGGTTCAATATTGGCAGCACTGCACATTTTGAAAATTCTACTAAATTAGGCTGAAAAATCTTAAAAGTTAACTGGTGAGGTCATATTTAGTTATGGGTTCATTCAAATTCTGGTCAGTTAATTTTAACTGCATTCATATCTTCCTTTTTGTCGTAAAATTAGGTGTTTTCAGAAGATTTGGAAAGGCTGCTGGTGTAATATCAGGTGACTAAGCTCATGCTCGAAACTTTGAACCCAGTGATAACTTGCTACATGATAGTGGCTAGACTTGCACCAACTTAAGCCCCTGTGTCTATGCAAAGCTATATATGTAAACGGAGGGATTTGGTACTAATCTACTGAATCACTAATCAGGGTAGAAAATTGTATCTGGGCTAAAGCAACAACGGAGTCCCTCAATCTCAATCGGCACATCAAACTTGAACAACGAGGGATCCTGAAGTGGGGGAAAGTGACTCAAACATGGGATCCATTTTAATATTTGCAAGAGTTTGAAATAATAATATTTTATATATGTATAGACTTGCACCAGTCTATGGACTGGCAGTCAGTGTGTAAGGGAGGGTGATACAAAACAAACAGACAAGATAGGCACTGACATAAGCATTTATACATGAACATAATATACCTGGTGGAAATCCCAATCAGTCTCGGTTTCTTTTCATAGTTCTATATATGAAAGTATGTCAGTAATTGCATCAGAAATGTGTCATTTTAATCCTTAAGTGATGGGGTTTAACCCCAAAACGGAGGGGACAGGAGGGGTTTCATAGGTGTTCGGTATGAGTTTCCGACGTATCGGGCTCATGAAAGGCAACTTCATCAAGGATTGAAATTTTTATATTATCAAGAGTTGTTTTACAACAATAATAGTTATATAATGTATACTGAGTTGCACCAGTCTATGGACTGGCAGCCATTGTATCAGTAGAATAAGTGAAACGAAATATAACGTAGAAGTATCTTAAAAGTTACTTGAGGTGCAGTGAATAGAAATATGTAGGGTAGTAACTCTTTAGTTACATGTAGAGACAAGAGGAGTTGTATAGAAGCGTTTAAACTTGTATTTAAACGTATGTGATGTATGATTAGGTTTAATTAGATTGTTATAGTTGTATAAATAAGTGTATAAAATATGAACATCGAAAATTGAAGTTAACAACATACCTATAAGTACTTACTTCAGTAAGTATCTTAATTAAATATAAAAAGAACAATCTATGGCACTCTCGGAAGACCTATGCGTGCAAAGAGAGAGAAGGACCTTTTTCTCATTACTGATGTAATTGTATGATGAATGCGAAATAAAAACACTTATATAATGTTGCGTTAAGGAGGGAAACACCCCCTGTAATTAACAACAAACAGACAAGCTATAGGCGCTGACATCAGCATTTATTGATTAACATTATACCTTGTGGAAATCCCATTCAGTCTCGGTTTCTTCTGATAGTTCTGATAAGCGATGAAAGTACTTGAAACATGCGTAAGCAATTCCATCAGAAATGCGTTATCTGGTTTAAAAAACAACAGCTTATCCAGAGGCTAAAATACTTAATACTTATTTGAGATTATTTCTTTTGGTATTTTTGGATCCAGGGAAGAAAAACCGTCTAAGGGGAAGTATTTTATAATGTTTTTTAAATATTTGTTTCAATCATGAGGCCAAGAATTTTAAAAGGCTTATTTTCGTGCCAGCACCATACATAAAAAGCAGAGGGGTTCATGTCCAAACCACTGTTTTAAAAATTCAGCCAGTATTTGTATGGGACACACTTGTAATCATCATCATTAACTTTCCAAATAATGATGATATTATGTAAGGTTGATTCAATTGGAAGCTCCTGTCGCCGTAACGAGGTTCTAAATTATTTTTGGAATATGTAGACCTAGAAGAACTTGAAATGAAACCAAATTACTCATATCACTGTTTTTGATTAGTACATCCATTGTATTCATTGAAAAATCTCCCAACTAATTTTTCCCAGCTGACAGCTTTTTTATGACAAACTTTATTCAATCTTTCAACAAATCCATTTCGTCCAGGGCAATTAACACTTCATAAAATACAAAAGTCCGTCCCTTCCGCTTCAACAAAGCCTCATTGTGATGAGAAGAAAACAGCATTTTAGGCGTCTTCCACTAAGGTAGAAAAAATGTATTAAAATATTAGTACCCCTATATTACATAAAGTGATCTTTTTATAATATCTGCTCAGTTATACAAAATTTGTGATCCGTTTTAGGCTAGTCATAAGTTGCAAAATATGGATTTTGAGATATCATAATATTTGAAAAGAGGAGATCAAGCTGATTCCAATGATAGTAAACATGAAGGACATTTAAGAAGTATTTCTATATTTCAAGGTTGATATTTTTATTTTTGGAAAAAAAGTTTGCAATTTTTCTGGATGGATAATTATCAGTAAAGTAACTAAATATACCCCATACAAAGGCCTTCAAAACGCAAGAATATATTTAATACAATGTCCCGAAATTTGCTACATGGATTCATATGACTATAAGTGCTAAACTTCCTAAATATCAGAACATTTCGATAAAGAGATCTTGTGAAAAAAACACTATGAAAAATATCAATTTTGCGACTTATGACTCAATTTCCTAAAACACATCACAAATGTGAATTATGACCTGGAAGAAGATTTTACGGTGATAACATAATTATAATATGGCCATTTACTCCTAGGTCCTCATGGTGGGCTCCTTCAACACTAGACTACACAGAGACGATTTTTAATACCTAAGGCATTGATAAGGAGGAGATAACCAAAATTTATGGGTGCCTGTTGTGTTGTTTCCTACCATTTATCAAAATATTTCCCCCACTCTTTATGTCTACGATAGGCTTCGAGGTTATATGCTACAGCCTTTCTCAGTATAGCAAACTTTTTTTTTATTTCACTATAAAATAGGTCGTTATCATAGAACAAACACCTTCTATGTATGAAAGCTCTAGCGCATAATAAAATAAAGTTCACAAAGTTTGTGATCGTGTTGAAAAATGTACCTTTTCCCTGTGCCCTTGAGAATCAGAATTCAGGTCACTGTGTCTGCCAAGCTGCCCTGACCACAATATTCATTATTAAAATTCCCAATTTCGTCTATATTAGCAGCAATATGTCTAGTTTATATACGAGGAAAAAATAAATCAATAGAAGCAATTTAAAAAAAATATGGATTCAGCCCTCGATGGCCAAATGTCACATTTTTGGTGGAATTGCTCATAATTATGTCCTAAAGTGTTTCAATGTATTAACCTGTTGAATGGTTTGATTGGTTGAATACATTACAAGTTTAATCTTATAATTATATAAAGCTCAAGAAGGTTTTTTTTCTCACGCATGTTCTGGGAATCTGTGATCTCCCAAGCTGTTTTGTTTGTCTCTACAGGTCCGTTGACCCTGTCTGGAGGACTTTATATGTGGTTTGTGAAGGTATCTGGGGTGAAAATATGATTTTGAAGCCTTTTTTAAATTGGGATCTACACACTCTATTTATAGCCTGGGAAAGCCCCCGTGAGACACTACGTCATTTCCCACAACCTTTCAGGGGGACCTAACTGTATGCAGAGGAGTGGGGGAGTGAAGAAGAGAGGAGGGAGAGGGTGGAGGGGGGGGGGGGAGAGTTAAGAAAAGGGAGGGTGAGGGAATAGGAGAGGAGGATCAAGGGGGAGGGAAAGAAATGGGGGAAAGAGGCGAGGGAGAGGATGTAGGGGAAGGGAGAGAGGGGAGGGGGAGCATGAGGAAGAGGAGAGGGAGAGCGGGGGGGAATCGGACATGGGGTTGGGAGAGAAAAACAGGTATGAAAGAGAAGAGGGGAGGGAAACAAGGGAGAAGGGGAAGTGCGGGAAGAGAGGGTGACCATCCAGAGGACGGGTACTTTGCTAGTATAATAATAAAACACAACTCATGAGTGTGGCTAGATGGTGCAATCATAAGGCCGCCTTTATTAAAGTTTTTTTTTAAATCTTTTGATCTATCCTGTTTCATGACCGTCTGCAGAGTAAAGGCAGACGCACACAGTCAAGATCTCAGATGTTCTCACGATTTGGGATGAAATTGTGCAAATTTCCTTTTAAATCGTGTCCATTTTTACTGCACAAAGTCATGATTCCAGGGAAAATTTGGTGAAAACCTGAGATCGTGAGAATTGTGCACACACACTCATGATTTCATGAAATAGTCTGGCCACGATTTGGCTCATATTTGCTATTTATATTGACTCAATTTAAGTAAAATTAACAGTTTTGGAGAGAGTATTATTTGGCCAATGGTTCTGTCTCTTTTATATAGAGTGCATTGTTATTTTTATTCTAAAAATAACAAATACGTGTAATTTTAAATTAAAAACTAAAAAAAACCTCACTATTTCTCACCATTTTTATAAAAACAATTCTATTTTTCTCCCCAGCAAAATAAATATCATTTTTCTGATTCTTTAGTTTATGATTTCTGAAGTATGTGTGTTCATAAAACTGAACAAAAATTAATGGGTCATCATGCTAGTTTCTGAATTATGGGACTTTGAAACATGGCTGACAACCCCAAAATCTGCTGCTTTCAAAGTGTTCTGTTTCCTAAACATGTCTATTTCAGACAGCTACAATTATTTTTTTAACATGACATACATTTTTTTCCCTATATATATGTAGAATATTACCTGCACTATTTGTGTAGAAAACTTTGGGACATTAGGAGTTGCCATTTTTGTTTTATTCCCAAAACCATGAAAGAAAAATGCAGCATTTCCCAATAGACTTGCATGCTAAGTGGGTACAACTGAGAGTACCCACAGCTAGCTCTGTTTCCCAAACATGTCCCTTTTATATGTAGTATATAATCTGCACGATATGTGTAAAATATTTTGGGACAGTAGGAGTAGCCATGAACTGTTTGTTTTATTCTATAAAATGTGTAAAAACGTGCCGTTTTTCCATTGACTTCTATACTAATGCTTGACTGAGCACAGATCAAGCTTTCGTGCCCATGTAAATCCATAATTTGGATTATCGTGGCACAGCTCCTATATTTTTGTTTTTTTATTACAAAATCAGCAGCACATTTAAATCAACATTTAAATTTAACAAAAATTAATTTTGAACAATAATTTAGGAGCCTATGACAATTTTTACACAGACATACCCATACAATATTTGACGTGAACGTGAAGTTTTTGAAATTGTGTGACTCAAATCGTGCATGAAATCTTGTATGTGTGTGTGAAAATTGGATGCATATCTTGACGTGAGATGATGTAAGTCTTGTCAGCTAGGCGGCTGTCAATGTATGGGGGGGAAATGAGATCATACAACTTGTCCTGAGGCCAACTGACTGACTGTGTGAGACGGCCTTTAGTAAATACAACACAGGTGGCTACATTAAGTATAGCTGTATTGCCAGGATCGAAGCAATACACACTATATAACATTACAATTAAAGCATCTAAAAGAAGTCCAGGTAGGGACAGCATTTTTCATTATCTGGTTTGCTGTGATGCAATATGGTGGCTTTGAGAATATATCCCGGAATAGATGCTTGATAAACTTTGGAGTGAAAATTGTACAAACCAGAAATAGAAGAGTGGTAATAAATAATACTGAAATAATCATCTATTGGGTTTAAAGATATGGATGTCTAACTAAGATTCTTAACTGGATTGTGTTGCAAACAATATTGTTTGGGGAATTAAGTCCCCTATGTCAACCGCGGGCAAGTTAATTATTCAAATTAGTCATAGAGTATATCTGACATCTGCGATCTATTTCTGTTTAAGAAATAATTCCCTTGGTTTTGGCTGTTTGCGGGTACCGTTGCCTCAGGGAAGTACGAGGGCTTGCCCGACAACTTCCCTGAGGTAACGGTACCCGCGAACAGCCAAAACCGAGGGAATTATAGCTTTTAGATGTGATTTGATGAGATTCAATTTTTGGGAGACCAAAAAGGATAGACAAACCTTTTTTATTACGGCCGAAAAACATCAGCAGACACCATGAGAGTCGCCATACTGTCTACGTGACCTGTCCCGGAAGTGCTTCCATGGATCCATACTTTTGTCCTTATACACCAACCCGCTAGATGTCGGCACCCGCTTATGGAGAATATGCATTGCGCGTTACCGGAAGCATGAGGGGAGGGCTCCAAAAACAATAGATATTGGCCAGGGATCTATGGAGTCGTAACACGCAGCGGGCTTCTATAGAGAAAAAAACCATCCCAGAATCTCATCAAATCGATTCTAAAATATGCCAATGCAGGATTTCTGGCACTGCACACTTTCTGGATTAAAATCTGTCACGATGTTAGTAATCAACCATGATGGTACTTGTATCCATGTCAGGGTATGATATACTTGTATCTAATGGCACAATGGAGGTTTCAAATCGATCGAGACGGGGGGTCAAATTTGACCCAATTATCGAAATAATGTCTGAAAACTTTTGAAACATGCAAGGCAGCAATAGGGAATTCCCTAGGCTGAAAAACTTTCTATGACATCACCAATCCGAGCATCAGGGGTTTTCCAAGTCTTGTTGCCAAAGTGTTCAAGCCAGAAGTTTTTGTCACGGAAGGGGAATGTTGTGATCACAGCCAATGTGAAGGTGGACAGGATACTATTCTTGAATGTTACATTTTCCTGCCTGTATTTGAGGGACATTTGATAGAATCAGGCTATAAATGTTTAGGAAAACATTGAACTACGAAGGTAAATTATGTCATGCCATGATAAAATCTGGAGATTTTTAGACATAAGATACCATTATTCAAGGTGCTAAGAATAGCCAAACACACTCAGTACAGAAATTGTTTTGATTTTGATATCTTAATTAATTTTCTTTATTGATTTTCTGCTGGAAAGCATTTTATAAACAGAGACTGTTCTAACAACAACTTATATAGTATATGATATGCCTTGAAAAATCAAATTATCTCCAGAGTTCTGGGTACCACTCATTTGTAGAGTTCTCATGTTCATGGTACACATATTCATGATTAATTGGTATACAGTCTACCCAATGGAAGAATGTTTACTAGTAGAAAAAGAGCTTTAAAGTGATGTGCAGCATCTTTATGTGAGTCTATTATATTGCCCAAAACATGAAAAAAAATAGGTAGGGTGGTAAAACTTTAAACATAAGATCTTAATTCAAAAGCCTGTACATTAAATCAATGTTAAATTTATAGTTGTTATAGTCAATGGCCCAATATAGCTAAGCCATATGCCACAATGCTCAGGCTTTGCTGGAAGGTAGCTGTTCCTCAGGGGATATCCGATGAACTATTTGTGTTCTCTTGCGTCCTTGAAACCAAGATATAAAAGAATTATTTAGGCCCATACAACAGAACCTTTTCATGGCGGCTTGTACATCCTTACTCTGCATCACTGGATTACCTTCTAGAAGAAACACCGTCCAGTTAGCTTTTTCAGATAGGAGGGAAATGATTTCAGCTGCAGACTTGGGAGGAATATTATTTGATTCCAAACTGAGACACTTCAAGGTCAGGTTCCTTTTCAAAGCCGTGAGAAGATGGGCACCCCCTTCACCCCCAATTTGGTTGCAGCTCAAATTGAGCTGGTTAAGGCTACTGTTTCTTGATATGGCTTTTGCCAGGGAGGTACAGCCAGTATTTCCTATGCAGTTCTGGCTGAGATTGAGGGTGTCCAATGTATTGCTTGTCATCAGACCAACTTCTAATAATATGCATCCCTCATCACTTATTTTGTTCTTTGCCATGCTAACTTTCCTCAGATGTGTATTTTCTTGGAGGAGAGTACCCAAAGCCTCTGCAGATTTCACACCCAATGAGTTGTCATCAAGCAGTAGCTTCTTCATATATTTGTTATTTGAGAGGCCTTGTATGATGGACATTCCACCTTCATCATTCAAATCATTTCCATGAAGATCTAGGAAAGTTACTGATTGATTTTCAGACAATGCATGACCTAAAGCCTTGGCGCCGTTTGTTGAGATGTTATTACTTGATAGATCTATGGAGTCCAAGGTTGAGTTAGTGCACAGAGCCTTGGCAATGACCTTAGCCCCTTTATCTCCTATTTGATTATCGCACATGACAAGTTTTTGCAGAGTGTTGTTGTAAACTAGTGCCTCACCAATAGCTTGTCCTGCCTCAGCATCGATACTGTTGGCAGAAAGATCCAGGAAAATCAACTTGCTGTTTCTTTCTAAGCCTTTTGCCAACGATAAAGTTCCTTTCTTTTCTATCCCTGTACAGGCAATATTAAAGTGTTCCATTACCTCATCATTGGCAATTGCTTCTCCAATGTCTACCAAACTGTCCCCCAACTGGTTCCATTGAAGCTCCAAGTACCTTATAGATAAATTTGGTCTAACAACTTGGGAGAGTATCCTCCATTCCTGAGATGGTCTTATGTGGTTCTGAAATAAAAGCAATGACTCCAACGTTGTATTGTGTTGCATGGTAGCTGCAAGACTTTGCATGAATCTACTTGTAAGTTTACATGAAGACATATTCACATTTTTCAGGGACATATTTCTTTTCATGGCCTCCTGAAAAGCACCTGTTGGTCCATCACCCAAATTGTTCTTCCAAAGGAACAAGCTTTCAAGTGTGGTATTGTAACCTATGCCTTCCCAAATAGCTATGGCACCATTAGTTCCTATTTCATTTTTGTCAAGATTGAGGGCCTTCAGTCCAATGTTATGTCTTAGGGTTGTACCAAAGGATATTTCACCCCTGTCGCCAATTGCATTACCTTGAAGAAATGCGGGTCATTCTTCGTAATAATTCAGGGTCAGTAGTTGGGCGAGAAATTAATCAACGCAACACACAGAGATGTATGCTTCAAATCAGTACCAGCCTCGGAAGAGACCGATTTCCATCTTTCCTTTATTTTTATACTAGACAGATTAGGACGAAATACACTGGTCCTGCGCTGATTGGCTTTGGTCTCGTTGGTCCAATTAATTGACAGGTTAGATTAGAGATCCAATCAGCCACAGGATAACAATGACAGACACTTATTAAAACGAGGCTCAGAGTGACCACTGCCACTCTGACCAATCTCTTTGGGTGGTGACCAGGTCACGGGGTCATCTCCCCTCCCCTCTCCCTCCCACTCTTTAATCAGTATTCCCTCCCCTCCCTTGACCTGGCGGTCAGCCCCTCCCCTCCTTTCCCACGTGATTGACTTTGAG
This sequence comes from Sthenelais limicola, assembly GCA_942159475.1. NCBI lineage: Eukaryota > Metazoa > Annelida > Polychaeta > Phyllodocida > Sigalionidae > Sthenelais > Sthenelais limicola. The sequence continues at coordinate 9,609,207 of OW804098.1, forward strand.
ATAACGGTCAGACCTGGACCTCACCTGTACCTTTGGACTTTGGGATGATAAGAAATCCGCGAGCGTTGTGGCGGTAAGAAAGTGTGGGTAGCCTTCTGGCCGGTAGGGGCGCGACGAATGTCTGGCTGAATGAGACAACTTTAACTTAAAATTAGACAATTTGGGCTTGTCAATTTTACATACGTCCCAATCTCATTTGGTTCGGAGAACTGTGTACAACATAGTTCTCCGAACCACTCTAGGAGCAGACAACACATCGACGCAACCCTCATTTTAGTTTCCGGCCGACAACCCCCGAGCAACCCCGAGTATCACCGAGCGGCGACCCCCTTGGCTGACCGAGTTCTGCTGAACCGGAACCCCCGACCTAGAACCATAAGTGGGCATCACTTTTCTTCCACTCACGAATCCATTGCCATCCCCAGTCAAATTCTACCCTCTTGCTTCATTAGATTTGGGAGTTTTGATGCCCGATATCTAATTCCACATGAGAGACCTTTATTTACGTTGGGGCACCTCGATCCAGTATTTTTATCTACGGGATTTTTAACCTTTGGCCCGCCGGACGAATTCACAGCGGCCATCCCTATGTGGATCGAGGCTCCCTTTCTCCCGTAAGTACATACATGTTTATACAATTGAAAAATGCAAAAATAGGACAATCTAGAGAAGTACAGAGAAAGAAATCACTCCCCTAAATCAAAATAATAGCTAAAGATTTTACAATGCCTTAGCGTAAAATTATTACTGAGGTACGGCGAACCCGCCTCGGATAATTTGTAAACACAGTCTCTTAAGAGTTTTCACTAGGTGGCGTATTACCGCACTGTCTTTTGAGTTTAATGTATTGTTCATCAATATCTCGGCTTTGCTTGTCTATGGGTTCTCCCCGTAGAAACGTCTCAGGCATTTTCACACAGTCTTTGAATATTGCCTTATACTTTTACTCGTTCTTGGGCTGCCTATCACTACTTAACGTCCGTAAGGTGGCAGCATGTATCTTATACACTTTCTAGGTACCTGTCGCCGTGAACATCCTCAAGGTGGCGACACTGGTACATACTGATACATTTCCTTTGGGAGCCTGGCTCCTCTGGTCTAGAAGACTGACAAGATTCTTTTATATTTTCAGCCCTTCTCTCGACCCAAAAATGGCCCGCTGAGGTGTGCACATCGGTCTAGTGACTACCGACCGTTCCTAGGCTGGTCTCCGTGGTATCACTACTCCATCAACAACGTGACAACCTCCCATTTTTGCTTCACCCTACTTTCAGAGAACGGGTCCTTCATCGTCCTCTCTCAAGTGGTGGCTTATTCCTTCACATAACAGCTAGCTTTCTCACCCTAACTTGAGCAGAAGAGTGCGTCCCACTGCAAGCTAACACCGGGCGTACTTACTAGGTAGGAATTGGTGACTAGACCAATTAATTAAATTCTACGAAAGGGGTGAGGACTTTGTCCACAGTCCAGCACTAGGCCTGCTTTAGAGTAAACTAAACAGCTTTCGTGACAACACCTCCTTTGTAATTATTACCATTAGATTCCAATTAAATTAGCACTACAAAACATTTTAAAATCAGAATCTGCTCATATTTGCACTTAAGACTAACATTATATCGGCTTAATTTTATCTCACACCACATATTCATCTGAGTCGTTGTTTTAACACACTACTCCACGGGGTACTGCAGATCTTTGCTTTATATCCATCGATCGAGGGGGTTTTGGGGGGGTATTCTGTCTAAAGGAGGATAAGGGGTCAGTTTGGAGGGGTTGGGTCTCCGGGTTTTCGAGATCGTCAGTACCGCCAAGGGACTGGGGTTCAGAATCTTGCAGTGGAATCTCTTCAGCGGGTTGCTGTTGGGATGGGTATAAATTAGAAAAGACATTGGGGAAGGAGGGAAGAGGGGCAGAAGGTTTACTGGGTAGTCTATCTAGACTCTGGTTAGGACGTTTACCTACGAGAGGGAGGCAAGAGCCGTCTCTCTTCCTCTTCACATACACCACCACTCCTATCAATCCAATCACGATTGCTAGGGTGAGCATGAGGGTCGCGAATCCCCATGTGGTGGATGCGGAGAAGGAAAAAGGTTGCACTGTAGGAGGAAGGGGAATATCGGTCAGAGAAATTAGGGGGACGTCGATTCTGCTGTTGAACTGGAGTTGTTGCTTCAGCTCAGGATAGTCTTCGAACTTTCTATAGGTTAAGTTGAGAGAGGGTAGGGACAGGGCTTTGGGGGGTGGAATTCTGATCGTGGAATTATGTTGCTCGATGCTGCGCACCCTCCAATCTTCACTATATAAGACGCAGCCACTGTTTACTGTGACCCGTGTGTGTTTGGTAAAAACATTTCTTATAGGTTTCTTACTGATACACCTTAATACAGTCTCGACTGGAAAGTATACTGCAAGGATAACCGATGACAGTTGTTCAAAATCTCTGAATATTTCGTTACTGACATTGCCACGCTTCTTAATCTCTATCTGACACTTTACTGGACCTTTGCCTAAAATTATTTCTGTTTCACATGTTGGTTTTAGGTTCTCCAATGCAGAGGAACATACAGCTGGGCTGTATCCCATGCAGTGGTTAGGAACAAAAGAGGCACCACTAGAGACACTGTCCATCGCTAATTCAGCGATGCCCTTGATGATTTTGAGGTAGGATGGCCCATAAGGGGTAGGGAAATACCTTAGTTTATAGTGTAAATACTTAGTAGCCGAAACTGCAGGGATGACCACCTGATAAACTAATTGCTCGTCTGACTCAGATATGATTTGAACTTGTACACTTCTGTAGTACCAACGAACATCGTCTATTGGTTGGTGTCCCCTCTCACTCAATTGGTGAAGAATTTCATTTAAATGTACTTCAGGTAATATTTCATCAGTCAAGTACCCGTGCTCTAGGTGTGTTCTCTGGCGATGGAATAAATCAATTTGCCTATAATATACCAGCATAATGCGGTCAACTTGGCTTAGGGCCTGATCAACCTCTCTTCTCATATGCATACGATGAATATCTCTAGAAAAACCATTTAAATGATGAACAATTTCAGATACCTGGTCAGTCAGATTTTGGCTTATCTCTTGCAGGTTTTGGATGTCGACTCGATTCTCTCGTAGGAACAGACGGGTCTGGTTTACCACAGAAACCATCTCTGACTGGAAGTGAGACATCACACTGAGGCCTGCCTGCGATGCCTCCACTGCCGCTCGGAGCTCGTCGATCTGGTCTGTGGTAGCTGTACCGAAGAGAGATCGGCTGATCATTCCTACCACTCCTAGCAGAGCTCGCTTCGTGCGAACTGGTGGAGTGGGTAGATGATCCTTGATGAATTGAACATGAAGCCGCCATGTTCTGAGGTCGGTGATTCCTACCACTTGCTGCTCGTGTAGTCCTTCCATCTTAGCTTCAAGGATGTGGAGCCACGACTCCATAGGCGGAGGAGCAGGGGGCTGGAGGAACATTAATGCAGTCCATGTTGCTGTGAGGGCCCTTACCTCCCCAGCCGAGTATACCAGCACACCTTCTTCCTCGAAGATGTCTGCTTGGCTGCAAATGAGGTAACAGGTGAGCAACAGTAACCCCTTAGTCACTGTCCCCACCGCCATCTTGTGCATCTGGTGCTGAGGTTGCCTGCGTGTCCGGTACTTGGTCAGTAGAAGCTGATGTTCTTTTTGCTCTCTTTCCAGGTTTAGGCTCGCTCTCCTTCAGTGGACTAGGCTCTCTAGGGCTAGCAGGCACTCTCCGCTTGGCATGGAAACGCCTATGTAAATGACGCTGAGGATTGTCTGGTGGGAGCACAATCCGCGGAGCTGCTATCAAGGCCCTTGTCTGAGACCTGGTGCGTATCTGAGGAGGTGGTAGAGGAGTACTTGGAGTCCTAGGTGTTGCTCTTCCAGTTGGGTTAACTGGAGTCTCTTCTATGTTTGCAGGAGTCCTGTACCTCATCTGAGGTGGTGTGAACGGTGCTGGAGCCGGTGGTGGAATGACCAAGGCTTGGTTCTGGTCAGCATTATAAGGAGGACGACGGGGCGGATCCGGAACCTCTGGTTGGTCCACGTCACTACCCATATCTTCGTCGGCTGAATAGAATTCTTCCTCGACTTCCGGTACCATTTCCACGTCCGCAGCGCCACCTACAGCTGGATCTTCCGCCTGGAGATAGACTTGATTCACAGGTGGAAGCAAAGGTTCATGTATTAAAGCATTGGGGTCAACATTGAGATTTTGCCCAGGAGGTTCAGGGGGGAGTGGCCTCGCTGCCCGAGCCCGTATTCTCGCCCGATTGCGCCTGCCTTGGCCTGCCCTGTTTTGCCTATTCCTAACTGTATCCCAAGCAATATCCCCAGATACCAATTTTATTCTCTCCCGATTTATTAGTTTTCTCTGACCTTGTGGGTCTCTTACGATCACTACAGCTCCCCTTACACCTAGGACGGTATACCCATGATCCCATCTAGGATCTAGGGGCGCTCTGGCGCCTGCTAATACAACTACTGAGTCACCTACACGTAAGTCACCAGCATTTGCCCGAGCTCTAAGCCTCTCATAATTATACTTACGGCTGGCTTCAGTATTTTCTGCAGCCACCCGGAAAGCATCTGTGAGGGCTTGTAATCGTTCACTTAACACTTGGGGTTCTGTACCATCCGGCCCAGGGAAGATCTTAACAAAGGGGACCGGGGGTTGACGACCAAAGGTGAGAAAATAGGGAGTGAAATTCGTGACTGAAGAGGTGGAGACTCTATGGGCCCAAAGTGTGGGTCCGAGTTGATTCTCCCACTCTGCTGGTCGCGCATTGATGAATTTTTTTAGGATATTCTTAAAGCTTTTGTTAAACCTCTCCGTCTTACCGTTAGTTTGGGGGTGCCAGCCAGAAGTATGTCTGACTTGCGTCCCAATGGATCTTAAATGACCTTCGACTTGTTGATTCATGAATTCTAGACCCCTGTCAGTAATGATTACCTCTGGGGGCCCGTACCGGGGTACATATTCATTTGCCAGATAGTCAGCTATATTTTTCCCAGTTTTTCTATCAATAGGTTTAACTTCCGCCCATCCACTACAATGATCAATTACAACTATAATATAACGATTCCCATTGTCTGAAACAGGAAAAGGACCACATAAATCCATTCCCACTATCTGACCTGGGTACCTTGCTATAGGCATAGCTGTGGGAGCAACCTTATCTTGACCTGCACGATTTACTGCACACTTATCACAATTACTCAACACACGGAGGGTATCTTTCCTCATAGTAGGCCACTTGTAGGCCTCTAATATCCTATCAAGGGTTTTTCTCATTCCCTGATGGCCCACTTCAGTGTGTGCTCTTCTTATCACTCTGTAACGAGCTGATTGCGGCAACACCAATCTAGGATAAGCTGGTTTATTGGGTGGGGACATGATTGTAAACAATAATCCGTTGATTAGTGTGTAATCGTCCACCTCCTCTAGGCCCAACTGATACTCAGCCATCTGTTGCTGCTCTGTTCTGACTTGTTCTCGCTCAAGCTGATCAAACTCCCAGGGGATTTCCTCTGTTTCCTCGAGGGCACCTACTTCAAAATTACTGAGAGCGTTCCCCTCCCCCTGGTCATAAGTTTCATGAGTCTTTATGCGAGATAACATATCAGCCCGTACATTGTTCTTACCTTGTCTATATTCGATGGGGGCACCGTATTCTGCTATTAAAACAGCCCAACGCTGAATTTTTGTATTTTTAACCTCACCAAGAAAGAGCGATTTGAGGGGTTTATGGTCAGTATAGATGGTAAAATCACTGCCATATAGATATGGTCTAAGTTTAGTTAGAGCATAAATAATGGCAAAAGCCTCCTTTTCTATAGTCGCCCATTTGAGTTGGGGACCTGAGAGTTGTTTTGAAATATACTGAACTGGTCTTTCCACTCCATTCTCGTCAGACTGGACGAGTATGGATCCCACTGCGTACTGACAGGCATCTGTATAGAGCTTATAAGCTTTTCCAGGTTGTGGATGAGCCATGATTTGGTCTGAAGTAAGAACGTCTTTTAATGTTTCGAACGCTTCTTGTTGTTCAGGACCCCATTTAAATCTAGCATGTTTCTTTGTTAACGCCACCAAAGGTGTTACAATTCTTGCATAGTCAGGAATACACTGACGATAATATCCACAACAACCTAGAAAAGATCTAATGGCGGACACACTGTCAGGCGGGAGCATTTCTCGAATGGCTTTGACTTTGTCCGGATGGGAATTTATCCCTTGTTTAGACACCTGAAAGCCCAGAAGATCAACCTTGTCTTGAAAGAATTTACATTTACTCTTTTTGATGGTAATACCATGTTCGGATAAAGTGTCAAAAATGATTTTGAGATGTTTTTCGTGCTCCTCCCGTGTTTTAGAATAAATCACCAGGTCATCGATGAATATACCAAGAAATTTCCCAATATATTCGGCGAATATCCGGTTCATTGCCCTTTGAAACACAGCCGGGGCATTAGTTAATCCGAAAGGCATTCTACGCCATTGAAATAAACCTCTATGGCAGACAAAGGCCGTTTTCTCTATGCTTTCAGGGTGCATTTGGACTTGCCAATACCCAGATTTGAGATCTAGAGTGGAAAAGATCGCTGCTCCTGTTAGACTATCAAAGATATCTTGTATATTTGGTAGGGGGTGGGCATCTTTCTTGGTGACAGAATTTAATTTTCTAAAATCTGAACAGAACCTGGTTTCCCCATCTTTCTTAGGTACTAAAGTTATGGGACTAGCCCATGGTGACGAGCTTGGTTCAATCACACCTAACTCAAGCATTTCGTCAATCTCCTTATCTACTATCAGCTTTTTGTTTAAGGGAAGGCGATAAGGTCTCTGATTAATAGGGCGGGCATTCCCCGTGTCAATCTCCATGTATACATCTCTTACTATGCCTAATTTACCATTTTTGCCAAAAACTTCTGGGTATCTTTCTTCCCAGATTTCTTCCTCTGTTTTGAGGGAAGCAAATTCAGAATCTATTTCTTCTTCTACCGTTTGACTTTTATATTCTCTACCTCCTAGACGTATGATTCTTTTTCTGTGCCAGATTACTGAATCCAAAATGTCCAGAGCATCGTCCCCTAGTAGGAGATCGTGTTGGAGGTTTTTAACAACGTATACAGGAAGATGACTACCCCCAGCCTTAATTATCGCCCTGCCTTCTGACTGCAAAGCGTGACCACTCAGTGACCGTAATTGTTCACCTTGTTCCAAAATTAACGGTCGGTGGTTTACCTTATTGAAATGTTTCCACAAATCATACTTAACTAAACTTCTAGTGGCGCCGGTGTCGATAAGTGCTTGTGCTTTCCTTCCCGCCACAGGAAGGGCCACACGAAACCGCTTATCCGGCGAATTTATTCCCCCGAAGGGAGAACAAAGGGGTTTGTGGGAACTCTGGGAGTCAATGCTTGTATAGCCGCTATAACGGGTTGCATTTTGTTATCCATTACTTCTTCCATGTCTGGCCGTACAGCCGCTCTCATTTGTGCGAATCGAGTAGGGCATTCTCTAGCAAAATGTCCCTCTAATCCACATTCATAGCAAGTATTCTTACCTCTGAACCTTTTTCCCCCCTTCTGTGCCCCTCCCTTCCTTTTCTGACCCTGTTGTGACTCTACCTGATTAGAATTGGCAACCGGGGCAGGGTTTGGAGCGCTATAAGGCGGAAATGCAGGCAAATAGGATGGTTGCACAAAGGGAAACTGAGTCTGGTTCTGAACTGGTGGTGCATGAACTGTTACCGATGAAGGTTGAGATCTTTCCCTCCCTAAGAGTTCTACCATATTTCTTAATGTTTTTAATTCGTCCATCACAGCTTTTGTTTCAATATTGGTCTCCCCAGTAGGGGTCGGTGGAGTCAGAGTTTGGGTTGGCGTCCGAAGTTTTGGGAGTAAGGCGCCTATTTCCATAGGTTCCTCTCTCCTTTCACCTCTAGCTGGAGCATCGGCTAACGTATGGGTATACGCTGCCGTTGTCGCCAGGTCAATTGCTTCCCCCAAAGTCTCTGGTCTTGTTGAGAATACCTCGCACCGTACCTGTCTATCGGTGAGCCCACGTATAAAATCTCGAGCTAATTGTGACTGAATTACAGGCAAGGCCAAAATGCCTGGTTCATAAGCCCTCATAGCTGTTTCCAGGTATTTACGGCCATAAATTCGTATGTCTTCGTATGGGAGTTGATGGATCCCCTTCAACTTCTCTCTAAGTTGAGTGGTCTCCTCTTCTCCCATAAACAAGCGAATTATTTCCTGTTTTACACCCTCCCATGTGCGTTCATCTCCCCGTGCTTCTACATAAGATTCGATGGAACGTGCTAATGATCCCTGCGCTAACAATATAACTGCTTCTATGGCTATGTTATCATGTGCCCCTACTGTGATTCTAACTCTGTCCAACCCCTCCAACCACTCTCTGAGTGATTCTTTGTTGGTCCCATCGTTAGGACCCAGCAAGGTTGCATGTCTCTCCATACGCCTTCTAACTACTTCTATTGACGCATAGTGTGCTTTACGATCAGCATCATTGAGTGCATTTACCTCTTCGGCGGTGATATCCCAGTTAATGGGTGTTGTCAACGCCATTTTGGAGGTACTTGAATTAGCTGATTATGTGTAAAGATGAATTACTATTACCTGCTTGATTTGGAATATTCTATTTCTATATAGAGAATTTGGAATATTAATTTTTGCCTAGATCCAACGTAACAATTTTTGTGCAGGTATTTCCAAAAACAAAAATTTTGATCTCTTTAGTCCCTATTCTTACTCATTACATTTTATCCCAATGGTAAGACATAGTTTCTAGCTGTTCACTGCTGAACTGAATCACACTTTCAGAGGTGCCTACGCAGTCGTTCCAATCCTCAGGTTCTGCGATCGGTGGATAACCATCATTGAATATCTCCTCTAGGAAAATATCCTCAGCTTCGAGGTATTGTGGGAACTCTTCCACATACTCAATTCTTTCCGCCGGTGGCATGTCTAAAATACTATCTCTACAGGATAAAGTAAGATAATACTTGTGTGATCAGCTAATGCACCTTCCAATAAAAGCCCAGCTCAGAGTCCCAAACATACAACACCCATAAATACAATGGCAGTTTTGAAAAAGGCACACTCACCTGACTCCTTTTGCTTGCTTCTAAGGTCGGATACCGATCTGACCAACTAACTAGCCCCTAATCATGGTCGCCAATGAAGAAATGCGGGTCATTCTTCGTAATAATTCAGGGTCAGTAGTTGGGCGAGAAATTAATCAACGCAACACACAGAGATGTATGCTTCAAATCAGTACCAGCCTCGGAAGAGACCGATTTCCATCTTTCCTTTATTTTTATACTAGACAGATTAGGACGAAATACACTGGTCCTGCGCTGATTGGCTTTGGTCTCGTTGGTCCAATTAATTGACAGGTTAGATTAGAGATCCAATCAGCCACAGGATAACAATGACAGACACTTATTAAAACGAGGCTCAGAGTGACCACTGCCACTCTGACCAATCTCTTTGGGTGGTGACCAGGTCACGGGGTCATCTCCCCTCCCCTCTCCCTCCCACTCTTTAATCAGTATTCCCTCCCCTCCCTTGACCTGGCGGTCAGCCCCTCCCCTCCTTTCCCACGTGATTGACTTTGAGATAACGGTCAGACCTGGACCTCACCTGTACCTTTGGACTTTGGGATGATAAGAAATCCGCGAGCGTTGTGGCGGTAAGAAAGTGTGGGTAGCCTTCTGGCCGGTAGGGGCGCGACGAATGTCTGGCTGAATGAGACAACTTTAACTTAAAATTAGACAATTTGGACTTGTCAATTTTACAACCTGATAAGGACAAGCTCTGGAGAGTATTATTTTTCAACAGTGCTTGTGCTAAACAAGAACCCCCTTGAGACTTTATCTGGCATGTATTAAGTTTAAGAAAATTGAGTTTTGTATTGGTTTCTAGGGCAGAAGCCAGGGATTTTGCTCCTCCATCCCCAATATTTGAACCACATAAATCCATGAATGTTATGATGCTCTCTCTGGCCATATTCATGTACATTGTAAGTTGAGATGGCAGAGTATGAATGAATAAATCAAGTGCTTTCAGGGTTTTGTTCTGTTTTAGAACATTCAATATCTCAGCTTCACTGATGTCGCTCCTAAAATCCCTTTTCATTGATGACTTGCAGCTTGAAGAATAATTGCTTGGTAATAGGTTTTCATTCACACCAGCCCTCAAGATTTGTAGGGAATGTGTTGCTTTTAGCAATGAATTGAGTCCGTCAAAGCCAATTGGATTTTTAAAAATTAAAAGAATCTCTAATGATTGATTTTCATCCAAATATCTTGCAATTGCTTTTGCACCAGCATCACCAATGGAGTTGAAATTGACATTCAAATAATGTAAATTGGTCATTGGCAATGCCTCACTCATTACAAGCATCCCTTTGTCATGCATACTATTCAAGGAAAGGTCTAAAGACTCAATAGTCTGGTTTTTTCTGAGAAAATCTTTTAATGTTTCTGCACATTCATCAGCAATCACATTTCTTGAAAGATCAAGTTTTTTCAGGGTTGTGTTGAGCATCAAGCCTTTAAATAGACGGATGGCGGCCACATCATCTAACAAATTACGGCCTAAGTTTAGGAATATAAGGCCTGTATTCTTGGCCAGGGCTGAAGCTAAGGCTTCTGCTCCTGCTAATCTTATCTCATTCTTCCACAGTATTAATTCTTTTATTGAGGTATTGTCCCTCAGACCATTAGCAATTGCTATAGCACCGACCGCACGTATTTGATTACATTCAAGATCGACTAGAGTCAGTGAACTGTTTCTCTGAAGAGATCGTCCAATCGCACATGCCCCACTTGGGCCTAAATCAACTTCTTTCATTACCAGCTGTGAAAGTCCACAGTTTTCCTGCTCAAGGACATTGGCAATCACATTTGCACCAGTAGACCCCAGATTGTTGAAACTGAAGTCCAAAGAATATATTCCACTGTTTCTCTTCAATGAATCTTCTAAGTATGTGAGGTGTTTTCCAGAAAGATGACATTTCCTGGCCACCAGTTTCTGCACTCTGCAATCAGGGTGAGAGACCCATTTTCCAAGTACTTGAATTCCTACTTCATCGATGGCGTAATCAGACACATCCCACTCCTCATGCTCTAGAATTGTGTCTAATGAGAAATTTAGGCTGCAACCAGTAACATCAAGAGACCGAAGATTTTCACAAGTGAGGGCCAAGACTTGTAAATGCCGAATACTTTCCTCGGATATTGAGGGATTGTTCTTCAAATCCAAAGATTGGATGGTTGGGTTGTTTACAAGAGATTTGACAATGCAACGAACATGATGATCTGTAAGTAAATGGTCACTTAAATCAAGGCTCTCACATTTTGTCTGTCCGATTCTAATCTCCCAACATTTGTCACCCAGATTGGAAATGTCCCTGTTTCTATCTGCCATGTTTATGGTATAGTTTTGACTTGTTCCTGTCCAGCGAAGACGCCTCCTTGATAAAAATGTAAAAGGTCAATAATTTATTTTAATCTCACCTTGTGTCCTTAGAGTATTAAATAATTTCAACCTACCAATGAAAGTTTTTGGTTGATGAGTTTGAGTTTTATTGGAGTCCCACATTCTGGGAGAACATTAATTAGCTCTTTATCAATGATGCAACTTCCTATAAATATTTGAAAAATATCAGAATGAAGGAAACACCAGAATGTGACCTATGTTGAGCAGTTAATTACATTTCTTTTATGATTGTGAGGTTGTTGTTGATTCATGGCAAATATCTGTATGGCCAATTCCACCAATTTGACAACATTTGTGATCCGTTTTAGGGAAATGAGTCACAAGTCGCAAAAATAATATTTTTTAAAGTGTTTATTTTACAAGATCAGTTCATTGGAATGTTCTGATTTTTGGTGGGTTTATTACTTATGGTCATATCGATCAATGTATCAAATTTCATGACAATCTATGTAATACATCCTTTCGTTTTAAAGGTCCTCATATGGAGTATATTTAGTTACTTTACTGTTTATTGCCCCCGAGAACTATTGTTAACTTTTTTATTCAAAAATACAAATATCAAACTTAAAATCTAGAAATACTTATTAGATTATTAGACTGTTTACTATCATTAGAATCGGCTTGATCTCATCTTTTTAAATATGATGATATCTCAAAATCCATTTTTTGCGACTTATGACTCATTTTCCTGAAACACATCACATTTGGCCCCCAACTTTGGAAAGTGATTAAATGGGCTTAATACAAATGAATTACCATTAATCTGATTTCTTTTTTCGACTAGATGGTTGCACCAAACAGTGGAACCATATTTTTGGCCTTTTTACTTTGTTTATCCTTTTCTAAATCCTCTTTGGGGCAAAACAAAATATTTGAACTGTCATTAAAACGTGGAATTGCTAAATTTCTAAATAATCATCAAAATTGAACAGTTTTCTTTATATATTGTGAAAGTAGGTTACTTGAACATGATCTGTGTCAAAAAAAATTGCAAACAAATATTTTTTTACTGTGGGTACCCCTACTGTCGTGTGCTGTCACGCAGTGTGCCTAATGTGGATTAGAAATATTTAAAAAATATATATTATATCAAATTATGATGAATAATGAGAAAATGCATGGGGTTATATATATATATGTAGAGAAGATTGAATGTATGGATTTGAGTTTTTCTTGAAACATAGCAGAGAAATAACACGGGGGCAAAAGGTCTTGGGTACTGTAGCTCCTGTTGGTTGCCGTCACACTATTTTTTAGTGCCTTATAAGGCATAACTTGAATAATGAACTTTAAATTTGACATTTATTATTGACTTTGCTTGATACCAATCTGTGTAGATTGAAGTTCATGATTTCCGAGTAGTTTTTACATGATTTATAAGGCAAAATGCTTTAAAAAATTGCCTTCATGTTGTGTTGTGTGCCGTCACGTTTGCCGTCACAAAAATTCATAAATGTTATCCCTAACATAAATATATAATATTAGAACATTTATCCATGAAGATTTTGCCTCTAGATGCGTAAACAGAACAGGAACAATCAATAGAAGTATTCGAGTCAACTTAAAAAAGCAAACGAGGGTAATGAATGTTATATATATTCTAAATATAATGAGTTATATAATCTGTATAATGTGGGCAGAGGGTCAATGACCCGTCACCCTTGCCACTACCATTATGATTACCATTACTGAATGGTTATTTTGCTGTAACTTTTCTTCTAGTTGGAATATTTTCACAAACTAAAAGGTGTTTTCACCCTTATGTCGAGACCTATCAAGTGCAAAATAGTTCAATACATTATGTGCATATTTGTTTCATTTGTTTCTCATTTAAAACCTGATGTATTTAGAAATATGTACCTTTATCCAATGGTTGTATAATTATGAGAGTTCCCTGAAATCAATACATTGTATTTATAGCATATAAAATTAATATATTTTGAAGTTTTAGACACAAGTCCATATTGTGAGAATGTGCGCATTCTAAGGCATTGGTGGCTCCCCCTACCGTCGGGCACTGGTTACCAATTCCCCGACAAACCCTTTCTCTTCCTTCTGCACCAAATCCAAACTTCGCCATTACACTAATATTTAATTGATCCCACCCACCCACACCAAATACCAAAATTTAATGGTCACCAGCTCCCGTCGGACCAAATAATCAAATATTTTATCTCATTTTAAAAACTTGTATTACTACAATATCAATTGTGTAACAGTAATTCCCTAGCGACATTTTTAACAATTATCCCTCCTAATAATTAAACTTCACTTCAAATCATTTATCAAATATCTTACTCAACTTTATTAATTATTCCATTTCAATTTATACCAAACTTTATATAATTCTTTAAATACAAATATGTCATCGCCCAGGTCTGCCTTTATCATTTTATTCAATTCTCTTATATAAATTGGGGTTTCACGAATGCTGGGGAAAAACATTAGTGTCTGATCAAATGTTTTTCCACACTATTTATATCTATATTTATATCTCTTTGTTAGGCAATGCCCAGAAGTGAAGCTGAATATTATTACCTTATTTTCCAGCTCGATTTGTGATCAATTTATATTTATAACATTTACCGTCATTATTCATTTTATATTAATTTCAAAGTTTTTTCCTATACATATTATATGCTATGGTGGCAAATAAAATGAAAATATTACTTATTTACTTAAATTGTATTTTATGTTCTTATTCACATAGCGTGACGGCACACAACATGCTATTTTTGGCATTTTTTCCATATTTGGGAGCTATTGTTTGACCCCCAGTAAAACCATAACTAATAATCATAATGGAAAGTTGGTAGTTCAACGTGCATATATATAAGGTTGATAAAAAATAACAACTCAATCGATTAATGTCAAAATTATTTTGGGGGGAGGGGGGGGGGGGTTCTAGGGGGCCAAATTTTGTCAAATTGGTCATATATGGTTGAATGCCTCAGGCAAGAAGCAAATGACAAACGTACAAGAGTTATCTGCCCAAGAAGTACTATAATGTATATTTGGTGGGGGTGGAGCACAAATTAAAAGTAATCTTAACTTATTATTCTCATAGTAACAAATTATATTCACAGATTCAGGCTATTCGATAAAGGTCAAATTTAGTCAAATTCAAGCCCTAAGATATAAGAGTAGTAAAAAAATATTTAAATGACAAGAGACTTTATTATACGCGCATGCTATATGAGAGGTGCTATAAGTGGGGTGCTATAAAAATAGTCATATAGGACGCGTCCTATAAAAATGTAGTTGTCTAAAAATAGCTCTGACTCAGCACTTCCGCTGTCTCCGCGGAGATCCCCGTGGAGATCCCCGCGGAGATCCCCGCGATCGGTAATCCACCTGTGATTATAAAAATACATAATAAACACCACACCATTAAATAGAGAATTAAATTCTCTATCAAATGATGTAAGGTTTATTATTGTAGCTCAAGAAATGGCTTCGATATGAACGTTTTAGTTCAACCAAGTCAGTAAGTAAACACTGCATGATCACACAGTCCTGACAGCTCACTCACACAGTCCTGACAGCTACAACAAGCCTACTGAAGGTGCTCTCAGTGGGGCAGCTGGGGCTCTCTGAGAGTTCTTTAATACTTTTTCAGTGATATCTGATGATGATCAAATTTTATGCACATATAATAAATATAGAATGGAACTCGCCAGCAATAATCGAAAATTTATAGGACTTGATTCGTCCACATAATAGCACTCTGCCTACGGCCTCGTGCTTATGTGGACGAATCTCGTCCTATAAATTTTCGATTATTGCCGGCTCGTCCCATTCTCTCTATGTATGTGATCAAAAGTAAAAGATATGAAACAAAAATAGAAAGTGGGAGAAGATGTGGGAATATTTAGGTTGAAAATAGAGTTGAAGTTAAAAAGATATACATTATGTGTAACTCAAAGAATTTAAATTATCATCATCATGTGTTACTTTACTCATGTTTAGATCATTTGTGATGGGTTCAGGAAAAGGAGTCATAAGTCGTAAAAAATTGATTTTGAGATACCATTATATTTGAAAAGATGAGAGCAAGCCGATTCCAATCATAGTAAACAGTCTAATAATCTAATAATTATTTCTAGATTTTATGTTTGAAATTTTCGTTTTTGAAAAAAAAAGTTTCCAATATTATTTCTTAGGATCAATAAACAGTAAAGTAACTAAATGTAGTCCATATGAGGACAACCAAAACGAAAGGATGTATTACATAGATTGTCCTGAAATTTGATAAATCAATTGATACAGCTATAAGTGATGAACTCCCAAAAATTCAGAACATTCGAATGATGTAATCTTGTGAAAGAAACACTTTGAAAAATATCAATTTTGCAACTTATGACTCATTTTCATGAAACACATTACATTTATTTCTGAATATGCTATCAACATACTCAGCATGAATCCGGTCACAACGAAAACCACTCATCAAGAGTGAGAGTGTTATGTGAAACTTGAATAAAGAATGCTGATACTTACAAGAATTCCCGTTCTTTTTCAATGCCAAAGTGTGCTTGCTGCCTCGGGTATGCTCACAGCAATATCTTCATTCAAAGTTGATAAATCCTTGGCTTGTAGTCCATGCAGATACTTGAAGAATTGTGTCCAATGTCATTTACACCACCCCATTTTATACTGCATATTACATTTTTACAATGCATCCGGTGATTAGTGAAAAACCCATAATCTATGGTTTCGATGATAGTCAGATCATGAAAAATATGGTTCAATATTGGCAGCACTGCACATTTTGAAAATTCTACTAAATTAGGCTGAAAAATCGTAAAAGTTAACTGGTGAGGTCATATTTAGTTATGGGTTCATTCAAATTCTGGTCAGTTAATTTTAACTGCATTCAGATCTTCCTTTTTGTCGTAGAATTTGGTGTTTTCAGAAGATTTGGAAAGGCTGCTGGTGTAATATTAGGTGACTTAGCCCATGCTCGAAACTTTTAACCCAGTGATAACTTGCTAGATGATAGTGGCTAGACTTGCACCAACTTAAGCCCCTGTGTCTATGCAAAGCTATATATGTAAACTGAGGGATTTGGTACTAATCTACTGAATCACTAATCAGGTTAGAAAATTATATCCGGACTAAAGCAACAACCAAGTCCCTCAGTCTCAATCTGCACATCAGAAATTGCACAGCAGAGTTGTTTTCAAAGAATAATAGTTAAATAATATGTGATGTGTTACAAGGAAATGAGTCATAAGTCACAAAAAATAGATTTTCAGATACCATTATATTTGAAGAGATGAGATCAAGCCGACTCTAATGATAGTAAACAATCTAATAATCTAATAAGTATTTCTAGATTTTAAGTTTGATATTTTGGTACTAATCTACTGAATCACTAATCAGGGTAGAAAATTATATCTGGGCTAAAGCAACAACGGAGTCCCTCAATCTCAATCGGCACATCAGACTTGAACGATGAGGGTTCCTGAAGTGGGGGAAAGTGACTCAAACATGGGATCCATTTTAATATTTGCAAGAGTTTGAAATAATAATATTTTATATATGTATAGACTTGCACCAGTCTATGGACTGGCAGTCAGTGTGTAAGGGAGGGTGATACAAAACAAACAGAGAAGCTAGGCACTGACATAAGCATTTATACATGAACATAATATACCTGGTGGAAATCCCAATCAGTCTCGGTTTCTTTTCATAGTTCTATATATGAAAGTATGTCAGTAATTGCATCAGAAATGCGTCATTTTAATCCTTAAGTGATGGGGTTTAACCGGGTTAAACCGGGGTTTAACGGAGTCCCTCAATCTCAATCGGCACATCAGACTTGAACGATGAGGGTTCCTGAAGTGGGGGAAAGTGACTCAAACATGGGATCCATTTTAATATTTGCAAGAGTTTGAAATAATAATATTTTATATATGTATAGACTTGCACCAGTCTATGGACTGGCAGTCAGTGTGTAAGGGAGGGTGATACAAAACAAACAGAGAAGCTAGGCACTGACATAAGCATTTATACATGAACATAATATACCTGGTGGAAATCCAAAACAGTCTCGGTTTCTTTTCATAGTTCTATATATGAAAGTATGTCAGTAATTGCATCAGAAATGCGTCATTTTAATCCTTAAGTGATGGGGTTTAACCCAAAAACGGAGGGGACAGGAGGGGTTTTGTAGTTATTCGGTTTGAGTTTATTGGGGTCCGACGTTTCAGGCTCATTTACCCTTCATCTAGGATTGAAATTATAATATTAGCAAGAGTTGTTTTACAACAATAATAGTTATATAATGTATACTGAGTTGCACCAGTCTATGGACTGGCAGCCATTGTATCAGTAGATTAAGTGAAACGAAATATAACGTATCTTAAAAGTTACTTGAGGTGCAGTGAATAGAAATATGTAGGGTAGTAACTCTATAGTTACATGTAGAGACAAGAGGAGTTGTATAGAAGCGTTTAAACTTGTATTTAAACGTATGTGATGTATGATTAAGTTTAATTAGATTGTTATAGTTGTATAAATAAGTGTATAAAATATGAACATCGAAAATTGAAGTTAACAACATACCTATAAGTACTTACTTCAGTAAGTATCTTAATTAAATATAAAAAGAACAATCTATGGCACTCTCGGAAGACCTATGCGTGCAAAGAGAGAGAAGGACCTTTTTCTCATTACTGATGTAATTGTATGATGAATGCGAAATAAAAACACTTATATAATGTTGCGTTAAGGAGGGAAACACCCCCTGTAATTAACAACAAACAGACAAGCTATAGGCGCTGACATCAGCATTTATTGATTAACATATACCTTGTGGAAATCCCATTCAGTCTCGGTTTCTTCTGATAGTTCTGATAAGCGATGAAAGTACTTGAAACATGCGTAAGCAATTCCATCAGAAATGCGTTATTTGGTTTAAAAAACAACAGCTTATCCAGAGGCTAAAATACTTAATACTTATTTGAGATTATTTCTTTTGGTATTTTTGGATCCAGGGAAGAAAAACCGTCTAAGGGGAAGTATTTTATAATGTTTTTTAAATATTTGTTTTAATCATGAGGCCAAGAATTTTAAAAGGCTTATTTTCGTGCCAGCACCATACATAAAAAGCAGAGGGGTTCATGTCCAAACCACTGTTTTAAAAATTCAGCCAGTATTTGTATGGGACACACTTGTAATCATCATCATTAACTTTCCAAATAATGATGATATTAATAATGTTCTCAAGGGAACGAATACATTTTACTGAATGCACCCCTGGAAAGTAAAAGCAGGTTAAATTCAACATGATAGAAGCACTATAATGTTGAAGCACACAAGAAACTAATGAATGGTCGAAATAAAATGAAAAACTAAAATTTACATGTATAGGCTTAATACCACCTCCTTTAATCAAGGACATCTCACCAAGAAACCATTTCGTCCCTACAAATGATCTCCTTTGCATTTCATTAATAACATTGGTTCAATATACATACAATATACATACCTCAACATAACTTATACTATAAATATTATCTATCTACTTTACACAGTAGTCTATACTCTATGACACTACTCATTCAGTAATAGTTGTATAGTTGTTACTTGTAGTGTCAACTCATTGTAGTGCCAATAACTCATTGTAGTGTCAATAACTCATTGTAGTGTCAATAACTCATTGTAGTGCCAATAACTCATTGTAGTGCCAATAACTCATTGTAGTGTCAATAACTCATTGTAGTGTCAATAACTCATTGTAGTGTCAATAACTCACTGTAGTGCCAATAACTCACTGTAGTGCCAATAACTCACTGTAGTGCCAATAACTCACTGTAGTGCCAATAACTCATTGTAATGTCAATAACTCATTGTAGTGTCAATAACTCATTGTAGTGTCAATAACTCACTGTAGTGCCAATAACTCACTGTAGTGCCAATAACTCACTGTAGTGCCAATAACTCATTGTAATGTCAATAACTCATTGGAATGAGTCAGATTGATCTCGATCTGTTTTTCTAATTGAGTTTAGGACTTTATATTAGCTCTCCCATGCCCCTTCCTCAAGAGTCTGAAACAATTAAAATGTCCAGCCTGTTCATATTTGTCCTCCTCTATGTTTCTGAGTTTTGCGTTTTTTTTGTTATGATTCAATAGGTTATTATTTCCTTTTATCCCTCTGGTTGATTTTTCAAAATCAAGCCAAAACGATTTTTCGCCCTTGAACTGTTGTAATATCTCTAAGTGACAGACAACACTGACATATCTTTTTATCAGTTAATATCTGTATACAAAAATCGATGTTTAATTTATAGCTTTTGGTGGTAGTTACTGGCTATATATGGCTAATCAAACCACTTTGCCGCAATGCCAAAACTTTGCTGGAAGGTAGCTGTTCAAGAGGGTATATCCGATGAACTATTTGTGTTCTCTTGCGTCCTGGAAACCAAGAAATGAAAGAATAATTTAGGCCTGCACAACATAACCTTTTCAAGGCCGCCTGTACATCCTTACTCTGCATCACTGGATTGCCTTCTAGAAGAAACGCCTCCCAATTAGCTTTTTCAGATAGGAGGGAAATGATTCCATCTGCACACTCAGAGGGAATATTATTTGTTTCCAAACTGAGACACATCAAAGTCAGATTCCTTTTCAAAGCTGTGAGAAGATGGGCACACCCTTCACCCGCAATTTGGTTGCAGCTCAAATTGAGCTGGTTAAGGCCACTGTTCCTTGATATGGCTTTTGCCAGGGAGGTACAGCCAGTATTTCCTATGCAGTTCTGGCTGAGATTGAGGGTGTCCAATGTATTGCTTGTCATCAGACCAACTTCTAATAATGTGCATCCTTCATCGCTTATTTCATTCTTTGCCATGCTAACTTTCCTCAGATGTGTATTTTCTTGGAGAAGAGTACCAAAAGCCTCTGCAGATTTCACACCTAGTGAGTTGTCATCAAGCAGTAGCTCCTTCAAACATTTGTTACTTGAGAGGCCTTGTAAGATGGACATTCCACCTTCATCATTCAAATCATTTCCATGAAGATCTAGGAAAGTTACTGATTGATTTTTGGACAATGCATGGCCTAGAGCCTTGGCGCTGTTTGTTGAG
The DNA here is from genome assembly GCA_942159475.1 of Sthenelais limicola. NCBI lineage: Eukaryota > Metazoa > Annelida > Polychaeta > Phyllodocida > Sigalionidae > Sthenelais > Sthenelais limicola. The sequence continues at coordinate 9,629,856 of OW804098.1, forward strand.
ATGTTATTGTTTGATAGATCTATGGAGTCCAATGTGGAGTTGGTGCACAGAGCCTTGGCAATGGTCTCAGCCCCTTTATTTCCTATTTGATTATCATACATGACAAGTTTTTGCAGAGTGTTGTTGCAAACTAGTGCCTCGCCAATAGCTTGCCCTGCCTCAGCGTCGATACTGTTGGCAGAAAGATCCAGGAAAATCAGCTTGTTGTTTCTTTCTAAGCCTTTTGCCAATGATAAAGTTCCTTTCTTTTCTATCCCGGTACAGCCAATATTCAGGTGTTCAATTACCTCATCATTGGCAATTGCTTCTCCAATGTCTACCAAACTGTCCCCCAACTGATTTGATTGAAGCTCCAAGTACCTCATAGATAAATTGTTTCTAACAACTTGGGAGAGTGTCTTCCATTCCTGAGATGGTTTTATATGGTTTTGAAATAGAACCAATGACTCCAAGGTTGTATTGTTTTGCATGGTATCTTCAAGACTTTGCATGAATCTACTTGTAAGTTTACATGAAGACATATTCACTCTTTTCAGGGACATATTTCTTTTCATGGCCTCCTGAAAAGCACCTGTTGGTCCATCACCCAAATTGTTCTTCCAAAGGAACAAGCGTTCAAGTGTGGTATTGTATCCTATGCCTTCCCAAATAGCAATGGCACCATTAGTTCCTATTCCATTTTTGTCAAGAGTGAGGGTCTTCAGTCCAATGTTATGTCTTAGGGTTGTACCAAAGGATATTGCACCCCTGTCGCCAATTGCATTACCTGATAAGGACAAGCTCTGGAGAGTATTATTTTTCAACAGTGCTTGTGCTAAACAAGAACCCCCTTGAGACTTTATCTGGCATGTATTAAGTTTAAGAAAATTGAGTTTTGTATTGGTTTCTAGGGCAGAAGCCAGGGATTTTGCTCCTCCATCCCCAATATTTGAACCACATAAATCCATGAATGTTATGATGCTCTCTCTGGCCATATCCATGTACATTGTAAGTTGAGATGGCAGAGTATGAATGAATAAATCAAGTGCTTTCAGGGTTTTGTTCTGTTTTAGAACATTCAATATCTCAGCTTCACTGATGGTGCTCCCAAAATCGGTTTTCATTGATGATTTGCAGCTTGAAGAATAATTGCTTGGAAGAAAGTTTTCATTAGCACATGCCTTCAAAATTTGCAGGGAATGTGTTGCTTTTAGCAATGAATTGAGACCGTCAAAGCCAATTGGATTGTAATAAATTAAAAGAATCTCTAATGATTGATTTTCATCCATATACCTTGCAATTGCTTTTGCACCAGCATCACCAATGGAGTTGGAATTGACATTCAAATAATTTAAATTGGTCATTGGCAATGCTTCACTCATTACAAGAATCCCTTTGTCATGCATATTATTTGAGGCAAGATCTAAAGACTCAATAGTCTGGTTTTTTCTGAGAAAATCTTTTAATGTTTCCCCACATTCATCAGCAATCACGTTTCTTGAAAGATCAAGTTTTTTCAGAGTTGTGTTGTGCATCAAGCCTTTGAAGAGGCGCGTGGCAGCCACATCATCTAACAAATTATGGCCTAAGTTTAGGAATATAAGGCCTGTATTCTTGGCCAGGGCTGAAGCTAAGGCTTCTGCTCCTGCTAACCTTATCTCATTCTTCCACAGTATTAATTCTTTTATTGAGGTATTGTCCCTCAGACCATTAGCAATTGCTATAGCACCGACCGCACGTATTTGATTACATTCAAGATCGACTAGAGTCAGTGAACTGTTTCTCTGAAGAGATCGTCCAATCGCACATGCCCCACTTGGGCCTAAATTAACTTCTTTCATTACCAGCTGTGAAATTCCACAGTTTTCCTGCTCAAGGACATTGGCAATCACATTTGCACCAGTAGACCCCAGATTGTTGAAACTGAAGTCCAAAGAATATATTCCACTGTTTCTCTTCAATGAATCTTCTAAGTATGTGAGGTGTTTTCCAGAAAGATGACATTTCCTGGCCACCAGTTTCTGCACTCTGCAATCAGGGCGAGAGACCCATTTTCCAAGTACTTGAATTCCTACTTCATCGATGGCGTATTCAGATACATCCCACTCCTCATGCTCTAGAATTGTGTCTAATGAGAAATTTAGGCTGCAACCAGTAACATCAAGAGACTGAAGATTTTCACAAGTGAGGGCCAAGACTTGTAAATGCCGAATACTTTCCTTGGATATTGAGGGATTGTTCTTCAAATCCAAAGATTGGATGGTTGGGTTGTTTACAAGAGATTTGACAATGCAACGAACATGATGATCTGTAAGTAAATGGTCACTTAAATCAAGGCTCTCACATTTTGTCTGTCCGCTTCTAATCTCCCAAAGTTTGTCACCCAGATTGGAAATGTCCCTGTTTCTATCTGCCATGTTTATGGTATAGTTTTCACTTGTTCCTGTCCAGCGAAGATACCTCCCTGATAAAAATATAAAAGGTCAATTGTTTTAATCTCACCTTGTGTCCTTAGAGTATTAAATAATTTCAACCTACCAACGGAAGTATATTTCTTTGGTTGATGAGTTGTGGGTTTGAGTTTTATTGGGGTTTGACTTTCCAGGCAAACATTAGCCCTTTATCAAGGATGCAACTTGCAATAAATATTTGAAAAGTATCAGAATGAAGGAAACACCAGAATATGACCTATGTGGAGAGGTTAATAACATTTTTCTTACGATTGTCAGATTGTTGGTGATTCATGGCAAATATCTGTATATGTGATCTGTTTCAGGGAAATGAGTCATAAGTCGCAAAATTGATATTTTTCAATTTTACAAGATCACTTTATTGCAATGTTCTGATTTTTGGAGAGTTTGTCACTTATAGTTATGTCAATCGATGTATCAAATTTCAGCATAATGTATGTAATATATCCTTTCGTTTTAAAGGTCCTCATATGGACTACATTCAGTTACTTTACTGTTTATTGACCCCCAGAAATATTGGAAACTTTTTTTTTCAAAAACGAAAATATCAAACTTAAAATCTAGAAATACTTATTAGATTATTAGACTGTTTACTATCATTGGAATCAGCTTGATCTCATCTTTCCAAATATAATGGTATCTCAAAAACTATTTTTTGCGACTTATGACTCATTTTCCTAAAACACATCACATATGGTTGAATGCCCAAGAAGTACTATTAGGTATATTGGTATATTATAAACAAATATCTTAACTTTATTATTCTTGTAGTAACAAATTATATTCAAAGAATCAGGCTATTCAGTCAGTAAAAAGGCAGAGTCAAATCATAGAAGCCCAAGGAGAACTAAGAAAATATTAAAATGACAAGAGACTGTACAGAACCAAAAGTAAAGGATATGAAACAAAATTCTAAACATGTCAGAAGATGTGGGAATATTTAGGTTGAAAATAGAGTTGAAATGGTTATACCGAGAGCTAGACATACGGTTGGCTTTTAGCTCAATTATAACGGAATTCATTCACCCCTCACCTCATCCTCATATATATATCACCATGGAGTACTACCGAAACAGAAATTTGTGCCTATTGGACAATATATAGTGTTATACGAACAATTAACCATTTGGAATACCCACACCGGTGAACGACTGGGCGATATTCTAAGTGAGTACACATGTACCAGTACCTGTCAATACAGGTATGCGTTGAGACCTATATATAGATTGTGCTACAGTGAACTAACAAGAAACTCTCTATGTATGTTATGGGCAAATGCCTATAATCTAAAATGGAGGGCAGAGTAAATCAACTCGCTCAATCTGTGGGACCCCTTGAATATGCAGTAGCAAAATTACAAGCAGGTTCAGCCAAATTGAATGTACGAGTGAAACAACTTGAATTGGAAGTATACCAACTGAATATAGTGACAGAAAACCTCGAGGACTATTGTCTCGAACTTGATAAAGGACAAAGGCGCCGGCATATAATTTTATCAGGTCTAGCAGAAAATAAAGATGAGTCAAAACCAAAGTCTAAAGAAACACTAAGAAGGGTAACTGAGTTATGTGGAATGATTGACGACACCTTCACAGCAGCTGACATGGAATTTGCTGCCAGAATTGGGGTGAAAGGGGGACGCAAGAACATAACTAGGAATATCATAGTCAAATTTAAGAATGAGGAAACAAGGAACCGAATCCTCAGGGAAAAAGCAATGTTAAGGCAAACTGCCGGCTTTGAAAAGTGCTTTTTTAATCCGGATCTCCCGGAGAAAATTGCCCGCAGACAGTCCGAAATGCGCCAGATCGTGGCTCACGCTAAGCAATCTGAATCTAAAATTAAACCCAAGTTGGTTCGTGGCAAATTGCAAATAGCTAACAAGCAATACGGTCACAAGGATTTGAACATGTTGCCGGAGGGTCTTAAAATAGCTCAAGTGAAAACAAAACGTATCAAGGGTGCAACCGGCTACCAAGGTGAGCACTCACACTTGTCCAATTTTAGCCCTGCCATATTCCAATACGACGGTAAGATGTATAGCACAGCGGAGCACGCTTACCAATATCAGCGTGCTGTGATGACGAAGAATATGATAGTAGCCAAGTCTATCACTACCACAACATGTCCCCGGGCAGCCAAACGATGGGGCGACAGATGTGATGATAACAATGAGGCATGGAATAGGAATAAACTACGCATCATGAAGGAAATTCTCACGGTTAAGTTCGAGAAGGTGGATTACGCCAAGCAGGCGCTACTAGCTACTGGAAACAGCATGTTAGCTGAATGCACACATGACAAATGGTGGGGCATCGGACTTCCACTCTCAGATAAAGCCTTAAATGATGATAAAACACAGTGGCCTGGGAAAAACCATCATGGGCGGATACTAGTTGAGATAAGGGAAGAACTCCGTAGAAACGAGCAATATGAACAACAGCTCAATGATCTAGGACCTGTCTTCAATGAACAGTTCGCAATAAAAGAGCCAGAATTTCTGCGCCCTGACCCCCTGGCACCAAGCTCCCTAAAAGATAGCGATAGTGAAGCGGACTCGGATGAGAGTCACGCAAGCGATGAGGAGGATGAAAGTAGTGAAGGGCAGGACGGCGATGAAAATAAGGTGGGTTCACCTCCTGCCTCACCTACTAGACACGCACGTGACAACATCGCTACTCTAGAGGACGAGCAAGAGGCAGATCCACAACAGGCACTTGCCTTAAATCGAGATCTAACCCAACAAGATCCAACTCAGGAAGCAATCGCCATAGCTGATCAGACCCCCGAGACACAAGAGCACACAAATAGAGAGGCGAGCCCAGTCAGGAAACCCAATGAGAACCACGCTCCCCCTGATACACGTGGAATGCAAGAAAATAAACAAAACAGGGCTGATGACACCGCTACACGTGGCAGGCGTAACAAACCTAACAAATCGGTCAGCGCTGATCGATGCACGCGCAGCGGAAGCAATGGCCCATCCTAACTTCCGCCCACTCGAGCAAGGCAACACACGCAACCACGAGGTTAGTTCTAAACTCAAAGTACTCAAGAATTATGGCTTTTAATGAAGACTATGATATTGTGAAGGCGATTATTCTCTCGGATTCGAGGGGGGCAACGTTGGCTCCCTATCTGAATCATGAAGAGATTCGCATTCAGCACTTTCCCGGTAAAGGAGTCGTCAGTATGTTTGAGTTGGGGAGGCCAACCCTAGACCTATACCGGCCGCAGCACATGTATTTGTTTGGTGGAATCTGTGATTTCACCTACAAGCAGCAGGGACGAGTCGAGGTGAGGTACGACAATGCCGAGGCCTTGGAAAATTACGTTATTGGAAGATTGGAGAATGTTCTGGAGAGCATGGCATCCGACTACCCGTTTATTACACCAGTTCTGTGCGGGATATGTGGCATGTCACTTGCCAAGTACAACAACGACTTCTATCGATCGCCAGACCAGACCATACTTAACCAGGCCATAGTAAGCGTAAACTACTTCATAAAAGGGTACAACTTAGACCGAGGGACAACTCACCCCTACCTCACAAGCAAGGTACATAAGGTTTCATATGGGATTACCTGCTTCTCCTATAACACGCTCTACGACGGTGTACACGCCAAGCCATATGTTATTGAGGACTGGGCGAAACAGTTCACAAAGGCCCATGAAGCTAACAAGTGGTGAACTTATCTTTGCTGGCATGTGCCATTTAATTTATGTTAAGTGGTAATACATTCCTATTGATGTGTAATTATCTAAGCTATGTTATGATGACCTACTGGTTGGGTACGACAGTTATACTGGTTGGTGCTACTAGCTTAGTACAGAGCTTCTTGATCACTAGCACTCCCCTGACGAGAGTATACATGTTTGAGTTATGTTGTGTTATGTTAAATAATGTACTCCACTCAGAGCGAGCAGTAAAATGGTACCATGCTAACTATGCAATACATGTAGCTAATTACTATCACAGACTGGTACAGACAGTATATTTAAGTTGTGTTATGTCAAACTATGTACCTCCCCTAGTTCGAGCAGCTAAGCTATACCGAGATAAACATGTAAAACATGTAGCTGTATTATTATGTAAACAAGTTAGTACTGCAACACTGCATATTATTACTCGTATGTTATGTTTATTAGTTAGACCTGAGTTATGTTTGTTACGCATAGCCACTGGCACGTGCCGATGGTTAGGGTATTGCTTAAGTAAAGACCTATGCATAGGCGAGTTAAGAGTCATAGCTATGTCAATTATTTAATAATAAATGACAGAAGATAATAAGTGTAAAACACATGAAAGCATCAATGATCTTGCAACTACTAAAGGAAAGAAATACTACTATTTAAATATTAGGTCCATACTAAATAAATGGGACGAACTATCTAGAGATTTACTAAATATTGACTTCGATGTGTTCTTGTTTGGAGAAACTTGGTTGAATCACAAAATCTCAAGTAATAATATTACACTTAATGGCTATAGTCTGGAAAGACAAGACAGAGATAGAGGATTAGGTGGTGGGTTATGTGCCTATATTAAAAACTCTATATCTTATGAAATAGAGTCTCAGCTATCATGTTGTAATGAACATACGGAAGTGCAAGTAATATGGATAAAAAATGCTAATACTAAAGACCTGTTAATCTGTAATGCATACAGACCTCCATCAGGCCAAGTTCAGGCATTCTGTGAAGATTTAACACGAATTATTAATGAAGCCAAGGTTAAAGTCCCAAACGCCGAAATAGTAATTATAGGAGACATAAATATAGACACTACTCCTAATCAAGGTAATGTCAGACACATAGAGGAACTACAAAAGTTAATGGATGACTTTTACCTGAAGAAATTAATTTATGAACCGACACGACTGGGCTTAAATGGCAAAACAACTATTTTAGATCATATATTAACTAATGTTACACATGTTAAGCAACAAGGGGTCATCACATATAATTTAAGTGATCACAACATTGTTTACTTTGTGAAAAAGAAAAAACGTACACGTTATGAAAAATGTAATTTCACAGCTAGGTCGTACCGTAGACTAACCCAAGACAGTGTCAATGATGCGGTGCGTGAGGTAACGGATTGGCAAAAATTGTATCGAACCAACAATCCAAACAAAGCCTGGTCGTTTATTTATACTAGACTTCTGAAAATAATGAACAGTCTCTGTCCTAAAAAGAAATACAGGTCAAAAAAGGAAAAACCAGACTGGTATACGAATGATATTCTTAATTTAGCTTATAATCGAGACTACTTCTTTAAAAGATACAGGAAAACCAAACTGGAGGAACACAGACTAAGAGCTGTTGAATTTAGAAATAGAGCTAATGAAGAAATAAGAAAGGCCAAGAGTATGTATATAAGGGATTTATTGGAAAGGAACAAGTATGATTATAAGAAGTTTTGGCAGGTGCTAAACGCATATCTCCCATTCAAGGAGGGTCACAAAATTATCGATCGTATTATGAATCCGACAACTGATAAAATGGTTTATGCAGAAAATGTGCCGGAAATAATTAATGAATATTTTGCCAATATAGGAAGCAATATAGCCAATTCACTCCCTGATCCTGATCAAGATCTGTTACGAAGATATACCTTACCTCCTGATGACAGGCTTCGCCTGATAGAGGGCATCCAGTATATACCATTTAATCAGGAAATTTTTATGAATATAGTTAAAGACTTACACCCTGGTAAGTCATCTGGATGTAATCAAATTCCGATGCGTGCATTTATGATGTTCTTTAGGTCGATTCAAGAGCAAATGATCTATGTTCTTAACTTGTCAGTTACACGAGGCATAGTGCCAGATATTTGGAAAAAGGCTACGGTAGTACCAATTCCCAAAAAGGGAAATGCAATACATACTACTAATTTAAGACCTATCTCACTCACACACGTAGCCAGTAAAATCCTGGAAACCCACCTTAATAACCAAATACAGTCTATACTTGAATACTATCACATAATAAGTAAAAATCAAGGCGGGTTCAGGAGAAATTCATCGACCACTGAGACAATAGGACTATTACTTTATAAACTATTAAATAATGTGAATAATAAAAAGGACTCTACTCTGATTTTCTATGACTATAAGAAAGCATTCGACTCGGTGAGTCATACATTATTATTGAACAAAATACAAGCATACCACTTCCCACGTTGGTTATATAACTGGTTATCAAATTATCTGGATAAAAGACAACAAAGAGTTAAAGCGGGGGAGTATATGTCACAATATCTCCCAATAAACCATGGAGTCCCTCAAGGGTCAGTACTGGGACCTACCCTGTTTAATCTGTTTGTCAATGACTTATGTAGAGCCGACATACAAGGCGATATGCTCTTATTCGCCGACGACATAGTGCTAATAAATTCTAACTGCTCCACTGACATACTACTTACACAATGTCAACATGATAGCGAACAGGTTGTAAACTGGAGCCAGGTTAATAAATTGTCTATAAGTCTGCCTAAGACGAAATCAATGTTCATACCATACCAACAAAGAAATGCTACATCTATACCTGAAACTGCTATATTGATCCAGACCACGCCCATTGAATGGGTAATGTCTTATACATATCTTGGGATGCTTATTGATAATAGGTTAAAGTTCGATGCAATGGCAGGTGCCTTAGTTAGTAAAGCAAATGTAAGACTATATAACATCTATATTAATAGACATGCGTTGGACTGTAGAACACGTTTGATGTTAATTAAATCCATGGTCCTGAGTCACCTTGATTACGCTAATATCTGCTACCTTAATTGTAATAAGGTAACTATTCGTCGACTACAGGTATTACAAAATAAGGCTTTAAAGTTTGCCATGAAAAAACCTAGATATTATAGTACGGATATTATACACAATGAAAGTAAAACTATGAAAGTGAATGAACGACTGTTTTATAACACAGTGAAATTTATGCACAAACAATACTACCACCGTAGAGTGGACTGGTTGGATAGGGACGAAAATGTAGCTAATTACGTACTAAGAGATAATAGGTCACTGAACTTTAGGTTAGTACGCCCGACTGATAATAGGTTTCATAGGTCACTGGCTTACACGGGTATCAGGATGTGGAATGATCTCAATATATCCTTCAAACGCATTGAGGATAAATTACTATTTAAATCAGCCACTAAAACTGCTATATTACAGGGTCAAATCCCTCTTGAACATTACTTCCAATAAGTAATTAGTATGTACTATATATACTATAAGTACTATAAGTACTCAAGGTAAAACAATTACCTTTGATTGTTTACTGATCGATGATATGGAACATTCCAGAAGGAATTATAGCTTAATATTGTTATTATTAATACAAATAACACTTGACTTATACGTTCGATGTACTCCATTATTTGATTATTCGATTATTTGATATATCAATATCGTTTCCATCTTTTTATGTATTATTTAAATCTCAACTCCATCTCATCTCATCTACTCATTACTGTTATCCGTTACCATGTTCTCTCGTTGATTGATTTGATTATGACATGACTCCACAGATAAAGAAAAAAAAACGCAAGTTCACCCTCAGGGCCTGGCGGGAGATAGGGAATACCCTAGCCATGTAAATAAGATTCTGGGCACTTGCCTCAGCTTATTATTATTATGTACCCCAACAAATTCAAATTATCATCATCATGTTTAGATCATTTATTTCAGAATATGCTATTAATGTCATAGTATAAAAATTGTAAGTACCCAGACAGAAGGAACAGAAAATAAAAGAATTTGAATAGAAATGCACACTACTATATACTCAGCATGAATCGAGTCACAACAAAAACCACTCGTCTAGAGTGAGAGTGTTATATGAAACTTGAATAAAGAATAGTGATACTTACAAGAATGCCTGTTCTTTTTCAACGCCAATGTGTGCTTGCATCCTTGGGTATGCTCACAGCAATATCTTCATTCAAAGTTGATGAGTCCTTGGCTTGTAGTCCATGCAGATACTTGAAGAATTGTGTCCAATGTCATTTACACCACCCCATTTTATACTGCATATTTCACAGTTTTACAATGCATCCGGTGATTAGTAAACATAATCCATAGTCTTGATGTGAGTCAGATCATGAAGAAATGATTCAATATTGGCAGCTCTACACATTTTGAAAATTCTATTAAGTTAAGCTGAATAATTGGGAAAGTTATATTTAGTAATGGGTTCATTCATATTCTGGTCAGTTAATTTTAACTGTGTTCAGATCTTCCTTTTTGTCTTAAAATTGGGGGGTTTTCAGAGGATTTGTAAAGGGTCCTGGTATAATATTAGGTGACTTAACCCATGCTCAAAGCTTTGAAACCAGTGATAACTTGGTACATGATAGTGGCTAGACTTGCACCAATTTAAGCCCCTGTGTCTATGCAAAGCTATGTATGTAAACTGAGGGACTTGGTACTTATCAACTAAATCACTAATTGTGGTAGAAAATGGTATCTGGGCTAAAGCAACAACCAAGTCCCTCAGTCTCAATCTGCACATCAGACTTGAAATTTTAATATTAGCAAGAGTTGTTTTCAAAGAATAATAGTTAAATAATATGTGATGTGTTACAAGGAAATGAGTCATAAGTCACAAAAAATAGATTTTCAGATACCATTATATTTGAAGAGATGAGATCAAGCCGATTCTAATGATAGTAAACAATCTAATAATCTAATAAGTATTTCTTGATTTTAAGTTTGATATTTTCGTTTTTGAAAATAAATGTTTCCAATATTTCTGGGGGTCAATAAACAGTAAAGTAACTAAATGTAGTCCATATGGGGACCTTTAAAACGATAGGATACATTACATAGATTGTCCTGAAATTTAATACATCGATTGATATACCTGTAAGTGATGAACCCTCCAAAAGTTAGAACATTCACACAATACGATCATGTGAAAAAAAACACTTTGAAAAATGTCAAATTTGCGACTTATGACTCATTTTCCTGAAACACATCACATATACAGACTTGCATCAATCTATGGGATGATAGTCAGTGTGTCAAGGAGGGAAACTCCCCCTGAATTCACAACAGACAGACAAATTAGGCGCTGACATAAGCATTTATTGATTAACATATACCTTGTGGATATTCTCGATTTCTTGATTCTGATAAGCTATAAAAGTACTTTAAACATATATGTCCTACAGTGTTTCAACGTATTATACTGGTGAATGGTTTGATCGGTTGAATACATTAAAAGTTTTATATTGTATGACATAATAGTATATATATATAGTAAGTAAGCATTTCTGCTCAGTAGATATTCTATTCATATATTACACATAATCCATTTGCTAAATTTGAATCTTATATCCTATATGGGTTTCTTATATCCTATATTTAAATCAATGCGACACCAAATATACTTAGATATATACCTGATATTCATCAATTTTCGGCCTAATTTAGCAGAATTTCCTAAATGTGTAGAGCTGCCAATTGTACATTTTCTGAAAGTCTGGCCGATATAATACACTTGTGGAGCAAAACTGGACTGCAAACATGTCATTTTGAATAAAAATAAACAAAATTAGGTGAAGTAATGTAACTTATATTTATAATTTCTAGATACTTACCGTACATGAAAAAGCTTATATTTGATTTAGATTTATTTAAAATAACTTCGAAGATTTCTCTGTAAACATGGTTTGCTTGGTAATATAATTTGGATAATTTATATGCCTTTTGGAGAGTACAAGAAGGCCTACAACAGCACTTCTAAGTGCAGTAGGCCTACTTTTCTCCATAGGCTACAACTCAGAGCGTGAAGTTGTATGTACGCACACAACGTAGGCCTATACAACTAGACTTCAAGTACTGTAAACGTATTGATGTTCGCGCAGGATTTATTTTCGCTGTTTTCGCACCTTTCTGCGCGAAAATAAATCCTGCGCAAAAGGTATAATTATTGCATAAACAATGTGTGAGACTACCTTGCTGCGCGAATTTAAATCCGCGCGAAAAGATGTCAAAGCACTTAGTGCGAGAAAATTTATCTGCGCGAAAATAAATGCGTTTACAGTATTGCAATATAGAATCGTACATGTATAGGACGATCACTTGTAATTATTACCTCAAAAATGCCTCCATAATAGACCTGCCTGTATGTTCTTTTTGCAACGAAAGGGATGAAGTCATTCATTTATTTGGGTCAGATCTTTAGAAAATGTACAATTCACCTTCACCAACCCTCTCAAACAACCCACATTTAAGACAAAGATAAGCGTCAAAATGCAGTTTAACATAACAGAACTGATACTTTGAATCAATGTGATACCAAACATACTCAGATATACCCGGTATTCATCATTTCTCAGCCTAGTTTAGCAGAATTTCCTAAATGTGTAGAGTTGCCAATTGTACATTTTCTGAAAATCTGAACCATTTATGCTATGTCTTAATATGATAAGGCTATGGGAAAAGGTGTTTAATTTCATAGACTCCATAGACTACCTTAACGAAGATTTTGGAGGAAAAATAGTTGTACAGAACAATGCAAATGGTCGGTTTGATATACGAAGGATACACGTTATGTTTGGCTTCGAGAAAAAGGGCATGAATGTCAAAATTATAAACTGGATTATTTTAGCAACAAAAGCTTTCCTACATCGTCAGAAGTTGTTTCACAAAGGTATGATAGAGTGGTTCGTTTTATGTTATTAGCTGAGGTCGAAGATGTCAATTATATTATGTCAAAACAGATTTACCATAGTAAGCAAAGAAGAAAACACAACATGGAGAAAATTGTTCGCGGATCTATCTGACCTAATAGACCACAATAAATAAAATAACTAATATTTAGTCCTCATAACTCGGTTAAACCAACGAGTAGGTGAAACATTAAATAAGGGTGCAAAATATATAGTAATAAATACTTTGTTTAGTGAATAGGTTTCGCATCTTATTTTAGCGAGGGAAAAAGAAAAGTTAATTCTACCAATAGCAAGATCATCAGGAATAGAGCATATATATGTGTAATGACCCGGTTGTATGTAGAGGAGGAGAGTTTGGTTATAATATAAGACAAGAGCCTCAATATTATTACTCTGATTTATTAAGACTGAAGTCATGGTGTTGGTAAAATGGCAATGACATGTAAAAGGGTATTTAAAGGTTGGTACAACATGATAATGGTAATCGTATAACAGATAAATACAGAATTAACACAGCTGTGACACACAGGTCCATCTGGTGTTAAAAGGTTGTAGTTATATGGATATAAGTAGTATATGGAAAGTTCAGTCATGGCACTACACTTCCCCCTACCGGGTTTAAAAGAAATTCATATGATTTCTTTACCATAAGTTATACAAAAATATATAATACCATATCAATAGCATATCTTATATATGACATAAAGAGAGAAAAATAAGACCGAAACTTGAGGTATTTGTAACGGACCACAAGTAAATATAAAAGAATATAAATGTCAATGTTTTAGACATAATGATACAATAATGTTCAGAAAAACTCTGCTTCTGACTTATAAGAAAACGATTAATATTAATAGTATCAAAAATAAACCAAGGTACAGACATGTACCATGCCATCCAGCCTCGTTAAGACACAGGCACTTAGGAATATAATAATATCTATAATATAAGAATAAATCGCTTCATATTTGTATCGACGGTCCCTCCTTCTCGTACCGATCCCAATTACAGCTCCTCAACACGTCCAGCGTAGAAAAGTCTGCTGCTTCTTACAGGACATCAGGACATCAGGTTCGAAACCAATCACTGTTCCAGAGTATAAATATATTTCCACAAATATAGTGAACATAGTCAGTATCCAAAAATGATCATACGAGATAAAACTTATTTTCACTCATATATTAGTCAGAATAAAATTTCATGGAAAAGGTAAAAATATTTTACCCTAATAATAACCATTGAAGGTATTGAATTCACCTCAAAAAATAAGGCTTCGCAAAAATAGGTAAAGCATTATATTATAATGAATAAAACATTTACCCAACTAGAAAGGCTTGATAGCAATATATTTGATTAATTATTCATACGTGAGTTGTCTCACCCAGCATCATGTCGACTTCTGTCATAAATTCAACATTATTTGTTTTATTTGGACTAAGAAAATCTTCAGGCTTCTTAACGGTTAACAAATCTTTTACCAAGTCAGCATTTGCAGATGACGACTGTTGACCTTGGCGATCTTGTCCAGAGGCAGCTGGAACTTCTTCGTCTACCGACATAGGAGTTTCATCCTTATCGGGAGGTTTACCTACCGCAGCCGACACAGGAGGCGATTTAAGCTGCTGAGATGCGACAGCCGATCTTGTCACCTTTGGAATCGTAGCTGTCGGAGGCACCATCGACGATGGACCCGGGGCTACACTACTAGCATATGTTAAATGCTTATTAGGGGCCTGAGTGGGCTTCTTAGCAAGAAAATCTTGACTACTAGATGAAGATTGCTTATAGGGAGGCTGAGGGGGCATTTCGGCAAGGAAACTTGGATTCCCAGATGTAGAGCTTGAAGCAACTGAAACACTAGACAATTTTGTATTTAACAAAGCCCTGGTTTGCATATTTTTCTCCCTCAAATAACTAAGGGCAGAAGATGGGGAAGTCATTTTCCTCGTACTGGTACAAGTGGATTTATAAGCTGCAAATTCAGCCTTCACTTTAGCTAACTCGCTCAAAAGTTGTTGGTTTTGATTTTCTAAGTCCATTACCCTGACTTGTAACTGATCGTTGAGACCTGTAGTCTCCTCTAAAGCTTCTACCAGCGATTCTACTTGTTCCTGGCTTCTCATGATTGATGATACCTCTGTAAGAGGCTTTACCATATCGGACATTGCAACAATATAATCTTTTTGGATTCGATCCATCTCCTCCAAATGTCTGCCACGTTCTAAATCTAAAGAAGCGCCATAATTATAAGTGGCTTCATCGTAAATATGCTTATAATTAGTTAGAGAATCAGCCTCTATATGCACACTGGTGGTTACTTGAGCAGAAGAACCTGCTGAGCTAGAACGTCCCAAAGACCATGCATTTGTTGCCGGCAATGGGGCATCAACGAGCTTCTGCTTCTTCGGAGTCGCACGAGGTGTTCCCGTTGCCACCCCACGATATCCTTCTTGCTTAGCAGTGTCCTCCATCGTTTTCCACATATGTCTGGTCACAGCTAGACTATAATGAAATGTTGGGTTAGGTTGAAGAACCCGATCTTTGGAGGTTAATGCCTCCATATATTGGTTGGCCAGAGAATCTGACATACGATGGCGACCAGTAGGAGAAGTAAGATGGATTACCATTTCTTTCCTCCTGTCGACCACTTTCTGGCATAAATTGTCTGGGCATTCCCAGCCAACAGTCAATGGTGTGTGTTCCTCACACAAATGTCTTAATAGTGATAATTTAGTTCTAAACATCTTAACACCATAAGTATTTAGGGACTTCGACCTGCAACATGTGAAGGGACACCTCATCCCAGTTGTATAAATAGAGACGGCCATCTTTAGCTTTAAATCTTGGTCTTCTCTTACTGATAGGCCTTTCTCAGGCAATGTTTTTGTAGGGTCACATAATTTAGCAAATAAAGCTTCATACTGACCCATTTGATCGTCATCCGTAGTCTCAGGAAGATCGATACATCCATCTCCCTTGGCTGGTAGTACAGGACATATGGAATAATCTTCTTTCGGAGTCCAATTCCTCAAATTCCTTTGGAGGATTTTAAATCGCCGGGCTAGGCCATCGTCGGTTCTATTTTCTCTGTAGGATTTCTCATCCTTTTTTCTATTTTGTCTGCCAGAATCCCTTTGGGGACCTGACGTTGAAGACCTCCTTTCGGAGATATTATCAGGATTAGTAATTACCTCACTAGAGGCATATTTGTCATGGGGGTTAGTACTACCTGGCTGTTTGCCAGACATATCTGAACTCTTGTTTATACTGGATGCCTACAAATAAACAAGAAAAATTGTCACCAACATAAATAGATAAAATAATAGCAAACGGTGGACAGGTATAAGCATTTAAAATCAGCTTTACAGCCTATAATTCCCACAAAATCACATATGTTGCCATTTTCCATAGGGTTCAATAGTGCCTGAGTTGAAATACGCTTCCTCTGACGTCCGCGCTTTTAGATATACCCAAACCATGTTAAAATGATGCTACACGTGCCCATAGAGCTCCATACTGATTGAGTCGTACACATTTCTCTGTTTGAGTCGAACACTTTCAGAGCGCGGAGAAGCGAAGTCTTGTCATTCTCCATAGAGCGCAGTGCTGTACGAGTCGTACACCTGCTTACTCCGACGTCCGCGCTTTTGACTAACACCACTCAGTACGCTGAGAGAGCGGCAGTGTTCCCTGAGCACGAGCCCGCACACACGGTGACCCAAAGGCACGGTCGCTCGGTCTAATCAATGCCGTATAACTCTACCTTCAAGTATGAACACCACACATTGAATATATGTCTACCAATGATTATATTCCTACCTATCAGGTGAAGTATGGCAAAATAATACGATATATTCATGTAAATACATATCACAACAATAGCAAGAAATAACGGCGAGTCATTCCCCCTAAAGCATGACCTATAAACCACCTCGTGAACGTACCATGAATGTATATTCATAGAGTTCACTCATACCGGTGTCTTCAGAATTGGGAGATAATTTAGAAGTTATCAACCCAACTATAACATATGACATATATCACAATAGCTGCTGGAATATAAAGTAAATGACATATCCTAGGATTAGCATGTAACTTACAGTTCTTCCAGATTGCTTTGAAGGAGTTTGTATGCTCGAGCTCCGATATGTCTTAAGCCTTCGAGCAGAAATCGTCTTCTGACTGGGAGGTAGAATAGTACCCAGAAACCTCCGCCCAGGGCTCTGATGTATGCATTGTCAATGTGATTTACATATTAAATTGTTGTTTGTATTTATAACAATTCGATTGGAAAATAATGTAATGACTTTGCCGAGTCAATAAGGCTTAATCCTAACTCGTTATAGAGCGGCCTGACATATCAGAGCCTAACAAGGCAAATCACACATATAAATATTAAAAAAGATTATCCGGTCTGTATAGGGTTCTGTGATGATCCTTACGCTTCTCAGATCAATCAACAGAGACTTCTCGTTGTGTTTTATTATAACTTCTCATCGACAGTGAAGTCTGTGGATGATAATAAATTCCCAATAAAAAATAAATTTCATCATGGGAGAACAATTACTACCAGACCTACACCAATGGTTGCTATAACCAAGCTATAGGCATGACGAATAGCGATCAGGAATTTTTATTTCCCTTTTTCCTTCACCTCTCTTCTTAGGAACAATATTCATATTTTTCCCATCTTCTGGATTAATTTTAACGTGTGATTTTCTACGTGAGATAGCATGTTTCTTACCTTTGCCACGAGGTTTCTTGATTTTATTATTCTCAACTACATCGGACTTAGGCGGTTTCTTGGGAGGTCTGCCTCTTTTCCTGGCCAGATCAGGTTTCAAGCTAGAAATATAATCTGAAATTTCCTGACCAGGAGATACTTTTCCTCCTTCTACCCTGATAACATCCCTACCTATTTCACGTAGGTTTTCAACTTCAGGCGAATTATGAAGATTGGCTGTAGGTCGCAAACCATCTGTCGACGTAGGGTCCACAGCAGTCTTCAAATAATCACCATTCCATCGAACTTCTCCTCTAGATGTTGATAGGAGGTATGTATGATAGTTTATTTTACTAATAATTTTGAAAGGGCCATCCCATTTAGCCCCATATTTATTGCTGGCGATAGGTGGATAATATCTATATACCCATTCACCCTCAGAAAAATTCCTGAGTCGTTTGCGACGATCATATGATCTTTTCTGAGCAACTGATGTTAAATTCAATTTATCCCGAGCAAAAGCATGGCCTTCTCTCAGCTGTTTTCTCAATTGTTCAAGGAATACACTGGGAGAAGTTAAATCCAACCCTCCTCGAGGAACACCAAAAATCAAATCAGCTGGGGTATAAGCTTCATCACCAAATATTAATGAATATGGCGTACATCCAGTGCTGGCATGTACACTTGTATTAAACGCACTTACTATACAGGGAATTAATGTGTCCCATTTTTCAGACCCATAATCTATATAGCAAGATAATTGTTCGACTAAAACTCGATTTATTCTTTCTGCCTGGCCATTACAGCGGGGTGTATAGGGATTAGTATGTTGCTTATTTATATCAAATATTCGACACAATTCCCTCATTACCCCACCTTCAAATTCTGGGGCCCCATCGGTATGGATAGCATTGGGAGCTCCAAATCGTAGGATCCATTCTTTGAATATAGTCCAGGCAACTGTTTCTGCCTTATGATCAGGTAGACAATAAGCTTCAGACCATTTAGAAAAATAATCTGAAACAACTAATACACAAATATTACCAGTTGTGCTTCTCTTAAAGCCACTCAAGACATCCATACAAATGCGAGAAAATCGCTCACCTGCCAGATCCTTCGTCAAGGGTGAAGTATTAGTTCCAGACCTTGTTTTCCTAGTCGAACATGCTTCACACATCTTAATCCAACGACTGATAGAGCCTTTTAGACCTGGCCAGTAGTATCGTTGCTTGATAGCTGTATAAGTCCTGAAATTACCAAAATGTCCAGCACAAGCTGGACCATGGTGTCGATCGAATATCCCTCTTCTACTGTCTATAGGAACCACGATTCTACTAAATAGCTTACCAGACGAGGGTTGTCTCCATCTTACACATAATAAATTATTAAAAATAACCAAATCATTCTTCTTCCCTAATATAGCCCGAAAATCATTACTTTCTGCACTGGAATCTTCAGGCCAGGGAAGGGTTTTATTCACATACATAATAATACGTTTGGTATCTGGATCCAACGTTTGTTTCTCTAACAGACCCAATGGTTTGACTGGGACCTGTTCCATGATTTTAGCAGCAGCTATCACAGCATTATGAGCCCCACAATCCGTACAATCTTCCCTCTTACACCTACTATACGGTATTCGTGAGAGAGAATCTGCGTTGATATGGCGACGACCAGGCCTATGCTGTATCACACCAGGAGCAGTGATATTATACAATTGTAATGTCATAAGCCATCTAGCTAACATATGTTCAGGTTCTTTAAAACCTATTAACCAAGTAAGGGAAGCATGGTCAGTTCTTATAATGAAATCTCCCCCTAAGATATAATTCTTAAATTTTCCAGAATATATGACGACAGCCAATAATTCACGATAAGTTGTGCAATAATTCCTTTGCGATTTACTGAAAGAATTGCTGGCATAAGCGATGACTTTTTCCACCCCATTTTGTTCCTGAGATAGTATTCCAGCCATACATTTACCACTGGCATCTGTATCGATAATATATCTGCCTTCTGGAGATGGATAAGCTAAAACTGGAGAATTTGTCAAAGCCACTTTTGTTCGAGCAAAAGCATCTTCACATTCAGGGGTCCAGTTTACCTTAAATTTAACTTTCTTAGACGATTGTTTGACAATGTCCTGAATAGGATATATTAAGTCAGCAAATTTATTAATGAACTGACGATAATAAGAGGCAAATCCTATGAAAGATCTTACCTCCTTCACCGTTTTTGGCTGTGGCCAGTTCAAAACAACTTTTACTTTTTCTGGGTCGGCTCTTATGCCTTCCTCAGAGACCACTCTACCCAGGAATTCAACTTTTCGTTGGAATAATTTGCATTTCTTAGGTTTTAATTTTAACCCATAATTTCTCAATCTGGCAAAAACACTGTCTAGATTATTCAGCATCTCGTTCAATGTTTTGCCAAATATGATTACATCGTCCAAGTAGACTAGGCAGATCTTATTTACCAAGCCTCTTAACATTTTGTTCATCATCTTTTGAAAAGTAGCTGGAGCATTGCAGAGTCCAAATGCCATTACCTTGAACTGGTATAACCCAGAAGCAGTAATAAATGCAGTTTTTTCTCTGCTAGATTCATCCATGGCAACTTGCCAGTAGCCACTTTCAAGATCTAACGTACAAAACCAGGTATTTCCACCCAATGCTTCTAGACAATCGTCTATTCTTGGTAAAGGATAACTGTCCTTTTTAGTAACGCTATTTAATTTTCTGTAGTCGACACAAAAACGGATGGTATTGTCTTTTTTGTTGACCATAACTATAGGAGATGACCAAGGGCTATCACTTTCTTCTATTACCCCCTGTTCTAACATTTTTTTAACCTGCTCCTCGGCGACTTCTCTCTTCCTAGGAGCTTGTCTTCGATATGCCTGTTTAATAGGTCTAGCATCGCCAGTGTCTACCACATGGGTAGTCATCGACGTATAACCTAATGTTTCTCCAGGGAGACGAAAAACGTCCTTATTCCTAAGAATCATTTCCTTTAAAATATTAATTTCTTGGTCACTCTTAACGTGAGAACCATTTATTAATTTTTCCAGACTGGAGGTATCGACTGGATTATTTTCTTCTATTTTAGTCGCTGAAACAAAACAATCAGTGATATTATTAGGAGAGACCTCCTGTAATGAATTTTCATCGGCTTCAAAAACATATCCAATAGGAATATTCTTTTTCAGACGAATTGGTAAGGCAGTGGGGTTGCAGATAGGGATCTTCGCAATTTTAGAGTTATATAAATAAGTATTTAACCCACCAAAGATTTCCCCATTTTCCCCTTCCACTTCTGGCTCTACCACATAGGCACGATCGGTGGGTAGATTTCCCAAGGTAACATCAACAACCATAATGGCAAATGCTCCTATATGGACCTCTTTTTTCACATTAGCTGTTCCCAAAGCCCCTTTACGAAGGCAATTTATATTTTCTTTACCATCATTCAAGGACAACCGACCCGGCCAAGCGATTCCGCATTTAAATCGCCAGGTAAAATCCATACCTAAAATAGCTTGATCGCCATCTAGGTGGGAGACTACCAAACAGGCATTTTTGTATATTTTGCCTCCAATATTCAATTCAAATATAGCATAACCCAGTGTTTCAATAGGTCCACTTGCTAAAGGTTTAATCCTCATCCGTGAAGCGTACAGAGGAGGTTTGCAAGCGAGCGAATCATAGAATTCTTTAGAAACCAGGCTGGTTTGAGCCCCAGTATCATAGAGAAATTCTCCTCGCATCTCACCAATAGAAACAGGTACATACCATCGCATTTTTACCAATAAAGGTGTTAAATGAATCAAAGTTTCAGATTCTTCACATGGGTCCGTTAGTATAGACACTTTTACATCTCCATCGTCGCTTTGTATGGCGCTGATTAGAGCAAGGTCACAAGCATCGTCGCCCCTCCTACCTGAAGTATCCATATCCAAGATATTAGGTGGAGAAAATAACTTACTTTTCACTGTCGGCTGGGCTTCATATACAACATCAGGTTCAAGCGATTGGCCAAACGCTTTTTCTTCCTTGTGTACAATCCATCCATTCCCATCAGAATCACCACTCTGAGGATGATATATAGTTTCTGGGTATTCGTCACAATTGTTTTCACAATTGATAATATTCATAGGGCCCAGGGCCTCAGCTGCGCTTCTCACTGAGACCCCACAGCTTTTCCCTGGTCCCTTTCTTTAGCTCTTTTTTCCTTGCATTGTTGATGTAAGGCTAATACCTCTGGACATTTCCATTTTCCATACGAGAGAAGGTTCATCTTTTTCTGTCGACACTGCAGCCAAACTAACTTGTTTAGCCTCTTTTCCTTGGAAAGAAACCAAATTAGTTGGCATTTGATCTAATAAGGAGGATCGCATTTCATTCGACCCTCCAGCACATCTCATTTGATGAGCTATGTCGACAGCTATCTGTAGAGTACTGGGCTTATAATATTTCACCCAAAAAGCGATGAATTTGTCTCGTAGACCCTCACCAA
Source organism: Sthenelais limicola (assembly GCA_942159475.1). Taxonomy (NCBI): domain Eukaryota; kingdom Metazoa; phylum Annelida; class Polychaeta; order Phyllodocida; family Sigalionidae; genus Sthenelais; species Sthenelais limicola. The sequence goes on from OW804098.1 coordinate 9,652,240, forward strand.
AGAGCATGATTGTTTTCAGCCTAAGATTTTCTGGATATTCATTATAGGCCTTTCTACACAAATCGATTAAACTCTCAGCATAATGCTGAAAAGTTTCATCTTTTTGCTGGACCCTGGTTTCATATTCTCTAATTCTGTCCTGCGGAGTTTTCTCATCAAGCTGACAAGACAATCTCCTCAACACAGCTTCTAGGGATAGTTCTGAAACATTCCCCCATGTAGTCTGTCCAATATGGCCAGAAGTGGCAATAATTAATTCTCTAACAAGAGTATCATCATCCCAGCCATATAAATTAGCCCAATTCATGGCTCCTGCCAGATATTCACTCCAGTCCGTACCCTTGTACTTTTCCAAGGGCTTGGGCCTAGGCACTTCACGAGGTCGATTCATTGCTAATCTTGGAGCTTGAAACGAGGTATTTATGTCTAACCTGCTAATTTCTTGTTCCATTTCTACCATGGTCGATTTCCTTCGAGATTTAATGCCTTTGTCTACTGGTTTGGTTACCATTGAGGCCATAGGGACAATTGTTTTTGCTGGATTATGTGTTTGCACATTTCTCAATGGAAGTTGGGTGAACGATGTGGCCGCTCCCACAGATTGACCCATTGCAATATTAAATGTCGAATGTCTTTGGACATTTTGCATTTGTACTCTCCTAGGTATTACTGGAGAGAATTTAGCTTGTTTTGGCAGCTGTATAGGCTTAATCGGAGGATTATGTGTCTGCTTGTATGGCGTTTTCCAGGGCAAACTAACGTTATCAACTTTTAAAGTATAATCGTCGAAATCCCCCCCACCTTCTGAATAGGTTTTACCATAAGAGTTGACTATTTTTTCAATAGCCTTTCTCCTGTTGGTAGAAATGTCTGGTACAGACCCCCAGAATTTTAAATTCTTAGGCTTTGTATTTTCGACAGGAATGATTATATTTTCCCCATGATCAGAAGATATATTTTCACCACCGAAAGCGTCAGGCTGAAGGCCCAGCTTTTCGCATTCGATCATTAAATGGTCTACCCGACCCAAAGGTAACTGGTAAACATTTGCAAAAACAGATTCGGCTAAAGTTTTTATATATACCCGATCTGCTGCTGTATAGGCTTCTATTGTCCAACCATTGTCTATTCCCAGCCTAATAATATCCTCAAGTGAGAGCATATCTGCAAAAGCGGGATTGGTAACTTGACTTGTATGGCTGCTAGCCTTTTCATTGAAAACAGACCCAGCGACGGATCTGACCTTGGTCGTTCCCTGGGCTCGACGATCGCGTCGGTCCATATTAACGCCAGGATCGATTTCTCGTATACCAAGCATCGTTTCCCATTCAAGCCTTTGTTCAGGGATTACTTGGTAAGTACCCCGATCTAAACTATCGAGAGAAGCAGCTAATCGTCCATCTAATTGGTGATCTAAATCGTCAGGTAATCGGTAACGACTTACTGAATCGTCAAAGTCAATGGAAGTTTCTGAGTCTGCAAGATGAGAACTCAGGTTAAGCATAGGATCGCCGTAAGGCAATAATTCCTCACCAATAGTGGGGATATTTAAATGTCCATAATCAGACATATGAATAATCAATTCCTGAGAAGGAAAATTTTCTTACTCCTCTATTGGTCACGGCACCAAAATGTAATGACCCGGTTGTATGTAGAGGAGGAGAGTTTGGTTATAATATAAGACAAGAGCCTCAATATTATTACTCTGATTTATTAAGACTGAAGTCATGGTGTTGGTAAAATGGCAATGACATGTAAAAGGGTATTTAAAGGTTGGTACAACATGATAATGGTAATCGTATAACAGATAAATACAGAATTAACACAGCTGTGACACACAGGTCCATCTGGTGTTAAAAGGTTGTAGTTATATGGATATAAGTAGTATATGGAAAGTTCAGTCATGGCACTACATATGTATTTTTCGATGTCGAATTGCTCTGGCGAGAGGAAAGATTTGTTGACATATTAAATGAAGAAGCTGGTGTAAAAACAAAAATAACTCTACAATACGTTGTTGCAATGGCAACTCGTATACTACATGGGTCAAATTTACAGAAAATGTACAATTGGCACCTCAAGATATTCAGCAAATTCTGCTAAATTAGGCTGAAAAATGATGAATACTGGGTATATCTGAGTATATTTGCTATCGCATTGATTTAAAGTATCAGTTCTGTTATGTTATCTACATTTTGAAGCTCATTTCTGTATTAAATGTGAATTATTTGAGAGGATTGGTGAAGGTGAATTGTACATTTTCTGAAAATCTGATCCATATAATAAATATGTTCAGCTACACTGCAAAGGCACCGTTTACCACATTGTATTCAATCTAAACGTTGCTGAACATGGTTGCATGTTCAACCCTGTTTAGAACACATTGTTGTAGACGCTTATTGCGCTGATTACGATTTTACAATCAAGCCCCGCGCTCCCGTCCACTGCGCTAAACGTTCTGCTACATGCTTTAAACTGTTGAAGACGTTCTTCAAGACGGAGCATCTTCAATACTATTTAGTCAAGATTGGGATTTTTTCAAGGATCAGGTCGTTTGGTTACCATCCAAGAATATTCATATAACACAGAAGCTAGTGGGCCGAATCAATGTTTTGTATCATAATGAATAATAGGGAGAGACTGATGTAAAACTGTATTGAGATTAAATAAAGATAGACGAACCTACTTAACAATGTCATTCAGTAAAAGGTGGGAATTTTAGTAAGTAACATTCTGTTTTCCAATCACATAAGCTTCAGACTGCTAAATGAAACAAATCACATTGATTCGGCCCAGTAGCTTCTGTGTTAAATGAATATTCTTGAATCTGTTCTTTTGCACCACAAATACCCTAACTTGATTTTGAAAAGAAAAAGTTCTTTGCTTGCCAAATATGAATCGGTATATGCTTTAAGACTTATCGAATATGATACGAAAATGACCCTAAATGGCACCATTCCACTCCAGTTTTTAAAAACATTCCTATACCCTAGTGTATAGATCTAAATATTACTGATGCCTATGGTGTTCGAACCTGCCGTCTATATAGCCTCAAAATGGGGAAATCTCTCGACTCCCTATGTAATTGGCACCTCTGAGTAGAGCTGGGTTATATAATTTTATAGTCCTTACAGCAAAATGAATAAAGTCATGAATGTACATAGGCCTAATTCATAACTTGATGATATTTTGGTTTAACTTGTAAACACTTGTTATAGCTTGTTATTGAAATTTACACAGTCCCTACACCTCTCCAGCATAGACCTAGGTGTCAACCCTCGCCTGGTAGTAGTGGCCCCTAGTCGGTGAAAGGTGTAAAAACATTTGGACATAGTCATGTAGCATTACAATTGTTACTGGCTACCAATCCTGTCCTACTGTTCTACAGTGCGCATGCGTAGAACCACGAGACAAAATGGCGGATGGTTCAAAGTGTTTGTTTGGAACAATTGTTTACATTTCCACCTGCATTTCATGTCTCTACCTCTACACAAGTACAATCGAATTACCCACTGTCTAATGGAGAATATCAGGTAAGTCAAATCATCCTATGTATTTGAATTGCATCAATATTAAGCATGTTCTGCCAGTAGCTAAGTCGTACCCAACAGTCAGAACCGTTAGGCCTATGTAACATTTATATTCAGATTCTAAAAGAGTTCGTAGGGTTGGGTGCATGCATCTGCTATAAATTCCATTATAATATCGGTCTATGAGTATCAAAATTATTTCTCTGGGAGACAACAGGCATAGGCCTTTATTATCACTGAAAAGCAATTTTGGACTAACAATTTAAGTCATGACCACCCATCACCAAGACCACCGGCCGCTGCCTCCCTTTGACGGGAGGCGGCGGCCGGTGGTCTTGTCCGTTTCGTCAGTCTCCTCATGACCATGACTGAAACTAAAACTAAACAATTATGGGTCACTGATTGTCGGAAATAATCAAGTGATATCTAGATACAAAAATATCGGTGGGGGATAGAAGTAATAATAGTGAATAATAGGCTAGCATTTCTTTATGAATACTGTAGTGTTGCAGTGAGCGACAAACCACACAGGTGTGAGCTATGCATCTGCCACCTTCACATTCACATTGTACGTGAGAAAACAAATACTATATGGGTCAAGTTAGATGTTCCATTCAGGTTGGAACCCCATATTCCAAAACATTTTCATTTACATCGAATCTCACAGGTGTCCTGACTGAATGGGCCAAAACTGCCGGGTCGTTATGGTCAAAAGTTGTTTCACCTTTCCCCGCCTAGAGGGGACTGTCACCCCGGGGAGCGTTAACACCTGTGTGGTAGGTGGTGGGACTCAATGGACAAAAATATTGGGACGGAATGGCCAAAAGCCTGTATGTCCAAACAGTAGTCATTTATGCGGGAATGGACGACACCATTTTGTGTCATTCAGGTTGATAGAACACCAAAACTATAAATCAGCTGATTTATTAACGTCCGCGTATACTGGTAGTTGGTCAGATGGTAAAAGGGCCTTTATCAGGTATTTGGAAAAATAAATCTTACTCGAATTACTTAATTTCTATTGGTAAACTATAAGGACAGCTTAATGTTTCGAATTATATGAAGGAAAATATAACATTTGCATACATTCTTGAAATATTTGGTTTTAAATAAGATCACTTTTGACATTAAATGGTCAATTCCCACGAAAGTGGTACTAAAGCGATTTTATGGATTTTTCCCTATAATGTTTTTAGGTAAATACAGTTATTTCCTTTTTATATTCAAGATTAAACAGGATAGAATAATAATACAATATCATGCAGATCTGTGTGGATTTGCCCTTGTATGTACCACTTTCATGGGGGGAGGGAATTGACCATATATGTTTCTTAAATGAGTTATAATTATAGTTGAGTCATTCAAGATGAGACTTTGAGAGTCCTTTATTATTTTATCGATTTGAAAGTAAAATATTCAATTTCCAAGTATAATGGTAAATAGGTCGGGATAGTTTCTAAAATCAAAGGAAATGGAGGAAGAAGGGAAGGGGATTGGGGGCGGGGGGGGGGCATTGAAATCTATTTTATTGATAGTTATAGTTATTGGCTGCGAATGTATGGCCTAAATACTTGTCTTAGATTATTGGAATTGAAAAGTAGATAGTAGAAAACACAATTTGATGATTATTCTAACAAAGTGTTATTCTTTTAATTTCTTTTAAGAAAGTTGTTCAAAGTCAAGGGTTTTCCACCTGGGCGAGCGTTAATACCAAACCCTTAAATAATAGATCCTTGGTTCTATACTGTACTCAACTTCTGCCATTGTGTTACCATGGAACCAAAATAAAAATTATTTCCGGACAAACTTGCAATGTTCTCTACCGGTATCACTCACTTATGGTGGTATATCCTCTTCATACCTCATCCGCATGTAAATATGTATACATGCACATGTATGTATTTTATATGGATGCATTGGATTCTGTGGTGTGAAAAGAAACAATGGATACACCCATTTTCTGCAAAGGGAATTATGGCCCCCAAACCCTATATTAGATGGGTTTTTTCTGAGGAAAAAACATTATTAATCAAGTGAAAACTATGTTTTCATTTCTTATTCAATGCTAATTTTTGGCTTAGTTATAATAGGCTTATGTCTTTAGGTATTTAATAACCCCAGTGGAATACATTTGTTCGCCTTACTAAGTTGGGGATCTTCTTTAATCTCTTGAGGAAGGTAAAATATGACCGTTCGCAAGTATCTCTGAAGTTCACTTCTTTTCTAATTAAACATATTACTGCTCTTTTGACATGGTGATTTTATGAATATATTTGAGAAATTTCTCCCGCAATACAAGAGATATTTGAGAGAAATAGGTATAGACACTTATAAGTAGTTATTTTACGCGGGTGTGTCTGTATGTCTGATGATTAAAAAGAATATTGTATGGGGAAATTAGAATAACGACGGATGAGGGGGGATTAAAATGAAAATAAACAGTAAAATAAATTGTTTTTTATCATATTATATTTGTTACCATATTTTATCAATTTTACCAGGAATGAACTATGGCATCACACTTTTTAGATTAAAGCCTTTATGCTTTTAATAAGTGCATTTAAATCTATCGTTTTTTAGAGTGAGTATTGGGCCGATCAGAAGCAGGAGGAGACCAACAAGGAGATGAGCCAAAACCAGAGAGTGGAGCTAGCAGTACCAGCGTGAATATGAATGTGGAGAGCTCGGCTACTGGTCTTTAACCCATGACAAAAGAGGAAGGGCACACGTTCTGCCCCATGTTGTTTTTATTCCAAAATGGAATTATATTTTTTTTTGGTTAAGAAGTTTGTATTTTGCTTGATGCAATTCTTCAACTGGATGTCAGAGCAGAATCCATTCTTTAAGGATTTGCTAATTCATGTGAATCATATTAAGTAAAATAAGGCTAAATTATTATGGAAAACGATTATTGTTCACCTCATGTGAAGTATTTTTTCTTTGGTTTGTGACGTAAGTATAGCACTTGCTGGTCATGGGATGTGACCATAATGTCATGTGTAAATAGTTGAAATAATCATTTCAAATGGGAATGCGATAGTGAATATTGTATGAAATGTGCTCCATATTGGTTTTCGTTCAACATGAAATAATTATTAAAGATTCCGAGAAATTAGATGTGCTATGTATTTGTGTATTAGATATGGTATTATTGCTCTGCATTGTAACTCTGATGTGTTTGAGAGACATACTGCTGCATACACAAGTTTAAGTGCTCTATTCCTTTATTATATATCATTAATAGATGCATCCCTTGATGTAGTCAAAATGATACTTGTCAGTATTATAATTATCACTATCATGTAGTGAAGTGAAAGAAACAGAACAATGGAGGTAAAGGTAGTAAATGTAATATAATTCTTGTTGTTACTAAAACACATATCCCCTGACACTCCCCTCCTCTCATACCCTCACCCCGTCTCCTACCACTCCTCTCCCCACCCCTCCCCTCAGACACTCACCCCATCTCACCCTCCCTCCTCCACTCACCCCCTCTCCCCTACTCTCCTCTCCCCACCTCATCCCAACCCTCCCCCTCTCACCCCTCTCATACCCTCACCCTTCCTTCCTCCACTCACCCCCTCACATACCTAACCCCTTCTCACCCTCTCCTCCTCCACTCACCCCTTTTTATACCCTCACCCCATTTCACACCTCGACTGCCCTTACATACCCTCACTCCATTTCACGCCTCCCCTCCCCCACTCACCCCCTCTTATACCCTCACCCCATTTCACCCCACTCCTCCTCCACTCACCCCTCTTATACCCTCCACTTGTTCCTTACCCCATCTCACCGCTCCCCTCCTCCACTCCTCTCACCCCACCTTACCCCTCCCCCTCCTCTCATAACCCTCTCGATCCCTTAATCCTCCATCTCACCCTCTCTAGATTTTATACCCTGAAATCAGGATATAAAATCAATATGTTATGGTTTGTATTTTTATCTCTGGGATATAGCATAATTGGTTAATGTAATTGTAAAGAGATTGGTGGCTGTGTACTTCAACGCTAAATATTTGAAAGAGTAATCTGTTTCAATAATGTTGTCATTTCTTAATGTTATTGAGATAGAGAGGCTAGATAAGAGGTTAGATACCTTTGTTAAATGTATTGATACTTGTTCTTAAGGTAAAGAAATCTCTCAAGGAGTTAGTTTCTACATGTCTGTGCTTCTTGCTTCATGTAACATCCTTATGTAATAAAGAACTAGTTGAGAAATACTTAATTTGCATTTCTACTCATTTGTTTGTAAATGAAGTGGCTCCACTGACCACATCAATTTAGTAATGAAATATATGTGATTGTTCCATGTTGATTTCATCTATCCCTATCTACCCCTAAATAATTCTCCAGACCGAAATGATTTTATGACTGGTTCTTTAAATCAAACCTTACCTATATATTCAATTTCAATCAATTTTTAAGCAATTTTCAATCAATTATTTTTCTCCCTTATTCGATTTTGTTCAGATTATCTAAACGTTTTCTGATACGGTATTGAAGACGGTTTTTAATGCCAAGACGGTAATATAGAAGCTAAACGTTTTTGAAAGGGGACAAAAAAACCGTCTTCAAAAACGTTTAGTACGAAGACGGTTTCACTTGCAGTGTATAGTTTCTTATTTGACGTGCAGTCCAGCAAGGGGTTATCTCCCTCTCCTTTCCACTGTGGGACAACACTTCAAGATTATGTTGTACTCGCCAAATTGTTTGTAATTAACGTGTGGTGAAACTCTATTTTGTAGTGACAATCTAAACCTAAACTCCTTCTAACAGATATATAATGGGTCAGATTGTCAGAAAATGTACAATTGGCCTTCGCCCATCCCCTCAGATAACCCACATTTAAGATGAAAATACAGTTCAACATAGCCAGACAGATTCATTTAATGAATACAATACAGAATACACTTAGTATTCATCATTTTTGTCTCTAATTTAGCAGAATTTGACAGATGTGTAGAGCTGTAGATTGTGCATTTTGTGAAAATCTGACCCATGTGGTACTTGACTTTTGCTCTTCTCCCCAATGATTGAGTGCTCGACCTTGTCTCCTGTTGATCCTGTCCATCTCTTCCTAACGTCTAGAGCTGTGGTGCAATATTACAGGTAGGTAGGTTCCATCCATCCCTTCCGTGATCCTATCGGGTTTATTTTTATTATTATTATAAGATTTTATTTCCATTTCACATATACAATCGTTATCATACAAATTCAATATCTAGAATGGAAAAGGAGTATGTTCTGTGACTGTCACAGCTCTTCCGAATACCCCATCATTTTTTCATTACATACTAATAGAAAGAACGGTAATAGGTGATACAAGTTGACTAGTAAACTATATATAGTAAATAGGTACAGAATACAAAATACAAGATAATGTACAAGGTACAAAGAATGTGTACAAAAATGGTGAAGGTTTTGAAGACATTATTTCGACAGCTTTTCCAATGTTGAACATGAGAACAAGTTTCTTATACATGAAAACAAGGTTTTCTATAATTCGACTTGCTGCTGAGGTGAGAACTACGACTAAGGTGTACAATAACTTCAGGCTAGCTTTAAAAGATAAATAACGACTCATGCTAAATGGGTCAAGTTTTCAGAAAATGTACAATTCATTTTCACCAATCCTCTCAAATAACCCTAATTTCCGACGAAAATAAAGTTCAAAATATAGTTCAATCTAACCAAACAGATTGCTAGAATCAATGCAATGCCGAATATATTCGAATTTACCAAGCATTGACCAAATTGTAGCCTAATTTAGCAGAATTTACTAAATGTGTACAGCTGCCAATTGTACATTTTCTGAAGATCTGACCCAATTGAGCTAACAAGTATAGATTCAAGGGAATGCTGATAATGGTGAGACAATTACAGAATCAATAACATACATGATTTTTTAAAAAAAACATATTTTATTTCGAAAGACAATTCCAAACAAAATGGTACGTTTCATGCTTCCGAAGCAAAATGGTTATAACACAAAGTACATTCCTAAATGATGATTTTAACAGAGAGACTGGCAATGTTACGCTTACTAGTACTTTGCACTGTCACATGCTCATTGATGGACAAAATTGAACGAAATTGGGGAATATTGGTAATAATTTGCTAATAATAATAATGATAATAATAACAGGGGCCTGTTGTATAAGCTGGGGAAAAGCATTTTGTTGTGGGAATTTCTTCACCTGTAAGATGGAAAACGGTTCTTCCCACGTGAGATTCCCAATAGCGTAGATACAGACAATGGTGGGTAGGAATTAGAATAGTTCTACTGTGTCTTAAAGGCCTCGTAACACCCTCTAAAAGTTACGATTACGAGGGCTTTATGATACGACGGTTGTTGTTGCATTGACAATCATGCATTTGATCGAGGTAAGATGTCCCTCAGAGGACTCTCAGAGTTTACTCAGACTAGTCTCAGAAAATAATCGTATATGGGTCACATTTTCAGAAAATGTACAATTGGTAGCTGTACACATTTAGTAATTTCTGCTGAATTAGGCTAAGAAATGGTCAATACTTGGTAAATTCGAGTATATTTGGTACTGCATTGATTGTATCAATCTGTTTGGTTAGGTTGAACTGTATTTTGAACTTTATTTTCGTCTGAAATGTGGGTTATTTGAGAGGATTGGTGAAGGTGAATTGTACATTTTCGGAAGATTTGACCCATATAGTGGAATGCAACTTTTGCTAAGAGGGAGTTACAAGGCCTCTAAGTGTGGTTTAACACAGAATCGTATAATAGTGCAATGCACCCATTGTACAATGTACTTGTCTTATTGTAATAAATCTTATATTGTCTGATGATTGCTCTATAAATATACTGAATAAAAAAATATATGTGATGTGTTTCAGGAAAATGAGTCATAAGTCGCAAAAAATAGATTTTGAGATATCATTATATTTGAAAAGATGAGATAAAGCCGAATACAATGAATGTAAACATTAAGGATATCTTATAAGTACTTTCATCGTTTTAGTCAGATATTTTTATTTTTGAAAAACAAAGTTTGCAATAATTCTAGGTGGATAATTACCAGTAAAATAGCTAGATATACTCAATAGGATGATCTGAGTAACGTACTGATATAATTAATAAACAGTCTTGAAATTTGGTATATCTATTCATCCAACCACAAGGACTAGACACTCCAAAAATGAAAATATTCCAACAATGAGATCTTGTAAGTAAACGACTTTGAAAAACACCAATTTTGCGACTTGTGACTCATTTTCCTGAAACACATCTCATATATAAAAGTATGTAAAATTATGTCTGATGAACTCAAGCTAACCACAAGTATACTTTGTGTATTACTAACCTCAAGACATCCCCGACAGATAATGTATTACACTACCAGAGATAGACAAAGCCAAACCAATGACCAATTATTACCACTACAGATAGGTATAGTGAGATCTCCGGAAATCACAGAGACTGTTACGTTCCATGGGATCCCGGGGTTGGGATTAGTTCAATCTCAAAGCCAGGCTGGTTTTAATAATCAGAGAATGATAAAAGGTCATAAACCCATGCGCTCAACAGTCAATGAAATATATTAAAGAGATAGATAGTGAAGTGAGCTCATACTATTTAGTACTATAATTACTAAATAATGCGTTATATACGTACACATGTACTGGTATAACATTCCCCCCTTTGACCTAGTTAATAAGAACACTTACCAGACAAATAGGTCACGTTACATCCCATAATTCCACACATCTGACCTCAGAAGGACAACATCCTATAGATGCACCAATGATATTACCACCGAATTTAATCATTTATTGAACTCTTAATTTAAATCATCATACATCCTCCATTGATTTCAAGGATGAGTCAATTTCTAGAAAAACTGTATTAGTGATCGAAAAATCATTAGATAATATAACAAAAGAAAAATAAATGAGATAGACCTGATTATTTGTGATGGTGATAAATACTGAACTCATGAGACTAAACCTTGAAATCATGACATTATATTTATTTTCAAAAAAAAGATTATTATGAGATCAAACTTTTGGAATTGTACAATTCTTTAAATTTTTAAGAATTTGTTAAGAAACTAAAAGAAATTGAAAATTCATACTATTTATAGTATAGTTTATACTAAACTAATTGTGCTACCTTCATGTGGCTAACTCTGTATAAGGGTCAGATTTTCAGAAAATGTACAATTGGCAGCTGTACACACTTGAGAAATTCTCCTAAATTAGGCTGAAAAAATGAAGAATATCGGGTATATTTTAGTATATTTGGTTTCGCATTGATTTGATGTATCAGTTCTGTTATGTTAAACTGCATTTTGAAGCTCATTTTTGTCTTAAATGCGGGTTATTTGAGAGAATTGGTGAAGGTGAATTGTACATTTTCTGAAAATATGACCCATATATCACTTATAATCGTACTCTAAAATGAACCTCAGATGTTCTATAATTAGGGCCAATCACTATCCTTTGAAAAAGGCTCCATTAAGCCGAAACAATTCACTTAATGGGTCAGATTGTCAGGAAATGTACAATTCACTTAATGGGTCAGATTGTCAGGAAATGTGCAATTCACTTTCACCAATCCTTTCAAATAATTCAAATTAAAGTAAAAAGGTGACTTTCAAAAATGCAGTTTAACACAAGGAAAGAGATATTTTCAACCAATACCACGCCAAAGATAATTCGATATACCCATTATTTATAATTTTTCTGTCTAATTTAACAGAAGTTACCAAATTTGAACAACTGCCAATTGTGCATTATCTGAAAACCTGACCCTGATACAGCGCAATAAAAACAATCAAAAAAAGCTACGATGTTTTGGTGTATTGGGAAATTCCTTCCATCTCTAGAATTATGAGATTATGGGCCCGTTGTATAAGGTTACGAGAACCTCGTATGTCCTCGTATGTCAGTAGTAAATGTCTCGCAAGTTGAATGCATGTGTATAAGCAACGAAATTTGTATGTCCTCGTAAATACACCCTCGCATCTGCCTAAAGCTGTGTATAAGGACTTTTTTATCGTAAATATTTCGCAAATGTCTACGAGCTTTTTCCAGGCTGCGCATCTTTTCGCATCTCCTCGCATATAAATGAATGTATGCATATGTACATACATGTATGTGTACATGTGTATCTACGTATGCATGTGGGTATGTATGTATTTTAAACATGTATCTATGATGTATATATGTATGTAGGGGTACTGGAGGAGGTACTGGAGGCCGGGGGTATGCATACAGGTATACATGTATACATGTACATACATATATGTATATTGTTTATTTCAAGTTCAACATGATAGAATTTGACAGGAATTTACATCTGGTAATGGGGCTCCATTCTATGATAGTCATATGTTACATCATGTTACGTAATAATGAGGCAACAGTTTGTAACCCCTTTATCACCAGTAATTATCATTAGTTATTATTATCATACTTAATAACCTAAATTAGTAACATGTTCATAGTTCATATAAGGTAACATTAACCAGGACTGGAGGAGGTACTGTAAGGGGAACTGGAGCGGGTACTTGAGGAGGTACTGTAAGGGGAACTGAATGGGGTACTGGAGGAGGTACTGGAGGAGGTACTGTAAGGTGTACTGAAGGGGGTACCGGAGGAGGTACTGTAAGGGGAACTGGAGGAGGCACTGGAGGAGGTACTGAATGGGGTACTGGAGGAGGTACTGTAAGGGGAACTGGAGGAGGTACTGTAAGGGGAACTGGAGGAGGCACTGGAGGAGGTACTGTAAGGTGTACTGAAGAAGGAACTGGAGGAGATACTGGAGGGGGGTACTGAAGAAGGAACTGGAGGAGGTACTGTAAGGGGAACTGAAGGGGGTACTGGAGGAGGTACTGTAAGGAGTACTGGAGGAGGTAGTGGAGGAGATACTGGAGGGGGCACTGGAGGAGGTACTGGAGGAGGCACTGGAGGAGGTACTGGAGGGGTACTGGAGCAGGTACTGGAGGAGGTACTGGAGGGGGTACTGGAGGAGGTACTGGAGGAGGTACTAGAGGGTGCACTTGAGGGGGTACTGGAAGATGCACTGGAGGAGGTACTGGAGGGGGTACTGGAGGAGGTACTGGAGGAGGCACTGGAGGAGGTACTGGAGGGGGTACTGGAGGAGGTACTGGAGGGGGTACTGGCGGGGGTACTGGAGCAGGTACTGGAGCAGGTACTGGAGGAGGCACTGAAGAGAGTACTGATGAGGGCACCTAAGAGGTAGTTAAGTGGGCACTGAAGGGGGTACTGAACGAGGGGTACTCTGTCCAGTTCCCCCTCCAGTACCTCATTCAGTACCACCTCCTATACCTACTCCAGCACCTCCTCCTCCAGTATCTCCTACTCTGATATCTCCTCCCGTACCTCCTCTGGTGCCTTGCCTGGTACATGACCCTGTAATCCCTCCACTACCTCCTCCAGTGCCTTCTGTACACCCCCTGTACCCCCTCCCCCTTCTGTACCTCCCCCTTTACCTACCCCTGTACCTAATCCAGTACTTCCTCCTGTACCTCTTGATGTACCTCCTCCTGTAATTCTTCCAGTACCTCTATTCTAATAGACACCACCCCATGTCCCCGGGGCATTTTAAGTGAGGATTTATACAGCTTTCTTTTTCATTTAGAATAATGGTAATTCCATATTTATTGGCATCACCATTACCATTAAATTTGGCAAATTCTTTATATAAAACAAGATGCACAGCTATAACTGATGTCATATAAAATTGCAATGGGCTACATGCATGAACATCAAATATGAATTTACATATAGATACACACATAGTACGTTCATAGTACGTATATTACATATATAATATATGTATACATATAAACCATGTACATTAATTATTACTTTAAAAATGTCATTTTTCATGATTTGAACCATTTCATGGAAATCAAATTCGTCATCAAAACATATATTCGACATATCTGATTTCTCCCACGCTCTCCCTCTGCTTCTTTGCTCTCCCCCTTCCCCCCTGATCTCGCTCCCCTCACTAACCCTGAGTGCCGTGAATATGACTCCACTCGGATGTCCTCATAGGCGTTAAGCAACCATCACTCACTACCTCACTCACTCACTCACTCACTCACTCACTCACTCACCCATTCCACTGTGTAGATCTCTCTCCCTAGCTCTTCCGTTGCTAGGGACTCTTGCAGGATGCGTTGCTAGGGAATCCCGTATTTCGGCGGACGGTGGGACATAAATGACGTTGTCCCCGAAAGTCCCCGAAATGATATGATATGGTTAGACACCAAATGAACTACTCGATTCAAAGTTCAAATACCGTAATAAACTCTTCAATTCAATTAAAACTTCAGATACGAGAAGATACGAGGAGATGCGATGTGTTGATTAATACAAATTACGAAATAGCTGCGAGGGTTGTTATGCAAACCTCCCCTCGTATGTCTGTCATATCTAGTAAGTCCCTCGTAACTAAAAAAGATGCGATAGGAAATGAGGAGATGCGAACCACTTACGAGCGTTTTGTTATACAATGGGCCCTATGTTTGACAAAATGCATGGAAATCCTTTTTAATTGTGAATTGAGTTGTTGTAAATACCAAATTTGACGTCTGTTGGTAATTCTATTCCATTTTTTATTATATGGGTCAGATTTTCAGAAAATGTACAATAGGCAGCTGTACACATTTAGTAAATTCTGCTAAATTAGGCTGCAATTTGGTCAATACAAGGTAAAT
This sequence comes from Sthenelais limicola, assembly GCA_942159475.1. Lineage (NCBI taxonomy): Eukaryota > Metazoa > Annelida > Polychaeta > Phyllodocida > Sigalionidae > Sthenelais > Sthenelais limicola. The sequence goes on from OW804098.1 coordinate 9,667,498, forward strand.
CCGAGTATATTCGGCATTGCAATGATTCTAGCAATCTGTTTGGTTAGGTTGAACTGTATTTTGAACTTTATTTTCGTCTGAAATTAAGGTTATTTGAGAAGATTGGCGAAGTTCAATTGTACATTTTCTGAAAATCTGACCCATATGCGCATTCCATTTGAGAGGTGCAATAAGTGGGGTGCAATAAAAATATTTGCATGTATGTGTACCATAACAATTCGAGTTGGGGTTTCTTTTAGTTTTTGGATACTTTATGACGATTTAAAACCAAAAATAAAGTTTATATATCAATATTTGTCTATGCAAGGGGCATATAATAAATAGTGAATGGAACTCGGTACTAGTAATTGAATATTTATATATTCTCCTATATTTAATATCTTTATATCATCCCTTAAAACAACAAAAAAGGAGCCTGGGGCCAAAAATTGTTATTCATGAACATGTGGTTTTTTTTAAATGAAGGAACCTGTGGACTCTTTTGAAGAATAATACTAATATCCTTCGACAACAAGCGGTACTGTAGGGGGTCCATCCATACCATACAGTGGGGCATGGTACACACTTCTTGGAATAGCTTGTACACACATGGAAGTATATCAGCGGAACAATCTATTAATTCTGAAATGGAACTGAATAAGGGAAGAACAATAGTACAATATCTAGGCACTATCAGTGCTAAGTTTGCAGAAGACGTTATCTGTTAAATATAGGACGATGGACGTATTTACACAGTGCAGGGACTGCGGCACTTGAGCGTGGAAGTAGCCTATTTACATGATATATGTGTCAGGTCATCTGAAAATGTACAATTCAACTTCACCAATCCTCTCAAATAACCCACATTTAAGACAAAAAATGAGCTTCAAAATGCAGTTTAACACAACAGAACTGATACTTTAAATCAATGCGATACCAAATATACTCAGATTTACCCAGTATTCTTTATTTTTCAGCCTAATTTAGGAGAATTTCCTAAACGTGCAGAGCTGCCAATTGTACATTTTCTGAAAATCTGACCCATATATATATGTCATTTCGTCTCAAAATGCAATATCAGCACCTCTACACATTTAGCAAAATTCCTGCTAAAATAGGCTTAAAATTAAAACTCGGTGTACATTTTGTATTTAGTGATCGAAATTATATATGTTTATTATGTCAAATTGTATTTTTAAGATGGGTTTTGTTTTAAATTTGGGATGTTTGAGAGGATTGGTGAAGGTGTATTGTACATTGTCAGGCGGTTTCATCCATACATGATATATGCGATGTGTGAACGTGTTGCACTACTGATATAGTATAGAGGTCCGCGCACTTGTCTCTCATTGGACTGAGACCAACATAGCAAGGTAACCTACACTACACACCAGTGCACAATTTACATACCAAATATTATTAGCTTATTATTATTACTAATCAGTACTTAATGTGTTGCGGCAAATCATTCACAAGTCGCGAAATTGCTATTTTTCAAAGTGATTTATTCACAAGAACCCTTGTACACAATAATGTTATCATTAGGGGGTGGGCAGGGGGTGGGGGGGGGGGCGGTATTAGTTAAAAGTGAAGACTGTGTGTTGTATACATCTATGCATAGCTCTTATCCTAAGGAGTGTATTCAACTACTTTACTGTAGTGATTGATCATACCATCATTGGAATCCGCTTGATCTCATCTTTTCAAATACGTTGATATTTCAAAATTCATTTTATGCGACTTATGACTCATTTTTTTGTAACACATCACCTATTAAAGCATGTATGAAGACATTTCTAGGTAACATATAGGCCGGGTCCTTGATTATTGACGATTCCTAATTAACTAACTTAGTATGGTTCTTATTAGTACCTCAGAATTGATCTTAATTTCATTAGTTGTATTTCGACCCAGGGCCAATATATCTATAATATTCCTCTCTAATCTTTCGGTAATTGAATAGAATAGAATAGAATAGAAAAATATTTTATTCATCAAGGGTTTTACATTATATTGACGATGAGGTCGACAGGCCTCTGGGTACCGTTTAGGATTTACACCCAGATCTTCCGGCCGTTCCCTTGACATTTATGAATAAGCTAATATATATAAGGTACACAGTGAGGTTAAGTAATACAGGCCTAAGACATATAAGAACGTATCGTAACAATCCAGTACAGGATTAAATCGGGGTAAGCTAGTATCATCTAGTCTTCCGCGTGTATAAATAAAACACCAATAGTTACTCCTATAATAATAGGATTAAGATGGTGCACCAGTAGTAACAAATAAAGTAAAGTAATAGATCTTTTCCTTCTTGGGGAGAGGGGCCCACTAACTGTTTGTCTCATTATTTGTATGTGTTTTCTATTGCTTTCCTGAAATATAAACTACTAATCTCACTTGTATCATCAGCATTTAATGATTTGTTTCTCTTGGTGAGCAAAGAATATAGGGAAAAGAAAACGTCATTAAAAACTGTTGTGACAAAACTGGGTTTTTCCTAGAAATGCATAAATCGCAAACTCGCTGTGTCTTTCTTGAGTGTTCTTGAATGTTTATTCAATTGTTTGAATCATTTAGCCTTTATTATTAGATTTACACATACATTCCGTGCAAGATGGTAGAAGTTAATGTTTCAACTATCACCAAAGGGTTATTATAACCGAGAAAATCAAAACAAAAATATACAATAGTATTATAATGGTTACAAAATGTTATTATGTATAGTTTGTGTCGCCTTCGGTATTTACTTGCACCTTTTTCTCCTACCATGGTAAGCTGAAAATATTGATGTAAGTTGATAGCTTATTGAAATCAAGAAAGAAAGAAAGAGTGAGTGAATGAGATTGGTTGCTTTACAACACATTTAATAAGGTTATATCAAGGGCGGGAGAGCTGAGAGGGAGGCAGTTTATGATCATACCCAGGAAATAGAGACAGAGAAAAAGGGCGAGAGAGACAGAGAAAAGAGACAGAAAGGCACTTTATGGTCTTACCCAGGACCAAAAAGAAAGAAAGAAAGATAAAAAACACCAAACAAACAACCTGAAATATTAAGCTAAACCTGAGAGATGTATCACACAAATATAACCTGGAAATTATATTAGGGGTTATTATTATTGTTAATTATTATTATCAATTATTATTATTAATTATAATTATTATTATTAATTATTATTATTAATTATTATTATTAATTATTATTAATAATTACTATTGTTAATTATTATTAATAATTATTATGATTATTTATTATGATTATTTATTATTATCAATTATTATTATTAATTATTATTATTGATTATTATTATTAATTATTATCATTAGTTTTAATTATTAATATTTCATTATCAACATTTATTCCAGGCACAATATGGCAGAAGCAGCTGAAGCACCGAGTTCTAACGCATCATCGGAGATAGAAATCATTCGGATAGAAGATGTAGATTACAGGCTGGAGCCTGCCAAGCAGCATGAATACCAGGAGGTGGTGGACATGTTCATGAAGGCCATGGCAGAGGGAGATGGACTGAGTAAACATGAGTTTGAATCAGAAGAAGCTGTCTGGGAGTACCTCAATAGGGGGCCGGTCATTGTGCTCAAACAGTCACCCAGTGAACAGGTCATAGGTCAGTAGGTCATGTTTACCCCCAGTGTTTACCCTTGTTTATGGGTCAGATTTTCAGAAAATGTACAATTGGCAGCTCTACATATCTAGTAATTTCTGCTGAATTCTGCTAAAACATTGATACATTTTGGGTATATCTGCAAAAATGAAAAAATGAAAAATGAACAATACCGGGTATATCTGGTATCACATTGATTTAAAGTATGAGTTCTAGTTATGTTAAACTGCATTTTGAAGCTCATTTTTGTCTTAAATGTGGGTTATTTGAGAGGATTGGTGAAGGTGAATTGTACATTTTCTGAAAACTTTTCTGACCCTTATATAATCATCATCATACCAATTAATTTTAGATACCATGAGGGGAAAAAAATAGGTGTGTTTCCGATTTACCCACCCTACGTAGAAAAATCTTACCCTATCTAAACATTTTTTTACCATACCTGATTTTTCTTTTACCATAATTATCTTACTTATTTTGGATTTTGTGACAAAAAAAGCTTATAAAAGCAGGAAAATGCTTTTTCCTAACCCGGAACTGTCAGAAAACGCACCTTTCCCATGTTTAAAACAACTATTGTTATAAAACAGCCATTTTTTTCAGTTCCTGGGAGGTGGTTTCCTAAAAAAAGATTAAAAAAAATAATTACCATCCCCGCTACCTAGTTTTCGGCCAGATAATCTGAAACTCACCTATATTTTTTGCCTAATATACAGGAAAAGACTCGTGCCTTCTGTAAAACAGATCTTCCAGACCACTTTCAGCTTAGTACTAATGTATATGTGCACAATTTATCAAATTCTTACACTCTTACCAAATTTACTCATGTTATGACTTATAGGACTGAATTCATCAATATTCTGCTACTGTTATATGTTTATGCATGAATTTGAAGTTGTATAGGCCGAGCAAAAACGGCCGCCATGCGAGCGATAATAAGTGAATTCTTCATTTGAAACGATTTAGGCGGGTCCCCCAAATACAAGAGCGACGTTTTCGAAGCCATGTTGCAATAACAACTCAACAAAATGTGGTCCAATGATCTATTCCTCTTTGCCCTCAATACAGGTTTTGCAACCATAAGGAAATCTCCTCTGGTGAGGACGGAAAACTCTATGTACAACGCAGGCTACATGATTCTGAAGAAGGAAGCTAGAAAGAAAGGTGAGTATTTTATGCTTTTGAGCTTTATTTCCTCAAAATAATTCACTGGTACTTTGTCACTAAAGACAGTAAGATACATTGCTTCCGAGATCGGGTGTGAACTCTCCCTAGTGGCCAAAAGGAGGTAGAAGTAGCGCGACCATTACGTGCGTCGGCGATATATATCCACTTCCGCCAGCCTATGCACCACTCACCTCCTTTTGTTAATGCTTTCATGGTGGTCAACGTTTTAATCAGATATTATCCATAGTTACCTTAGCTTGTCTAGCATGATCAGAGCACGTAAATTTCAAATTCTGTAGAAATTTATTAATGTGACGAAAGTAGCCAACAACTTTGCGCCCTGTTGCATATTTCTTAGCTACAGAACCGGAAGTGTAGATGCCACAAGCGCCGCGACGGAAATAGGTTTTTTCTACCTCTTTTACATGCGAACACCCGAGCTTAGAAAAGATGTATTCAAACCAAATCAATGATAGTTTGGTCCTGGACATGTTCAGAAAATTAACTACATTGTGTTACAGTAGTAATGGTTGTGGTAGATCGTCAGAAAATGTATAGTTCTCCTTCACGAATCCTCTCAAATGAATAATAATCTTAAAATGATCTCCTGTTTCCATGAAACAAGACAGTAAGTATCTTCCTCATCATGCATTTAGTGTTCACAGATCATTTACACAAATTTTCCTTTAAAAATGTTGCTAAATATTAGTAGGTCAGATTTGAACTGAATCGATCCCAGCATGTACTGTAATAAACAATTGTACAGCATGGCAATTGTACAGCATATTATATGTGGGTCAGATCTTCAGAAAGTGTACAATTGGCAGCTCTACAAATTTAGGAAATTCTCCTAAATTATGCTGAAATTTGGTCAAAACTAGATAAATTCGAGTATATAAATTTGGCATTGCATTGATTCTAGCAATCCGTTTGGTTAGGTTGAACTGTATTTTGATCTTTTTTTTCGTCTGAAATCCGAGTTATTTGAGAAGATTGGTGAAGGTGAATTGTACATTTAATGATAATCTGACCCATACATACATATACATTGCAGGTTTGGCTTCCAGGATAGTACAGAGAGCACATCATAACGTTCAGCAGAAGTATGGCTTTGTTGCGACCGTTGCAAGAACAGCAACTGTTTCCAAAGCGTTGCAGATGGTTGCGCGGAACCAGTGGACCATCCTGGGCACCATACCCAATAGTATGTTCTTCCCTCAGTACGGCTGGGTGGATGATTTGGTCTGCTACTCATCTACAGAAGCTGAAAATGAAGCAGATCTTCCCATGTTTCAGGTAGGGGTTATTTATGGGTCGGATTTTCATAAAATGCACAATTGGCAGCTGTACACATTAAGTAAATTGTGCTAAATTAGGCTGCAATTTGGTCAATGCTATAGGTAAATTCGAGTATATTCGGCATTGCATTGATTCTAGCAATCTGTTTGGTTGAACATAATGGAACGGGAAGCGAGTAATGACCTGAATGGTGTATTTAAGGACATGGGGAAAACAAGTCTACTGAATGAGGGTTATTTCACAGAATGTTTGAAGACTTTGGTATTATAACTTCCACCAGAGTGCTTATTACCGAAGATCAGGTTCTTTATTATTTGAAATATGAGTACTGTAACAAAGGTAGTGGGTTAGAATGGGCCAACACCAGGATATTTTTTTCAAATATTAGGCCCAGTTACTAAATTATTATAATTATGTGTCAAGTCATATAGTCTTCCACATGTATGGAAGGAATACACTGTGGTATCGATCCCTAAATCAGGTAACCCACTCATAGCACTAAGCTGAATGGAATCATATCCTTACCTAGGTTGGTAGAGGAATGGGTACAACAGGGTAGTTTATTAGGGACTTTAATATTTAATCTTTTTTATTTATATAAATAACCTTCTAAAATGTATATAAACACCTTGAACATAGATTAACTCTTGGTATATGCTTGTATGCAGAAGATACCACAGGTGAGGATATATGAGGTGAGGATATATTTGTTTGCTTAAACATCTCTCAGTCGGCCACTAATGAAATCTCAAACTGGATATCTAAAAACAAACTAAAAGCATCATTATTCTAAAAAGTGTCAACTCTAAGTATTATGGTCCAGACAACGGTTGAAAACAAATTAATAATCTCGCCAAAAATTAAAATGGTAAAAAGATGGTAAAAAATGTTAAGCATTTGGGCTACTAAATTGACTGTCACCTAAACTTCAACGATCACTTCATTAAAATGAAGTTTAGTTTACGAAGCAAGGTCAACCAGTTAGCCCGACTTCGAAGCTGTTTAACAAAAGATTCAACATGATTGTAAAATCGCATATTTTCTCACTTGCAGAATACACTTCATTTTTGTATGACCTTGCAAATGCTGCTTATATTGTGAAATTACAAAGTGTCATAAATCGATCGGTGAAACTTACCTATAATAATAACCGACTGACTTTGGACCAGATGTTTCAGAATCAGAATAATCACCCAATTACAGGACCCCATATGTCCAACTTTTCGCATATTCCGGAATATGTCCAGGACATGCCAAGACATATGTGATATGTTACAGGAAAAATGAGTCATAAGTCGCGAAAATTAGATTTTGAGATATCATCATATTTGAAAAAGATGAGATAAAGCCGATTCCAATGAATGTAAACACTAGGACACCTAAAAAGTATTTCTATATTTTAAGTTTGATATTTTTATTTCTGAAAAAAAAGTCTGGGTGGCCAATTGTTAGTAAAGTAACTAAATATACTCCATACGAAGGTCACAAAATGCAAAGATATATTTAATACAATGTCCTGAAATTTGTTACATGGTTTCATAATTATGACTATAAGTGCTAAACTCTCTAAAAATCAGAACATTTCAATAAAGAGATCTTGTGGAAAAAACACTTTGAAAAATATCAATTTTGCGACTTATGACTCATTTTCCTGAAACACATCACATATACCAGATAAGCAGAAGGGCTAAATCTTTTAATATACATCCCAAAACAGGAATTTTTAAAGAAGAATCTGACACATTCAAGGTCTCAAGATATGGAACAAACTGCCTATCCTAGAGAAGGCTAAATCGTGGCCAAATCTGAAGCGATTTCTAAAGAAATCGGACAGATGGCGTACAGATTTAATTAACATGATAAAATGCTTGTCGGTATCTTCTTTATTGGGCATAAGTGCGTCTACTTGAAGAGCTAAAACTCACTTACTCGCTTAATATAAGCTGCAATATTACTCATAAACCTTGGCATTAATATTGTCATAGGAAAATCAGTGCATTATGAAATTAACTCCTTGTTATTGTATTATTACGGACAATCGTTGTTGTATGTTGTTTTGGGCCCCCCAAACAAAATAGGTGTGTTTCCGATTTACCCCCCCCCCCCCCTACCTAGAAAAACCTTACCCTACCTAAACATTTTTTTACCATACCTGATTTTTCTCCCCATCATATCTTAGTTTCCCATTAATTTTTTTTGTTTGGAAACCACCTCCCAGGAACTGAAAAAATGTCTTTTTCATAACAATAGTTGTTTTGAACATGGGAAATGTGCTTTTTGACAGTTTTGGGTTAGGAAAACCCGTTTTCCTGCTTTTATAAGCTTTTTTTTCAAAAAATCCAAAAAAACTAAGATAATTATGATGGGGAAAAAAATCAGGTATGGTAAAAAAATGTTTAGGTAGGGTAAGGTTTTTCTAGGTGTGTGTGTGGGGGGGGGGGGGGGGGGGGGGTAAATCGGAAACACACCTTTTTTTTTTGCCTAATGTGGAATATATTTTGTTTTGTACCAACATTAACTGAGATTGTAGATTTAAGAGGACTAAGGTGATAATTTGGAATAAGTGGATCAGGATCAGATCGGAAGGAAACCAGGTGTTGAAAGGTGATCATAATGAAATGTAATCCGGATAAATATGAATTTAGATTATCCACCGGACACTGTAGGCCTATATATGGGCCAGATTTTCAGAAAATGTACAATTCGCCTTCACCAATCCTCTCAAAAAACCCCCATTTAAGACAGAAAAGAGCTTCAAAATGCTGTTTAACATAACAGAACTGATACTTTAAATCAATGCGATATCAAATGTACTCAGATATACCCAAAATCTATCATTTGTTTGGCAGAATTTAGCAGAAATGACTAAATATGTAGAGCTGCCAATTGTACATTTTCTGAGAATCTGACCCATATTATTGTCTATCTTCTTGAATATATGTTTTGGGGACAACACATCAACATCTCTTTCTTTTGCAGGATCCTAAAACCATACCACCTTTGAAAGATCCAAACTACACATTCCTTCTCAACGAGCATCGACTCAACAAAATCTACCTCCCGCAACTTGTGTACGACCACTGGGGCCTGACGGTAGGATTTGCAACCAAGGATGACGTCATACCTGGTAGCTATATATGTGACATGTCACACAGGATAGATGAATGAGTCACAAGTCGCAAAATTGCTATTTTCTAAAGTGATTTTTTTACAAGAATCATATAAATGTGTGATGTGTTCCGGGAAAATAAGTCACAAGTCGCAAAATTCATATTTTCTTAAGTGATCTATTTTTACCATTGATTGTTAAAATGTTTCAATTGAGCAGCATGAGATTACTATGTTATCATGGAAATGCACTCAATAAAATTTCTATAAAAAAAGATATTTACAAGAACCCTATTTGTGATGTGTTCCCGGAAAATGAGTCACAAGTCGCACAATTCATATTTTTCAAAACGTTTTATTTACACGATGTCTTTGTTGGAATATTTGGAGTCTCTAGTCGTGTGGTTGTATGAATATATGCACCAAATTTCAAGACAGTTTATATCCTTGCGTTTCTTAAATCATCCTATGGAGTATATTATTTCACTAGTAATTGTCCACCAAGAAATATAGCAAACCTTTTGTTTCAAAAATAAAAATATCAAACTGAAAAAACAGAAGATGCTGATCTTTACATTCATTTAAATTCCCTTTGTTTCATCTTTTTTGAATATGATGGTATCTCAAAAGCAGGTTTTTGCAACTTGTGACTCATTTTCCTGTAACGAACCACATTTGTGGTGTACAGCGCTGTCAGTAGCATGATTATATGTACCGCATTAATTTTGATGACTATGTATTTAATATATCTATGAATGTCTGAGGTTATCCAAAGGAGTATAATTATTTCACTAAATTTACCTATTTTACCATAGTGATTGACCATTAATTAAGAAGTATCATTAACCTTTGTTTTGTGGATAGGAGTGTTTTCGATTTACCACCTACCTAGAGAAACCTACCCCACTTAATTAAAATATATTGTTGACCTTGCCTAATTCTGTGTCAAAAATATTTACCAAAAAAGCTAACTAAAGCAGAAACGCTTAAAAGGTACATTTCTCTTGACAACTATTGTAACAAAATTGACATAATTTATAGGTGGTATCCTAAAAAGAAATATTTTGTTAAAAGTTACCATCCCACCTACTGTAAACGTATTAATGTTCACGCAGTATTTATTTTCGCTATTTTCGCACACCCAGCTCTGTGCGTGAAAATAAATCCTGTGCGAAAAGTATAATTTTTGCATAAACAAGGTATAAGACTTCCTTGCTGCGCGAATTTAAATCCGTGCGAAAAGGTATCAAAGTGCTTATAGTGCGCGAAAATTTATCTGCGCAAAAATAATACGTTTACAGTACCTACTTTTCAGCTATATAAATCGTAAACCCTTATATTTGGCCTTATAAAAATATAAAATATATACACTTCCTGCAATGGGAAGAAACACTTGATTGAAATTCACATCCTAAAAAAGATACTTTTTCTAATTGAATCAGTGGAGGAGATGATCCGTGAAGCAGCTCTCGAGGGACTAGGTTTTGCCGCGGATGAATTCAACACCGACGGTTACCTCAACCGATGTCTCTTACTCCGCAGCCACATGCTGGTCATAAAGTCTGCAAACGGCACCATCATAGCAGCCATTGTATTTGGCCCTACCGCCATCTGCAGAGAGAAAACCATGAATCAAGTGGGAGGGTACTTAGTGATCAGGAAATCGATGAGAGGGAAGGGTCTGGGGAGCGCCATCTTGGATTATTGCCTGAAGAATATAGAGAGGATGGGGTACGGTGCTATACTGACTGATGTCTTTGCCTCTAACCTTCCTGCACTCAAGATGCTGCAGAAGAGAGGGTTCATGGCCACTGCTACAGTCCCTAATTCAGGGTTTATTAACGGTCAGGGACGGGTGCATACGTACCTCATGTATAAGCAGAGGAGGAATATGAAGCAGTCTGCAAGGTTGTAAGTGGGTCCGATTTTGAGAAAATGTACAATTGGCAACTGTACATATTTAGTAAATTCTGCTAAAGTAGGCTGCAATTTGGTTGATACTAGGTAAATTCGAGTATATTCGGCATTGCATTGATTCTAGCAATCTGTTTGGTTAGGTTGGACCGTATTTTGAATTTTATTTTTGTCTTAAATGTGAGTTATTTGTGAAGATTGGTGAAGTTGAATTGTACATTTTCTGAAAATCTGACCCATATGTACAACAATAACTACGACCCAATGGTCTGCAAGGTTGTAAGTGGGTCCAATTTTGAGAAAATGTACAATTGGCAGCTGTATATATTTAGTAAATTCTGCTAAATTAGGCTGCAATTTGGTTGATTATTGGTAAATTCGAGTATATTTGTTGAATTGTAGATTTTCCGAAAATCTGACCAAAGTGGGTCAGGGAAGGTGCTATGATAATTGGGTGTTAATCAAGGTGAACGTTTAAGGGTCAGGTTGTCAGAAAATGTACAATTCGCCTTCACCAATCGTCTGAAATATCCCACATTTAAGACAAAAATGAGCTTCAAAATGCAGTTTAACATAAAATAACTTATATTTTAAATCAATGCAATACCAAATATACTCAGCTACACCCGGTATTCATCATTTCTCAGCCTAATTTAGCAGAATTTCCTAAATGTGTAGAGCTGCCAATTGTACATTTTCTGAAAATGTGACCCTTAAACGTTTATGAGAGGTGAGAAGTGAAAACAAGCTAGTTAATACAAATCAGTAATGATAAACTAGACTTGATATAAACTCGTGCATAAAGAGTTCTGTCTCGATCAATTTTATTTTTGGCGGGTCAAATAAATGGAGGACCGAGAATCACAAATTTAAGACGGGAATTCATATTGCACCCCAATTTATGAAACTGAATCTGAATTTGATAATATGGGTCCGATCTTCAGAATATGTTGCCTACAATCGGCAGCTTTACAGATTTAGTAAATTCTGCTAAATTAGGCTGAACAATCGTACTTATTTGATATTGCGTTCATCTATAAATTAAAATGGCTGTTCGGTCATGTTGAACTGTATTCTGATAACCATTTTTGTCCTACATTTGTGTTACCGTATTTGTGAGGATTTGTGAAAGCCAATTGAAAATTTTCTTTTGACTCCATCCAGATACGGTACATACCTTGTGTTGGGTGTATAGTTTTATGCTTGATAACATACAGAATAGAATGTGGTAAAATAAATTGAACAAAAAATTAATTGTTAAAATGCATGGTATGTAAATAATGCATGTTAAAAATATACTTTGTGATGTTCCTCCCAAGAATAGGGGATTTGCATGTCCCCCATCTTGATTTTTGATTAGCATGGAATTATGGGAGGTGTATGTTGTATGCCAGTGTACAAGCTACAGAAACCATGTTGTGTTCAGCATGTAATATTTAACAATGATCTCATATTTTATATAGCCATGCATTCTACATAATTTGTACAACATGACGTAATCTTCCCTAAGATGTACTTGGTTTTCATACATCAATTACACAAGCTATGTTATTGGTCCTGGAACTCACTGGAAACGGAAGCCCATGGGATAAAAAGATATTAAAGCATTAAAAATGGTAGCAAAAAATACTTTAGTATGGGCAGACGAATATTTTATTGATTGAAAAAGGTAAAACAAAAATGTTTTTGATATACACATGTATGTATAAGGGTCAGATTTTCAGAAAATGTACAATTGGCAGCTCTACACATATAGGAAATTTTGCTAAATTAGGCTGAAAAATGGTGAATACCGGGTGTATCTGAGTATATTTGGTATCGCATTGATTTAAAGTATCAGTTCTGTTATGTTAAACTGCATTTTGAAGCTCATTTCTGTCTTAAATGTGGGTTATTTGAGGGAATTGGTGAAGACGAATTGTACATTGGCTGAAAATCTGGCCCATAACATCTTGACTATTATTATCACAAAACCTAGTTATTTCTGAGAATTACTAGCAGAATACGATCTACTGCGCTGGATATTTATTATTATACAAATGTATTAAAACTTAATTTAAAGATGGCAACGTGCCACGTTCATCAATTATGACTGTGGAGCTGTACGTTGCAGAAATACAAATGTGATGTGTTCCAGGAAAATGAGTCACAAGTCGCAAAATTGGTGTTTTTCAAAGTCGTTTACTTACAAGATCTCTTTGTTGGAATATTTTCATTTTTGGAGTGTCTAGTCCTTGTGGTTGGATGAATAGATATACCAAATTTCAAGACTGTTTATCAATTATATCAGTACGTTACTCAGATCATCCTATTGAGTATATCTAGCTACTTTACTGGTAATTATCCACCTAGAATTATTGCAAACTTTGTTTTTCAAAAATAAAAATATCTGACTAAAACGATGAAAGTACTTATAAGATATCCTTAATGTTTACATTCATTGTATTCGGCTTTATCTCATCTTTTCAAATATAATGATATCTCAAAATCTATTTTTTGCGACTTATGACTCATTTTCCTGAAACACATCACAAATATAAAACCAACAGGAAACTTGTAAACCTCCCATAAGCTGGAGATTTCCTGATAGTGACATGTTCGTGAATAAAAGTTTCTAAATCTAAATCTAAAGTACTGCTTTCTATTTGTATGACAGGCTTGTAATGCGATATGAATGATCCATGTCCGCCCGATGATCGTATTCCTACGATGAGGGTTCCGAGAGTGTGGGACAATGTACATGACAGATTTATTGTTCTATAAGGGACCGCACCTTTTGACACAGTAATACCTCAGTGTAGATCATAACTAAAATGTTGAAATTATTTATTACACGATTTTGTTTTAACTTGTTTAGTGGAGAGTTTATCATGAATTGTTGAAATTATTTATGACCGAAATTTGTTTTAACTTGTCAAAACCTTTGGATTGTGATATATTGACATATTGAAAGTGAAGACGAATGTGACACATGTTGGCACATTATATACTGGTCAAGACTTACATGCAGGTGATAATTCTATGCCTTAATCAAATTCCATTTATGTATAACATAATGTTTCTATCATTTGTATGTTATGTCTGGTTACACCAGTAACACTTTTTGTGGAAAAAAATTAGTCTAAATTCGCGCAATTAATATTTTTCGAATGTTTTTTTTCACAACCACTATTCCATGTGAGGCTATTCACATATAAAAGATATTGGAACATATCTATGTGTTTCTGAAGGAGTTTTTAGGTTACTTAATTCAGTAGTCATTATATCGCAAACTTTCCTCTCAAACATATATAAAAAAGGATAGAAGCACTTTTGAAAGGTTTTCCCTTACAATATCTCTTAGTAGGAATGGTCTTACTTTTGGGGTCTGTAGCGTTCTAAGGGTTCTTAGAGGCCTCACAACGCTCTATCATTGTAACTTGCATTGCACTATATACGAATAGTTTCTTAGACTAGTCTGAGAAATTTCGCAGAGACCTCTGAGAGACCTTTTACTTCGCTTACATGCATTCATGAGTTTGAATGCAACAACGCTTGTATCATAAATCCCTCGTAGTCATAGCTTTAAGAAGCTGCTACGAGGCCTATAAGATATGGGTAAGATTTTCAGAAAATGGACAATTGGCAGCTCTACATATTTAGTAATGTCTGCTAAATTCTGCTAGAAAATGATAGCTTTTGGGTTTATCTGAGTATATTTAGTATCGCATTGATTTAAAGTATCAGTTCTCTTATGTTAAACTGCATTTTGAAGCTCATTTTTGTCTTGAATGTGGATTATTTGAGAGGATTGGTGAAGGCGAATTGTACATTTTCTGAAAATCTTACACATATGATCCCACCGTGTATAGTGCAATGCATCCTCAGGGTAGTCTTATAAATCATACATGTTCAGATGTCAGGAATATATGGGTCAGATTTTCAGAAAATGTACAATTCAACTTCATCAATCTTCTCAAATAATCCAAATTTCAGACGAAAATAAAGTTCGAAATACAGTTCAGCGTAACGAAACAGATTGCTAGAATCAATGCAATGCCAAATATACCCGAATTCACCTTATATTGACCAAATTTCAGGCTAATTTAACAGAGTTTACTAAATGTGTAGAGCTGCCAATTGTACATTTTCTGAAAATCTGACCCATATATTAACTATATCTGTGGATTTCTAAGATTATCGCACGGAGTATATGTATCTACTTTACTAGTGATCATTTTTATTTTTGGTCCAAGTTGTTAGAAAATGTACAATAATTCCCAGCTCTGCTTGTTTATTAAATTTTGCTAAATAAAGCTGGACATTTGTAAAAGCTTGGTATATTTCAGTATATTTGATATTGCGCTTAAATAATCTGCTCTGTTATGTTGTGTTATAATGCAAATTATACTTCTGTGATGAAAAACATTAATTTTTCAGATGACTAAGTTTTTGACTGTTGTTTGTTTGTTTGTTTAAACATGTTGGGGTCGTTCAGGGAATAGGGAGTAGTAGACCTGCAATAGGGCCCTACAAACAACCCCGTCTTGGGGACAAGGGCTAGTCTAATATGACGGTATCAAAATCCTTTTTTGCTACTCATTTTTCTGTGACAAATCAGACATGAGTATACCTGAATGCTTAATAGCTGCTTCTCAGATATAACAACAACAAAGAAGATTACTAACTTCTAGACCTAAAGGGCTGATATCATTATTGTCTTGCTGTTATTTGTTCATTCAAGAATTTGAAGTTGAGTCGGCCAGAAGAAAACGAGCGCTGGAGAGCGATAATAAGTGAAGCCACTACAGTAAAGGATTTCGGGGGGCCGCCAAAACATAAAAAGGGACTAGGAAGCCCTGTAGCAAAGCAAGAGGGTGAAATCCTCGAAAATGTTGGTGATATTACTTTCAGATCGGTAGGAATAGAATGAGAAAGAAAGTAGAAAGTCTTTAGTTTGATCGATGTTAACTGAGAATGCAGCTTTTAAAGGTAAATACCAGTGTTTAATAAAAAAGAAAATGAATGAATCATGGAATTTTCTTTGGATTTAGAAAGAACATGGTTGGGGGAGTTTTTATTTCTTGGACCACTGAAATTTACAACTGTTCACTATAGAAACCTATGGGAAAACGGGAATTATCTGCATTTTCCCCAATAGCATATGATTGAATCATACGATTTTCTTTAAAATCTGCATACACATTGCTGACATGTTAGTCTACCCTCCCGATCAAAAAACGTAAGGGGTCATTGAACTAAAAATAAGTTATTCAGTTAAACTTATACCACAATGAGTTTCCCCCATTGAAATCAATAGTGAATGGAAGTAAACTTCACTGATCCCTAAAACACAAAATAATATGATAACATCCAGTTTTTTTGGCATTTTGTATTCCCCAACCAAGTTCTTTCTCAAGACGAAGTTTGAACAAAATATATTGACTTCTATTGTTTCATGCATTAGTTCCTTGAATTCCCGCCTGCGGCAGTGCTGACAACGCTAGTATTTACCTTTAATTAATTACTCTTTTAATTCTTTAACGGTTGTTATTATACACGCATTGGTCTGAAAACAACATATCTAGAGTGATTTACACATAGTGCGTATTTCACTAGTGATTTACGTAGGGTTGTCATGGCAACCAATATGTAATTTTTACTAAGATTACCGGTAAAATTCAACTCGTTGGCGCTTAATTAGAATATTGCACTCTTTGCTACGCAACTCGTGCCAAAGTCATGATCCTTCAACCAACTCTTTAGTTAACCTGTTTATTTCACCCTCGATATGCTCAGTCCATAGAAATAACATAGGCTCTGTATATAGACAGTGGGCCGAGATGCATTTTTTTGAGTTTTCTTGACCACCTCTTGGGGGTAAGTTTTTTTTTGCATACTAAAGCAGTATGACCCTAGAAATAACATACTATTTTTCACAAGCTCAACTCTTGCACGTTTTTCGGGAAATTGGCCTGCAATAAGACCATTGCTATAATTTAAAAACACCCTCAGAGGCACACGGATTGACATGAAAATGGAGGGAACAATTTTTTACTTGGGGAGGAAATCCTTCAATTTACTGCAAATTGTGCACTTGGTGGTAGATTATTGAAATTTAGCATGGTGTTAGAGCAGGCCATGGGATTGTCAAAAAACGCTCGCTACAAGTTGGCTGACCCCCCTGGTGGCCGGTAGCTGCAAAATTCAAAATGGCTGCCGCAAAACACATAATGTGCTATATCTTTGCTTCTACTGACTAGATTTTCAAGTTTAATACCTATTATTGGATGTTTTTGAGTATGAGGAATTCATTTTTTTAGTTCTTTTTATGTTTAAAGGTCATTTCAAGGTCATTTCAAGGTCAAATTTAAATATGGCCTCTGCCATGAACAGGCAATGTCTTATCTAGGCTCCTACTAGCATCATATGTTCATATGTCCAAGTCCCCATGTACAAAGATTTTTACTTTGACATCTATGTTTGAAGTCATTTTCTATCAAAAAATGCTGCACAGGCCGATATAGTCCAGTAGAAATAGTGTTTGACGTATGACAAATTGCAACAGAAGGTTTCACAACAGTGTTGGGTAGTATTAGTACCCTTTATTAATATATTTCTACAAAAACATAGGTGGGTGAACATGCCCCAAATTGCAAAATGGCCACCAGTAAACCTTTGAAATACCATAGCATTGGTTAAAATCAACTTACATTCAAGTGTAAATAGATTTTCTTAGTGTTTGAGGCATGAGGAACACAGTGGAATATAAATAAAGTCAATACAAATCAATAATGAGGCAGTAATTATACTATCATACTATATATGAGAAAAGGGAGAGAACATCATCGAAATTGCCTCCTGTGAAGTAATAACAAATACCATTCAAGTTGATTATGGGCATTCAAGACCAAGACACTAAGTAACATATTCTGTAGCTGTACATGTAATACAAATTCAGTGTTCCTGAAAAGACGTTGGCATGTCGGCAAAAGTGGACATAAAATTTCAATGGCCAATGTCTGCTCCTTTCATGTTAGCCAAGGTGGCCAACATCAATATAATATTTGATTTGATTATTTAGTTCAACATTCATACAAATTAGCAAATACAAATGTTCTCAAATCAAATCAAATAACTACAATGTGCCATTAATGTTATCTCGGTTATATTCATTTCATTTTGAGAAAAGATGTTTATAATGGTTTTGGATAATTCTATCGATGTTAGGCCTATATTGCTGCTGTAATAACCAGCCTGTTACAAACCATGTCCACCTTCTTTTTAGTTGTATTTGATTTTGGGGGGGGGATACATCGGCGACATTGGCCTGCATCACAAAAATGTTTTCGGGAACACTGCAAACTCTTTAAATAATTATAAATACCACTAAGGTACATGGCATAAAGACCATGATACCATTAGCCTAATTCATAATGTTGTCCTCTTGGCTGTCATCATTAGCACTGAATCTGTTTGCAGTCACCACCTCAAGAACACCTCAGACTACTGCAGTCAATCTGGCAGTTGCAGCAAGTAATTCTATCATAGCTGGTCAGGAGCATGGTACACATAAGTAGATACAGGTTAGACTAATTCATCTTGGAACTTCCATCACCAATTCTCAGGGAGAGGGTTCGGGTGTAGGAAGATGAACAAAAGTATATGGCTGAGGTTTCTGTATATCTAGGTTACAGTGTGTGGTGTGCGAATTTGACACCAATGATCAGGGATGCAAGTTGTCTGTCAGTTAACGGATTTCCGTTAATCTCCTCATTAGCAAAATGTGTAATTAATTTCGTCAAATTACCTTTAAAAACGTTGAAAAAGGTTGGTCGTCAATGTACTGACTGAATAGCATGTCCATCTAACACAGAGTAGGCCCAAACATTGCATTGGAATATACAGGAGAGCTATGTACCAGCGGCGGCCTGAGTCAATTCCTGGTCAGCCAGGGTTTCACTAGCAACTCGGTAGAGTGATAGCATCGGGAGATAAGCGGAATTCCGCTTAGCGGAGGGGACTCACCGTACACCACTACCGGGAGCAGGGGCAGTACAGCCCAGCAGATGGTACTGAGTGTGGGTGGCGGCAGTAGCTGCTCAATGCCTGCCTATCAACTTGTCTATCATTTCGAATATATTTCTATATGCATGATACTTTCATTATTTAGCTATACACATTATTAAGTATATATCTTAATGTTTTACCTTTGCTCCTACACCTCAGAACCTTTTCCGTCAATTTTGAATACCCCAACTTGCATCCCTGAATGATAATTGTCGCCCCCACCACAAGCCAGTGTCCAGATTAGTTCCAAATTTAAACATTAGGTGGCGGCTAGATCAAATAGCAGTATTTGGGATAGTGACAATTAGTAGCAGTGGTTGTAGGTGATAGGAGCTGTAGATCTATGGATTTCCAGTAAGTGTATCAGAGACACAAAGTACAGGTGGCATGTTGTAACATGTTTTCAGTGTGTTTTTTTACAAAATCGGTTCCAGCTGTTATGTCCATATATCCCTTTGGAAGGCTCTGTTCTTGAAACACACCTGACCATAGAACCTCCATCTATGACAGAAAGGACATCAGCTATAAGTTGTGTACACAGTGACCAGCTGCCTATGTCCATATCAGTTTGTACACCCTTTTACTCTAGAATATACTTCCCTCTGTCATGGCTTGACCGTCGGCAATCACTTTTTCCCCAGGAAAAATTTTATTTTCTATTTACCATCGAGACCATTGCATGTGCCATCTGGGTTGTACGCTTTGTATCTTAGTACTGGCTATAATTATTGGCTTGTTCTCAGCATTTTTCCCGGTGAAAAAATGTCTAATTACCTACAATAGTCCATGTACCATTTCTGTACACTTTTGCTCAGGCAGATTTAGCAAATTGTTCTCACCCGATAAACAGTGTCTGTAAATTCATCGGTTAATTTTTACCTTGGCATCTCGATTCCGCCATTAAGACCGTCTTCCTCGAGCATCACAGTTCATATCCCTGACACCAGGACAACCTTAGTTCAGGCTAATACCAGCGGGCACCACCACCCAATTTCCGGGCTGCCTCCCGCACCAAATGTGCGAGGAGGCAGTCATATCGATAGCAGGGTGGGTGGGTGGGTAGTCATTAAATGAGAAAAATAATCCATACATTAAAGTAAATATCCAAAGACTTCGCCTCCATGAACCTCTACTCTAGCGGCCAACTCTCTGGATCTTTGCTAAAACAGTTGTTTTCCATGAGATAATGCAGCCATTCTTTGTCTCTCCATGTTCTCTTTATTCTGGCATGTTATATATTCTCACATGGTTTACCAGAAACAAAGTAAAGAGAAGTAAGCTTCTACATAGAAAGATTAATTCAAACCAGGGCATGTATGCTCCAGAATCATGGCCTATAATTTTCTCTCAGTCATAAATTTTTCTCCTGTAATACCTTCATTTGATTTGAATCAGTAATTGAGGGTTTGCTCTAAATTAAATTAGCACATCCCTTTACTACTTCATTCAATACCATATACACCCTCTTGGAAAATACCTTGAACAAACTTATTCCATTCTTCTAATTCACATGTACTGGAGATGAAGGTGGTCAACAGTACTCTTTCCTATAGTGGTGTCCATATAACATTGCCAGGAAAGAAAGCAATTCTGGTGTGGATCGCAGGCAAAGATTCAAGTTTCCAAACATGTGCTAAAGATGCTAATGTGGTGCTGTCGTGAGACGGGCTGGCTCCACAGTTCTAGTGACCAAAGCAGAGCTGGGGTGGCATGGTTATATGGTGATTGTAGGGGATAGGAGCCTTGTTCACGTGGGCTAAGAGGCATCAGAGGTTGTAGTGTTTTAAACTTGTTGATTCTACATGGTATTTTAAAATTGTGTATGTTATCTCTTAATGACACCTTTTACTCTTATGTATCTAATTTCTTCGGTGTGAGACTCCCTTTTATGTAATGGTTAATTAACACTCTCTGAGCTACAACAGTGCCTGATGAGATCCGGTACTAAAAGACTTTGGCTGCCAAGGACCTGTAAGAGCCTGATTGCGATCTAGACTCATAGCCTCTGTGAACAGGTAGATATAATCTAGACACTGCAATTTGGTGCTGTGACCTTTGGATCTGCTAGATGGCCAGCATCTAGTGAGACATCCTCTACCAGCATAGCTTCTAGCACTGAAAGCTCTGTATGGCTGGGAGGGAAGGGCTTGCAGCAGTGAGACCTGATTGGTTGGCTGAACATTGTTATTGAACATTCTCATCAAAGACCGGTATTGGTCATCCAGGAGCAGCTGCACCAATTGCACCAGGGCAGGCTGGGCAGAATGCGTTGGTAGCTGGGATGAGGTAATCGCCTGTTATAGAAGATGTGACAGATAGTGCGGGCAAAGAGGCTGCAGCCTGCTTCCCTACATGCTGAACAAGGAAGAGATCTTGAAGTTGAATGGGAAAATATGGTTGGGAAAACAATTGACTGGGTTGGATAGTTTCCCATTATTGAACCAGCACCAATACTACCAGCTGTGGGACTTCAGTTGGAGCAATCAATGGTTCAGACGTAGCAACCTCAGGTATATGATGGGGCCCATGGAGAGTTGGTTTCGCCAAATAGGCCAGCAACGGTAAGTTTGCCTGGGCATGCCATGATGGTACCGGCAAACCCACAGCAATGACCAATAGTGAGAAATGGGTGCCTATAACACCCAGCAATAGCCAAGATGAAGAATCAGTATCCACAAGCACACTAGATACCTGCAGGAACTGGGAAATGTTGCTGACGAAGGCCAAATGCATACTTGCTCAAGTGAAGAATGGGAGATGGATGTGACCAAGGGAGTCTAGGCCTGCAGTAACGACAGACTTAACAGCTGTACAAGGGCCTTCAGGTAACTGCTTTGCATGGCTGGGTTGCATTGAGAGCTGCAGCTGATTTGGTGCTGGAACTAGCTGGATCAAGAGAGGAGGAAGATCTTCTGTGAACTAGGTTGCTAGTACAGGTAGATGAGATGGCTAGGTTGCATCTGAGGGAAAAGGAACATAGACTGGCTAAAGAGAGAAGAAGCGATGATATCCAATTTATTGAGGGAATTGTAAAAAGTGCTGAAACCTAATTGTTAGTCCTAATATCAAGTCTTAAAATAGTGTTGAATTATGTCTAAAACAAAGGCCTTGGCCCTTGCAGTCCTTGGTCTTTATTTCACCATAAACAGCTTCAGCCACCAAACCTTGGGGAATTAATACCATAATTATTGGTTGTGTTTGGGGTATTTGACAGCTTTACAGAGGCAATGTTCTGAGAGTGTTTCTTTCTTAAATATGGTCACTTTTCTTGCAATATCAAGTAAGTCTTGTTGATTTCAATGTCAGACATGTCATTACTTAGTTCCTGTTAGTGATATTGTAATAAAGATGAGAAAAAAAATACATTTGAACATAAGAGTAAACAAAATAAAATGAGTTATGCCATGATAGTTGTGCATATCCACAAAAAACATGGCCATATAAGACCATTGTATATGCATGCCTAGATTTCATTAGTGGAATCCACATTTCAAATGCACCTAATTTACTATGCCATTTTGAATGGTCACATAAATCAAGTTGCACCAATCAATGATGTTCATTTCATGATGCTCAGTTCATGATGCAATGTTGTAGGTGCCTGCTTTTGCCAAGTCAGAGGACTGTGAGACATTAACTAAAGGTAAATAATGATCAAATAATGCTTATATATATATATCATGGCATGAAAATAGAACTAAACTTGAGCTGTATATGTGGCAAAGCCTCCAAAAAATGCTTGTGGCTTTTTGTGAATGTCTGTCACATGTGCCTTCAACATGGGCGAAAGATATTAGCCAATACCCAAGTCTACATATTTTGGAGATCTGAATGAGGGGAGGGAGCTAATAAAAGAATTGAAACCATATGCTGACAATGGGTGAGTCTGGCATTGAAAACAGCGCAACGGGTGGGTGGAATTTTGCAGACCCCTCAGAAAAAGATATTTTTAGGAGATGTCCTAATGGGATAATAATGACATGTTATTGTTATGGTTTGGAGCAGGGCCTTGACTAATAATGATTGTTAAACAAATGAAAAGTCTTTGAAGCTGCATTGGACTGATAGTGATACATCAGTTTGACCAGCTTCTGCTAGTTTGTCTGCTGGCTAATTTATAGTAGAAATGTTTTGATGACTTGTTGGTATCATGTCACTTAAATAGTGCATTGTTTTGTTGTTACTGTAAGAGCAATGTCCAGTCCAAACAACCACAAGTGTGGTGTCATATTCTAGCATTAAGTTAGGCCTTAACCAAATATATATTTTACGATTGGTGGAATATGTAAGAATAAGAAAATCACAATTAAAGGTAGATGTTATGTAGGCCAAATATCTGAACAGGTCATACAAAAATACTATGAAGACCAAGCCGTATCAGACAAGATGTATAGAGGAGTGGTTATGCTCATTCCTAAAAAAGATTGTGATCTCTTACGGCTAGGTAGCTGGAGACCCATGACGCTTTTGAACACTGGTTACAAGATTATCTCTAAAACTCTAAGCAAATGGTTGTAAAACTGCATTGAGAATGCCATTGACAAAGATCAGTTTGGTTTTGTTAGAAAAAGATATATAGGTTGTGCCATCAATCGAATAGACAACATCACATCATATATGGAGGGAAACAATAAGTCTGGTCTGCCGGTATCTTTAGACGTCAGCAAGGTATATGACTCTGTGTTGTGGGCCTTTTTGATGAAATGCTTGGAGAATGTGGGAATAGGCAAGTTTTTTTCTTAAGATGGGTTAAAGCGTTTTCTGTACAACTTTAAATCATGTGTTACCAACAATGGTTTTTCCTCTGCATACTTTGATCTAGGCAGTGAGGTAAAACTAGGCAACCCAATAGCGTTTTTCTTGTTTAAATCAGTTGTAGAAAAGCTGTCACAATGCCTCAGACTGAGTGACCAATGCCAAGGAGTATATTTTGGTGGCACAGACCACAGGATAATACAGTATGCAGACGATATGACATTGGTAGCAATAGACAAAACCTCCTTTTGTAATATGTTACATGAAGTGAAATCTTTCAAGAGAGTGTCAGGTCTTGCCCTTAATATCAATAAAACTGTTGGTTTCAACATGGGTGAAATGATTTTGCTTAAACCTGCAACCCAGAAAATCTTGGCTTGGGTAAATTGTATAAAGGTGCTGGGTGTCACCCGGCTGGGTGTCTTACCCAGCGAATTAACATGCCCAAAATAATACCAACTTTGAATCAGCCTTTGCAAAGGCCAAGGTAGTCGTTGCCCAATGGAAAAAAAGAGATAACCATAAAGGGCAGAATAATTATTGCTAACGTTCTCATCCTTTCACTGTTTCTGTATGTTGCATGCATAATTTCTGTGGATGACAGGATGGTCGTCAAGGGAAAAAAAATGATAGAAAAGTTTGTATGGAGGAGAGGCAAAAATAAGGTTGCAAGAAATATATAGAACTAACCGCGGTGCTGTCTGTGGGATCTTTCTTCATGGGATTCCTCACGCCGGAAACAAGGTAAAGAAAGATCCCACAGACAGGACCAAGGTTAGTTCGAGATTTATTTGACCTCTTATTTAAGATTTATTTAAACACATGAGGTTGCTTTTAATTTCGGTAACTTACTGCGAGAGAAACACATCGAGGGTGTGGCATGGAATTCCTTTGACGCTTAAATGTATGACGGCCGTTGTGACATTGATGACGGTCACCGCAGTTTCAATGTTTAGCAGAGGATGTAGCATCATGACATGTTGTGTCCCTATGACAATGATGCCCTACTTTCAGAGCAACCAATGAAAACGCATAAGGATAAACTTGGTCATCTGTTTCTTCCCTGGGGAGGAATGAAACATATTTTTTCCTGCTCACTTGCATATAGCGAGCCTATACAAAGCCTATGGACACTCTGTTCCAAAGGTGAAATGAAATACCTATGTAAACCTGTAGAAGAAGGTGGCCTGAAGCTGCAAGATATCTGAGCCAAACTAAAGGCGAGCAAGATGAAATGGTTACAGAGATTAGTGATTGACAAAGATGCTAAATGGTCCGCATTAATGTCACATTCCCTACAGGGAGATATCAAGAATTATTTCAGAGAGAGACGGCAGATTAAAATTAGTTTTCCCCCCTTCTTTCAGGAAATTCTGGCCATGCTGTTTAGAATTTATGCGTCAAAGATACCTGCCTCAAAGAAGTCTGCACTGTCTGTAAGTCTCTGGACAAACAAAATTTCAAGCTCAAAAAAGCCATAATAAATTGGAGAGCCTGGGAGAGAAGGGGTAGTGAAAGAATAGTCAACCTCTATGTCAATGGGAAGATAAATAACACTGAATCTATTATGAATGAGTATGGTGTAAGTGTAACCCATCTAGAGTTAGCCACCATTGAGATGGCCATGCCCGGACAATGTCTATTAAAAACTTCATTGAAGCTTTTAATTTTACACCTTCATGTTATGAGCTCAAAGCAGTCAAAAGCGCTATCCCGAGAGAATGGAAAACTAAGTTAAGGTCCGAAGATCCTCAACAATGTAACAGTTCAATCAATTTCCAAATAGGTGGTAAAATGTTAAAATTATTGAGACGTCCTTCTAAGGTAATACACCAACTACTGATTGAAAAGAGAAAACCCAAATGGGAAAAATTCCTGAAATGGAAAGAGTTGCTCGAACTGACGAATGAGCAGTATGAAGACATCAAATGGGATAAAATCTTCACCATACCATATAGATGTACGTCTGAAACAAGGCTACAGGTGTTACAATATAAAATATTGCATGGTGCAATTACAATGAACAAGTTGCTAAATGAGATTGATATTAAAGACAAACCAAATTGTAATCATTGCCCTCAGGTTGACAAGTCATTTTTTTGTCAGCTGTGTAAAAACAAAAAGGGTTTGGATCTCAATCTTAGAATGGATATATGAATTGGACTACATCAATGTGAAGAAAAACGGAGAGACCATAATATGTAAAAAAAAGAAATAGGGTAACCCCCTCGGTTAGAGAGATTTTATTTGGCATAGAGGAAACAAATGCACCAACTAAGGTAATAAACTGGATTTTTCTCCAAACTAAAGCCTACATTCATATGCAGAAATTATTCAATGGTGGCGATATGAGCCTGCTGTCGATCATGCATGAGTTAAGAATAAGAGCTACTCTGGTCAAAATGTATATAGGTGGCAGTGAAAAAAGGAGAGATGAAAGAAAAATGTGGATGTGCCTACTAGATAATATCTCTGAGTGTGTAGAAAAATTAAAAAGGTGAAACACAAGAAGGAAGCTATGGAATTAAGGGATAAAGCCCCATGAGTGGTCTAAAATCTGCAGGGTTGAACCCCTCTTTTTTAAGTTAAGCTTAGTCATTCTTCCTTCATGGTATCTCTGTTTGAAATGAATGAAGCCTAAACTGCCTTTATCCTAGATGTAACAATACTTAACCTTGTCTACGCATAAGGAATAAAACAATGTCGCAAAAACAAAAAAAAAACAAAAAAAACAATGGATCTCTCTACAGAATGGTGAAGTCCCAAAGACGACACATGTAGTCTGGATAGAGTTGATAAAAGGAGTGCCAGCCAAAGGCCTGACTCCTAGGCTTTATTACAGCAGGGTTTAGTTCCCATATTTTCCTCCCGGGTACCATTCTAGCTAGGGCCCCACCTGGTGTAACGGCCACTCCCTAAGGAGTAGTGACTCCTTTTGGGAGTACTGCCACCACCTGACAGTATAACATAGGGAAGAAATGCTCTGCTTGGTTAATGGATTACTGCTTATTTGGCACACTTGGTAAAGTCTCCATTGCGAGTAAAAAACAATGTCAGGATAGAAATACCAGATGGGTAGAACTGTTCAGGCTCCATGACCTGGACATATCAAATGTCGAAATGAAAGAATGGTATGTTATCCTATATAGATGTACATGGAATGTGAGGCACCAATCCTTCTAGTTTAGGTGCTAAACAGAGTAGTTGTATGCAATGAATATTTAGAAAACATTCACATCAAACCATCTGCAAAATGTAATTTTTGTGACAAAGATAATACAATATATCACTTCTTTATTGACTGTGAGAAAGCCCACAAGTTCTGGTCAAGTTTTGTGAACTGGGCGAAAAGAGTAAATTTAAACATTATGCGGCAGGTAGATCGAAAAGTGGTATTTGGGGGTAGCGACAATTTGGGCAATACTAGGTAAATTTGAGTATATTTGGCACTGAAATGATTCTAGCAATCTCTTTGGTTAGGTTGAACTGTATTTTGAAATTCATTTTCGGCTGAAATTAGGGTTATTTGAGAGGATTATTGAAAATGAATTGTACATTTTCTGAAAATATGACCCTTATACAGTTATTTAAGTCTATAAGGAACTACAGTATGAATGTGAAATGTACCTCCATTTTCACATGACCCAATTTCCTGTAATAAAGGATGGGTTTATGCATTTTTTACCTGGAGAAAAGGCTTGAATCTTATTTTGGTGGATTATTACATTTTTAAAACATATCTATGCCGCCAATAGTGCTGAAGGATGTACAGAGCTCATGGGGACTAGGAACTATTATCTTCAGAAACCTAAGACTAAATCCTTGTAGTGGGCTGTTCAGAAAATTGCTTCCACCTGGCCACCAGCAGAATGGGGGAAATGGGGGTGGGGTGAGAAATACGAGGTGAAAAAATTGACTAAATTCCTTGAGGTCACAGATAAATAGCTTGATTAACAATCTCTGATAGGCCATGGGTAGGGAGTTTAGTCGCATCAAGGGGACAGTATGCAGCCTTTATTTCATGAATATTTTTCATAATTATGGGAAATAATCGTTTTTATTCTGAAAATTGCTGAAATTCAGACAATTTCACCTAAATTTCATACTTTTTAGATATTATCCTTCTAATTACATTACATACAGGGCCAAACTATTCCATGCGACAGGGGTGGGGGTGGGGGGACAGAGGGGGGATGGGGGTGGTGAGAGGTCTCTTCATCATATTCAAATTTTGCCATTTTAAAGGTATATTTCATCTGCCTGTAATATTTAAACCAAATGCGATAATGGTTCCAAAATGTTGAGGTTGACTACTAGGGCAGGCTATATGTCCACAAAATATCAAACATAAATGATAATTTGCATTTGCCATATGCAGGATTGTAGCTTGAAACTGACTTCAAATAGAAAAATGACTTCAAACATAGATGTCAAAGTAAAAATCTGTGTACATGGGGACTTGGACATATGAACATATGGTGCTAGTAGGAGCCTAGATAAGACATTGCATGTTCATGGCAGAGGCCATATTTAAATTTGACCTTGGAATGACCTTGAAATGTCCTTTAAACATAAAAAGAACTAAAAAAATGAATTCCTCATACTCAAAAACATCCAATAATAGGTATTATACTTGAAAATCTAGTCAGTAGAAGCAAAGATATAGCACATTTTGTGTTTTGCGGCGGCCATTTTGAATTTTGCAGCTACCGGCCACCAGGGGGGTCAGCCAACTTGTAGTGAGCGTTTTTTGACAATCCCATGGCCTGCTCTAACACCATGCTAAATTTCAATAATCTACCACCAAGTGCACAATTTGCAGTAAATTGAAGGATTTCCTCCCCAAGTAAAAAATTGTTCCCTCCATTTTCATGTCAATCCGTGTGCCTCTGAGGGTGTTTTTAAATTATAGCAATGGTCTTATTGCAGGCCAATTTCCCGAAAAACGTGCAAGAGTTGAGCTTGTGAAAAATAGTATGTTATTTCTAGGGTCATACTGCTTTAGTATGCAAAAAAAAACTTACCCCCAAGAGGTGGTCACGAAAACTCAAAAAAATGCATCAATATCCCATATGGCCAACTGTCTAATATTGTTTAGCTGGTCAGTAACTGATGCGACATTGCATGCGGGCAATACATGGCCGACCTAGTTTTTGGTACACTGTGCGCATGCGTGCTTTCCGATCTTTGCCAGTTCCGGTCCTTCTTCGGAGCCATGTTTTCGAAGCAAAACAAGCTAAAGAACTAATTATTTAACAATTTATTTCTCAAAATCGCTGTAGATCATGTTCTTTTAGCATTAGTTTAGTGTGCGGGGTGAAATAAACACAGAACAACCCTTGGATTCTCGGTGTCGTGAATATTCACCGAGGACGGTCGCGGGACTACCATCCCTTGACCGTCATCGGTGAATATTCACTCCTGCCTCAAATCCCGGGTAGTTCTGTGTATATATTTCATATATAATAGTATGTTGCCAATTTATCAATAACACCTGACATTGATCAAGTATGAACATATTCTATAAGGAAAACCATGAAAAAAATACAAAATGAAGAAAATTCTTCAGAAAAGCATCGTCCAAATTACCTAAAATCGACAAGTAGTAATTCACTTTAAACTAATATTCTTCCCAGATGTCAAACGCCCGATCCTCTCATGTTATTTGTAAGGAGTCTGGCAACTACGAATCTTCATCGATACGTCTCTTTTTTCTCTTGTTTTTACCTATTTTTTTCTAATAAATAAAGATCCGATGTTTGACCAAAAAAACCCAAACATATTCTATAACTGCTCTCTTTTTTAACGAGGGGGAAGTCAGTGTCTTGTAAGTGGGTCAGATTTTCAGGAAATGTACAATTGGCAGCTGTACACAATTTGTAAATTTTGCTAAATAAGGCTGCAGTTTGGCCAATACTAGGTAAATTCGAGTATATTCAGCATTGCATTGCAATCTGTTTGGTAAGGTATTTTGAACTTTATTTTCGTCTGAAATTTGGGTTATTTGTGAAGATTGGCGAAGTTGAATTGTACATTTTCTGAAAATCTGACCCCCGTGTATAGGGGGTGCCACTGTTATTGGTAGGGTTCACTTCCTGACCTCGATCTCATTCTCTGTCTCACCATCTTTGTGGCAACATGCTAACCTATTTGTTATTGTATCTTATTTATTGTGATCGTAGTCGCTTAGCAAAACCACTATGTTAACGCCGGAAGCATTCAAAATATTGATTAAAATATTGCCTCAAGAATTATACATTTATTATCTGAGTTGACTTTACAGAACCAGAGTTGACAGCTGTGGTGACTATTTATTATTCTATTGCAGTTTTTTAAACAATTTTTGTTAATAAATTTTATTGCACTAATTTTCACAGCTTGTGATATGTCTCATTCGACAATTTCCAAATATATTGTATGAATCAGTACAAAAGATAAATTTTAGACTTCTCTTAACACAGTCCATATATGGGTCAGATTTTCAGAAAATATACAATTCAACTTCGCCAATCTTCTCACATAACCCAGATTTCAGACGAAAAAAAAATCAAAATAGAGATCAAAATGGGCAAACAGATTGCTAGAATCAATGCAATGCCAAATATACTCGAATTTACCTAGTATTGACCAAATTCCAGCCTAATTTAGCAGAATTTACTAAATGTGTACAGCTGCCAATTGTACATTTTCAGAAAATATGACCCATGTAACAATTACACTATTCTCAGGACATGCTGATTTTACTTACAAAAGTAACAAAAATATTATAATAATTATAGTAATCAGATAACAAAGACATTTCACATACCTTCGATTTTGATACAGATACTAGAATATGGTAAAATGTATAAGAGCCTAGCACTCAGGCATTTTAAACAGACAAAAAAAATAATAAAAAAAATTTAAAATCCACTCCCAGTGTTGCGTCTGATTCATATAATCCTTGTGGGTAAAACATTCATATAGAACTCCACATTATAACTTTATTTGATTTATGTTCATACTTTGTATAACATTTGTAATGTTACAAACACCCCAGTTCATTAATTAAATGTGAATGTTAGTGATAATATAAGAATTGGGTCTACATCTGGAAATAGATTTACAGCATATGGAACGGGAGGAAAAAAGACATTTCCTCTGCCGGAATTATGTATTCATGCCAGAATAAAAAATGTTTTTTTTTCTCCAAACATCTGGACTTCATTCAGTCTGTCAACAAATCGTGTCACACTGGGTCGATAACATTGTGTTACATCGCACCCATCTCTCCTCTGCATCAACATCAAGTATATGATTTTCATGAAAAATACAAAATGCAAAACACAAGAAATCTATCACCATCTGTTTTTTGTTTTTCCTCGTTGCAGCAATTTGGTACATGGGTCAGGTCGCCCAGAAATGTACAATTGTGATGTGTTTAAGGAAAATGAGTCATAAGTCGCGAAATTGATATTTTTCAAAGTGTTTTATCCACAAGATCTCTTTATTGAAATGTTCTGATATTTGGAGGGTTTAGCACTTGTAGTCATATAAATCCATGTGACAAATTTGGGGACAGTGTATTAAACCTATCCTTGCGTTTTGAAGACCTTTGTATGGAGTATATTTAGTTACTTTACTGGCTATAACCCATTCAGAAAGATTACAAACTTTTTTTCAAAAATTGAAATATCAAACTTAAAATATTATAGGAATACTTATTAGATGTCCTAGTGTTTACTATCAGTAGAATCAGCTTGATCTTCTCTTTTCAAATAGGGTGGTATCTCAAAATCCATATTTTGCGACTTATGACTCATTTTTCTGAAACACATCACAATTGCTCTCAGAATGGCAAATTTAAAACATTGGTATGTTAACATGTTATCTGATCTAATTCCATAGAGCACATCTTAAATTTTAAGTAGATATGAATTATTATAGCATTAATACCCGAGGTTTTGGGTGGTCTGGGTGGTCTGTTGCCTGGTGGACAATTCGAGGGGCGTCAGCCCCGAGAATTTTCACCAGGCAACAGACCACTTAGACCATCCAAAACCTCGGGTATTAATGCTTTTAGACCCGGTTTGGTCAGATTCGACTGTTATTTACCACTTACTGACTTTCATTTACCAGTTCTTTTGATGTCTATAACCCCCATTCCTTACTGGAAGTTGTCGGAAGTGATTGCCGTGGTCTATTGTGACAAAAATACACCCCAGAATCTGACCAAACTGGGTCTAAACTAGAATAGTCCAAGTCCTTTTTTTCGGGCTGAACTAAAAGGTAAATGAAGTTTTTCAGCTTTAATTAAAAATAAACCCTAAGCAGACATGTTATTATAAAAGCAAAATAAGCTGAGTAGTTTTACATAAAAATAAAAATAAGTTTAGTTACTTGGTAAGATATCTGATAAATGTTGTGGTCATAGACATTCCCCTTCCAGGTGTATTTTACATCTCAATGTTGGTCAAGGTTTAAAAAATGATTTATTAAAAAAAAATATATATAATTATTTCCTCTATGCTTAATATAGCACTACATGCTATAATACATTCGTCTTTCATGCACTAATGCATTATGATAATTTCCATGCAGCTATTTTTATATAAACCCCCTTCCTTCACATCCCAGAGCTTTTTAAAAAGGGCCATAGAGCCAGGGTCATGCTCGAAAATGTCCATTTATATTCTGTTTAGTGTTAGAATGACAATAAAATATAATCAAAACCATGACAATTTAAAGTCCATATAGCCATATACCAGAATCCCAAGTTTTTTTATATGTCCTAGCGGGTTACTGTCCAGGATGGCAATTGTCCAGCTGGTAAAAGTCGGCGGGTAGATGTCCGGCGGGTAGCTCTCCTGACACCATAAAGGTTACGTCATATATGGTCTATATGGGACATATAGATATATATGTGTAATGAAGCCCCTAGGTGGCGTCACCGTCCACGTTCAAACACCACTGCCTCTCATTCGGCAGTCGTCGTCCAGCTGCTGCTCAGGCCACAAGCTATAGACTGTCGCTGGACATATATATTCTTTTTTTGGAATT
The DNA here is from genome assembly GCA_942159475.1 of Sthenelais limicola. NCBI lineage: Eukaryota > Metazoa > Annelida > Polychaeta > Phyllodocida > Sigalionidae > Sthenelais > Sthenelais limicola. Next base: position 9,700,437 of record OW804098.1, read on the forward strand.
ACAACTCCAATAAGCCTTCAATATGCCTTACTGTACTGGATGCGAAAGGAAACACCTTAGATCCTGCGGGAAAACGGTATGTGTGTATGTGGAAAAGGCTATTGCATACTGCAAATCTAATTCGATTGACCAGGCTGAATTTCTGGAACATTTGGAAGTTATACCAGATGATGACCGGGACGAACGGGATTCGAGTGCTCAATCTCTCGAGAAGCCTAAATCGATGGATGAATCATTATCTGAGTTTATTAAGGCTCAAAAGCTTCAATTTGGCGAACAACAGAGACAGATGCATGATATGATGACCACTCTTGGTCTGTTGGTGAAGAAATTGCCGGCTCCCCCAGGTTCGATTCCCGCCAAATCTGGGTCCACTAATCCATACGCCGAGTCCCGGATCGCTGCTTCAGACCTATTGAGTGCCCCGTTCACTGACGCTTTGTCTCAACTGTCAACTGCCCTGGACCCCGCCCAGAAAGCCAAACAGCTGGGTAATTACTTACGTCCTGAATTTTATGCGCAAAGTATCGACAAGGGAGTTAGTGTAAAACACATGGATCACACCAAGTTATCTAAATGTGGCCTATGGTATGGACAATGTAGGGTTCTTAAGGAGTTGATTAAGCGCGGAGAGGATCCCTTGTGTTATGTTAACCATATGACCTATGTCGCTAAACATGCCCATTTGGGTACTTATCAAGAATCCGCCCTGGTCCTCTACGACAGAGAAGTAGTAAATCGCATTATTGAGGGTGAACTGGAAGAGTTTATTGCGGCCGATCACGAGGCCCAGAGTGTGGCTCTACATCCCGGGGCCATGGCCACGCCCCCCTCTGCTATGTCTGCTTCTACCGACGATGAGAAGCGCAAGAAGAAGGCCAAGAAAGCCCAGAAGTCTTCCATTGTTCCAGCGGATTTCCCAGAGGATGTGTGCTTCTACTGGAACTTTAAAGACTGTAATGGTAAATGTTCAAGGAAGCACGTTTGCCGTTTCTGTGGGAAGGAACACAAAGCGTCTGCTTGTTCTTCCCGCAGTAAGTCAGATTGACTGTCTGACCTCGGCCAACCAAAACACACGGATCTTGACCCGGAAATGACCCCCGACCCGAGACCTTCTTCCGGTAATGGCGGCTCTTGTTGTTTTCTGCCTGCATCGGAGCTAACGGAATTCTCGGAATCTGCCTTTCCTCTTCAATCTGGACTTGATACGCCAACTATGGTTAGACAAAGAGTCGCCTATAATGATGTGAGTCTTCCCTGTCAATTTGAGGAAGATGTGTCGGCGGAACCCGGTGTTTTTGATATTTATCCTCAGTCGTTTGCTGATTTATCAGTACACGGTAGTGACCCAGTTCTTGTGGGCTGGAACTGTGAACCGTTGTCGATTGGTGTTTATAATGTGAATTCACCTCCGGATTTGGCTGCCCATTCTACCAGTGTATACAAAGAGTTACTGGTTCCTTCATGTGGTGTGGATAGTGTTAATAATGTCTTCTGCCTGGATGATCCGACCTACAGAATCAATGACTTTCACCTTATCGGTGGGTGCCGTTCGCAACTAAAGCTTGGGAAGTGGCTCAGTGAGTTGGAATATGAAGATGACTTGAAGCTGAAGCAGTTCCTCACTCGAGGCATTAGTGATGGATTTATGGTTGTGGATGACGTAGATGTGATTCAGCCATATATGTGCCCCAATTATAGCTCTGCTTTGAAACAGGATGCCTATGAGTTTATTTCTCATTTGCTTCAGGAAGAACTCAGTGAGGGTAAATACATAAGGGCTCGTTCACCCTCTAAGTGTGTACATGCCATTGGAGCGGTACCAAAAGGCACCTCTTCCTTCAGACCCATCACGGATTGTCGGCGCCCACTAGGAGAGTCAGTTAATAATTTCCAAGCGGAAACCTGTGAAAAATTCTCTTTTACTGGGTTAGATCACGTTGTGGAGATGCTGCACGACGGCGATTACATGTCTACCATTGACTTGACTGCAGCTTACCGCACTGTCTCAATCCATCCCTCTTGCTGGCCCTTAATGGGTATTAATTGGCGCTTTCCCAATGATCCTTCAGATCAGGAATATTGGGACACCAGGCTGTATTTCGGGGTGAAATGTGCCCCGTTTATATTCACGGAGATCAGCCGATTTGTTGTTAGAGCTATGGCTAGGCGCGGTTATACAAGAGTCAATGCCTACCTCGACGATTATATGGTGATTGGTCGCACCTTTGATGAATGTCTAGAGATCCAATCGGTACTTCTGAATCTTCTTGGCTCACTGGGGTTCTGCATTTCGTGGAAGAAGTGTCAGGCCCCTTCAACTAGGATACAGTACCTGGGTATTATCATCGACACTCTTTCTATGACTCTCTCTCTCTCAGAGGAGAAAATGGCTAAACTTTACAATAATTTAGCCTTTTTTGACAAGAAGAAATCCGCCTCCCTCCATCAGCTTCAACGGTTATGCGGTATTTTGTGCCACTGTTCGACAGTAGTAAAAGGAGGTAGGACCTTCTCCCAGCGTATAATCCACCTGCTGAAGGGCCATCAACACAACAACACGCGCATTGCGTTGGATGAGAACTTCAGGGAAGACATCAAGTGGTGGAGGAGGTTTGCGGGATTCTTTAATGGGACTGCTTCGATCATCAAGTTTGATATCTCCAATGCTACATGTATTTACTCAGACGCTAGCGCTAATGGGTATGGCGCTGTTTGCATGGATGATTGGTGTGCAGGATATTTCAACCCGTCCTGCTCTCCTGATGGTGTGGAGTGGTTAGTTCCCTCCCATGGTCACTGGAAGAGCTTTGATGTTCCCCTACTAGATCAAGCTGATAATAATGTGAATCTCTGGGAGTTAATTGCTCTCTGGGAGGCTCTGAAGAAGTTTGCCCCGAGGCTGCGTGACTCTCATATTCTCTGTTACTCGGACAACAGCCAGGCGGTTGTTATGATCAACAAGGGACGTAGTAGTAATGGGACTTGCATGGCCATTCTCAGATCCATTTTCTGGCTGTGTGTGGTTCATAATGTGTTCATCTCTGCTCGTCACATTCCTGGAGATTTAAATTTTCTGCCTGATATGCTGTCTCGTGTTAACTCGACAAACTCTCTACATGCTCTAGCTGATTACTCATATCTCTGTTGCAGTGGGCGTGTCGGGGTTGGATCAGGAGGTGGCTGTTACCCTGGGTCACGCTTGGTCAATAAATACCATACGCACAAGGAATGCTCAGTGGAGGAAATTCCTGAGTTTCTGTGACCTGCTCGGAGTTTCTCCTGTCCCTGCGGATGCTGCTACAGTGGTTCGTTTCCTCGTCTGGCTTGCCAGATCCTACAAATTTGTGTCAATCAACAACTTCTTGTCAGCTGTCACTAATCTTCAGAAGTTCTATGGGCATGATATTAACTATAGGGAGATGTTTCTTATTAAGCTAATTTTGTCTGGGCTGAAGCATCAGCTTGGTTGTCCAGAAACTCCAAAGTTGATATTGACCCCTGATCATCTTCGTGCTATCTATGACAAGTTTGAGAAGAACGACTACAATATGGCGTGCTGGTCTGCCATTGTGTTAAGTTTTCGTTCGCTACTACGCAAGTCGAACCTTGTACCAGACCCCAATTCATCCCACACCTTGAAAAGAAGTGATATCGAGTGGACTGATGTAGGACTTGTCTTACATGTTTCATCTACTAAAACAATCCAGCATGGGGATAGGTCGATTGTTATCCCTATTCACAGGGTGAGTGATCCCGCCTTATGTGTGGTGTCATTGTTGGACAGACACATCTTCCACTTTCCGGCGCTTGCTTCTGACCCCATCTTCATGAATCCAAAGTCCCCATCTAAACATATCACATACCCGGAGATTCTGAGCTTCTTCAAGGATTGTGTGTCTCTGATTGGACTTGATTCTTCTCTGGCCGGTATCCACTCCCTTAGGCACAGTGGGGCGTCTTACCTACATTCGTTGGGCGTACCGTTGGAAGACATACGACTCATGGGCGACTGGAAGAGTCTTGCCGTCCTTACCGTCCACCGTCCACGTTCAAACACCACTGCCTCTCATTCGGCAGTCGTCGTCCAGCTGCTGCTCAGGCCACAAGCTATAGACTGTCGCTGGACATATATATTCTTTTTTTTTTGTTTTTTCTGTTTTTTTTTAATAAAGGCGACCGTCATATCGCTCTCCTGACACCATAAAGGTTACGTCATATATGAAATTTACATTATTGCCTCAGTACATAAATGTGATGTGTTTCAGGAAAATTAGTCATAAGTCGCAAAATATGGATTTTGAGATATCACCATATTTAAAAAAAGGATATCAAGCTGATTCCAATGATAGTAAACACTGGGACACCTAATATGTATTTCTATAATTTAAATTTGATATTTTAATTTTGAAAAAAATAAGTTTGCAATGTTTCTGGATGGATAATTACCAGTAAAGTAACTGAATATACTCCATACGAAGGCCTTCAAAACGCAGAGATATATTTAATACAATGTCCTGAAATTTGGTACATGGATTGATATACCTCTACGTGATAAAGTCCCGAAAAAATCAGAACATCCCAATAAAGTGATCTTGCAAAATAAACACTTTAAGAAATATCAATTTTGTGACTTATGACTCATTTTCCTGCAACATATCACAAATAGTTGCAATCAGCACTTATACAACTGGAATATACAAGCCTTATCAACGTTTATCACTGTGTCTTGTGTACCCCGCATATTACAATTGGATTAAATCAGAGGCAGTTATCGCAGTGGTGGAAAGGTTTCTGAGCGAAAAACGCATGGGTATTTTTTGGCGGATTAGGCCCTTTAACAAGTTATACAATCATAAATGTAATCCCATCTTTACATCGGAAATCAGAAGCAATTGTACATTTCCAGGCGACTTGACCCATATATATGATCTAACACACCTAAATACATCAGTGCAAACATAGGAATTTTTGTTATGGAAACATGTACAACTCATGGATATTGACAATAGAGCAGTGTCACATACGCCACGCTACAACAATATTGATTATTAACTGTTGCGAATAAAATATATTTCAGTAAAGCATTGAACATAATTGACACTGCTATGCTAAAGTTAGATTAAAGGAAGTAGCATCATCACTTCCTGATCAGCAAACATCAGGGAGCAACATCAGTCACAGGAGTAGTATGTAGCTCTTTACCTATCTATCTATCTATCTATCTATCTATCTAATTATTGATTTTATATATTATTCATATAACTGTCTCTGTATCTGTTTTAGCATACATCAAATTAGTTAGGTTGGGACAAAGGTTACCTTTGTCAACACAATACTGGTCATCCTAGGACACCCATGGAATATTGTTGATAGATTAATTTGATATTCCATTTATAAACCTCTTTAGAGAACTTTACAGTTAGCAAAACAAGATAATATCAATATGATTTCAATTCAATTCAAATCATTATCTATTTGTATCTAAGGGTGTCTAACAAATAGTAGCCATACATCTGAATATAAATCTAGGTCTTCCAGTGTGTTCATTAATTAACCTGAGGAAGGATACTAAGATATCCAAAACGTTGGGCATAACTAAAACAACAGTTCCGAAATCCACGAATCCATCGTTCTTCCACGAAAAAAGCAATCAACAAGTCAACTAGGTTTTGAAGTTCAGTTAGTACTGTAAAATCTCACCATTGTAAAATCAAAATTGACAGCAATTCATGGTGAAATATAGAGTCTGGGAATTCTTTTTTGACTATTGTTCTAATAAGGTATACTATGAGGGTTGATTAAAAGCAGTATTGGTTGTAAAATGAAATAGTGTCACATTTCTGCCATTGTTATGGCGATGTTGTCATGGCCACGTTATTTCAGTGTTACTATGTGACTTATGTGGCCTATAGCATAGAGTTGGAAAAATATCCATGTGTTAGATGTGTTATACCATCTACCCATGAAGTCGATCACATTCAGGTATATGCCAATAGACTGAACACCAGAGTGAGCCAACTAGAATTAGAACTATCTCAACTATCTTTAGTCACTAATAACTTGGAATGATTATTGTCTAGAGCTTGACAGAGGTCAGAGAAGGAAACATATCATCCTGTCTGGGTTTTCTGAAACAGATGACAAATCGAAGAATCGCACCGTCACTTGGATCAAAATGGTTGCTCTCTGCCACGCGATTGACATGACTTTTGTTGCTAATGACCTCGAGTTCGCTGCTGGTATTGGTTATAAACCAAGATGAAAGAATAGATGTAATTCTCAAATTTCGCGACGAAGACACAGGTAATTGGGTATTTCGCAGTAAAGCATGGATGAGTGGCCACCAGATTTATAATAAATGCTACTTCAACCCTGATTTACCCGAGAAGATCGCTAGAAGACATGTCAACATGAGGCAAGTATTGGCCCATGCCAAATCATCTAAATCTGAACATGACATAGCTTTGGCCAGCAGGAAACTCAAAGTAAACAATGTTGAGTATTCGCATAAGCAACTGAATGAACTCCCCGAAGGCCTCAAAATAGCGGAAATAAAAACCAAAAAGATTGCTGGTGCCCTAGGATACCAAGGGGAGTATCTATTTATAGCTATTTACACCGCAGTATTTTTTTGGTTAATTCTAATCTGTGGAACGCCAAACATTAGGTCCTTCAAGCAGAAAACAAACATATTTTTCCTCTGCTGTAAAATGTTATCACCTTCATTGTTTTCATTGTTTTCTTCTTTCTTCAGGTCATGATATCAAGTATATCCTAGACAGGGAAGAGCATAGCTGGAAATTTACCACAAAACAAGGAGATCACTAGTTCAAAACCATCATTGAGAATGATGTCAAGTAAGATGTCATATTTAATGAAAAGATTCTTCAGTAAGCGCAGAAGGACAGAACTACAGCAGAGAAGACAAGGATAATGACAGCCAATACCAGTCACAATATAGTAAACAAAGTGACAACACAGGAAACAAATTTCAGAGCAAATGGCCCTATGAATAATGATAAAGTAAATATAAATTTCAGAAAACTGCCTTTCAATGATAGCATAAAGCGCATCAAGGTCAAGCCCATGAAGAGGTCAGTTCCTGACAAAGCAAGGAGAAGTAAGGAGGCTGTGATACCTAATGTGGTGCATGTCATCTGGTTCTACCCAGAGAGTAAGTGTAACCTTAGCTTCCATGTGTACATGAGCTGGTACAGTGTACATAAGTATGTCAGGCCTGAGCAGCTCAATGTGTGGTACACCCACCCCCCATGTGGTACTTGGTGGCACAAACTGCTCACTCAGGCACCAGAAGTACAGCTACGGTATATGGACACCCCCCAGGAGGTGTTTAACCACACCATCCACTTCCCTGAACACAAGGCTGACGTTGCCAGACTAAGGATCCTTATACAGCAGGGAGGCTTCTATATAGATAATGACATTGTGGCCTTCAAGTCCTGGCAACCACTGAGGTAGGAATCTTTTTACCCATTCAATCTTTAATCTTCAATCTGGGAAATAATGGGAAAAATTATATAGGTTATACTTTGTTCATGGGTGTGATGTTGGGCAGGACAAAGCAAATTCATATACCATCTACTACAGGAAAACTGTAAAAAAGAAAACTATCAGGTTTATGAATATAATGATATTAGTACTGTGAGTAAATTACTATCATTATTCATATAGGTACTACAACATGGTGCTGTCTGCTCCTACCCCTGCAAACCTGGCTAATGGCTTCATAGGTGCCAGAAAGAATGCCACCTTTCTGCAGGAGTGGTATAAGGGCTACCATCACTACAAAGCCAAGAACTGGGCTGAGAACTCATTGTTTGTGCCCATGAGGCTGGCAAAGGCCAAGCCTCACCTCACACACGTGGAGTGGGATACCATATTGAGACCCAGCATCCTTGATAACTTCAAGAAGCTGATATTTGGGGAGGGACAGCTGTATGACTGGTCCAACAACTACGCCATGCACCTCTACTACAGGTATCACAAGCAGGAGCATAATCCAGAGGATATCAAGACCCTCAACTCTACCTTGGGGGAAATATTCCGCTATATCTACTACAACCAGACTACCCCTCTGCCCTAATGCAATGGGGGGAATTTAGTCATGGTGTCTAAGCCTAATTAACACTGCACAGCTTTTACACATGACCTTTGTCTGTGCATTGGCTTTGGATGTAAAACTGTGCTCCTTTGTCTAAATAGAAGAGTGCGGTGAAGTGAAGTTAAGAATGTATGTACATAGGCATATGATATTCATTGATCAGTTGTCTTTTATATATTAATGAAATATTTAATTGTATTGATTGAACATGGCTATAGTCACTAAATATGTTATCAGATTTGAAGGAGGGCTGGGCCTGATGCAATGACCAATAGGACAACATGAATACATCAGCTTGAGGCAAAGATATACTTTGGGGCTATCTCTTGGAATGAAGCAAATCGAGGAAACAAATATGAAGGTGCTAATGACCAATCTCCTCAGCTTTTAACCTGACCCACACCTGGCCTCAGTGTTTGATTATTTGATATTAATCATCACTATTCATTAATTATATCATTGATATTAAATTTTGGGTGATTGGTATCTAAAGTTTATGACCCTATATCTATCGTTCTCACGCATTTTACAAGCTGACGTGGCCCTGTGTACCGCCTCTGCTGAGCTCACCCATTGGATAATAAAATATAGCCCAGTACCCCTTCTTGAGAGAGACTCAGAGAGGCAGGAACCACTCAGTTTGACTGTCTAGAAGCAGTAGTGGTTTGGCCTTGCTAGAGAACAGAAGGAAGATTTACCATGTCTAGAACAACTCTAGACTCCTCTAGTATAAGCCTGCTGCTATTCATGTACCACTTTCACCTTATCTCTCAATAAACATGACATATATATCATATTCTTCCTGTAATCTCCTGGCTCTACCAAGTTACTCATTTACCTAACTCAGCCTACTCAAGATGAGCGTTTTACCAACACGGCCCATACAAAAATTCAATTGTGATATACCTGCTCCCTGATATCAACAAAGGTACTTCATTCATAATAAATATCTATTTGTCATAATGGTCACAAATCATCATTATTTAACATTGTTGAATATTGTGAATATTGTGAACATTGATGAAGGTCACAGGGCTACCACCCCTTGAGGAGTGACTATTCACTCCCAATTAACCTTGGGTAGTTCTGTATATATATGTGATGTGTTCCAGAAAAATGAGTCATAAGTCGCAAAAATAATATTTTTCAAATATTTATTTTACAAGATCACTTTATTGGAATGTTCTGGTTTTTGGAGAGCCTATCACTTATATATATATCGATTGATGTATCAAATTCCAGGACAATGTATGTAATATAACCTTTCGTTTTAAAGGTCCTTAAATGGACTATATTTAGTTACTTTACTGTTTACTACCCCCCAGAAATATGGCAAACTTTTTTTTTCCAAAATAAAAATATCAAACTTAAAATCTAGAAATACTTATTGGATTATTAGACTGTTTACTATCATTGGAATCGGCTTGATCTCATCTTTTCAAATATATTGGAATCTCAAAATCTATTTTTGCGACTTATGACTCATTTTCCTGAAACACATCACATATTATTATTTATCCAGTAATTGGAGACCAGTTCCCAAGGTGTGATAACTCCCTAGACTAATTAAATGATCAGTTAATGAAGTTTCCCAGCTCCCCCGACACCAACACTAACTATATATGTGATATGTTATACCAAAAAAAGTCCCATTTCGACAACTTTTGGTTGTGTAGACCTTTTTAGTGCAAAATCTTGTTTTACCTAATATTAACCTTTGATATTTCCTCTAAGACTACAAAGCATTTCAATAAAAATTCAATAATAAATGCTTCATAATGTCCGATAAATGTTCATAAAATGGTCAACTAGGTTTAAACAAAGGCCACTGTTGTAGAGGCTCCTAATGGCATCACTTGGGCAAATCTAGGAGGTGTTGTGGCAAACCAAATGGCATCACCTGAGAGATTTTTGTGTTCAGAGAGGAAGAAGAGACGGTGAAATCCAAACCTGAGGATTAACCAGACATCCCAGATCCTTCTGAAACCCAGGACACAAATCAGGAACAACCTGGGGAAGAAGCAGAACCTATTATCAGTTTTCTGTAAAATAAATATATTACATGAATTGGGACTCAACCTTTTGGATTAAAAATCTTCCTTGCTTGAGGCCTGAACATGTAGAACCTCCATAATTTTTATTTTATGATTCGATGTTCTATTCTATTCTATTCTATTCTATGATTTTATTATTCTCCTCTATACAATCCTAAAAAAATGGCACTCTGGCTATAATATTAAAGAATCTAGAGCCCAAAACATGAAGAAAGGTCATTTTTTTTCAATTTGTGCATAGGAACAGCATACATAAGATATATCACAAATACAAATAGATATGTGATAATAATCACTAAACTAACTTCATGGATGCGGCTGCAGCCACCACAATGAGGCATAATGGGAGGTGCCACCTGGTGGTTAGTTTGATAACAATCACACAATCACTAAACTAATAATCAATAAACATAGGTTTAATAAAATGTCCCTAGTCTTGCGAGATCTTCATGGATTTGGATGATTCGAAATTGTACATGTTGTTGATGGTTTTGCGATTTATTCTTTGTAGATGATTACCTTGTCGATTAAAATACCTATCCTCTGTAAGCGTCAACGTGATGCAAATCATTTCCGAAAAACATAAGTTGCGTATCATGACATTTTTAACTGTTTCTTGATATGACAGGCACAATAAATAGGCAGAATATATTTTCGTACCTATATTGTAATTAATTCCATATCTGTTATGAATACATATAACTAAATACTGCCCACAGGTCACCTAAAAACCGTTGTCACATATTGTGAAATAAAATCGGTGGCCAATATGTTATGGCTTATTTCAGCAGAATTTAATATCGAGAAAAAAATTTGTCATTTTTTTCAAAAGTTAAGAATCTATTCTATTGGTTTATGGGGATTTTTCATATCATTTGATTTTTTCTACATATCTTTACAGCTTTAGATATTGAATATTGTGCTACGGACATACTATTCATAGGGGGGTTTTCCATACCCCAAATGACATTGATGTGACCTTCACAGATATTCCAAACTGTACATAAAAAAATGACCATGACTTGTAAAATTAATATCTAAATCACAGAAAAGCAATCCCTAAATTGTTCACATCCTCAGAGACTCCCAAAGAGCAAAGAAACCATTTGCAAGACTATTCTAAGAATGGCCCATATGTGATAATTACGTAGATGGAATGCCCCTTGTGGTTGTTCTAAATTAGCGTATCAGATACACTTCAATTGAAAATGTACACATCATAGATTGTGGCCTTGCTACTCTGCCAGAACAACAATATTCACACCTCTCATAGATTTACCTTCTCCCATTCACAATCAAAAATCATTTAAGGATTTGGAGGACGGTTTTATCTGTGAACGACGTTTCAACTCCAAAACAGTTTTTGACTTGAAGACGTTTAACTCCTAAACATTTTGGAAAAGGTTTTGGGAAAAAAGCATCTCAAAAGAGGTGGCCAAAAAAGCATCTTCATGACTGTTTAGAATTAAGAAGATTTCATTTTCAGTGTACCTGAAAAATGAGAACATTCCTGCAAAGAGATTTTGGGAATAAAAAAAACTTTGAAAAATATCAACTCCTCAGCATATAACTAAATTTTCTGTAACAATAGGTATGTTTTGTGGGTTGCCATGGTTACATTTAAAAAATGAATTTCGTGTTTGAATCTATTGAAGATTATCAGACCTATCTTCGGGTTAAATTAATGCGGCAGCTGGGCAAGAAGGAATTCAATGCAACCAGGTAGTTTTGTTTCAGAGAAGAGAAGAGAAGAGACTGAACCAATTTTAATGAATTTGATAAATGTATTGGCCTTTATTTTTAATTAAAAAAATGAAAAAAGATATTTATACAAACTGATCCACAATCAATTGTCCTTGATTGGATCCTCTCTGCTTAACCATTCTTTTAGAATGGTCACATTCTTGGACATTGGTGGCTCCCCCTAGCGTCGGGCGTTGGTGACTAAACCCCACAATCCCCTTCTTCTTCCTTCTTCTCCTACCTAACCTACAACTCAAACCTATTATACAAATTGATCCCACCCACCTTCACCTTACACCTTACGGTCACCAGCTACCGCAAAAATTAACAACAAAATATACATTTTATTCAAACTATTATTGTATAACAAATAATTATCCTTAGCGACATGTTTAAAAAATTACCCTCCCTTATCAAATCACAAACATTTTACTTCAACCTTCATTTATCAAATTTTATACATTCTCTTATTATAATAAAATATGTTGTCGCCCAAGTTTGCTTTTCAATCTCCTTCATATTCATATTTTAATTTACATGGGGTTGCACGAATGGGTCAACATGAACATAGCGGGTATCCAATCAGGAAGAGTACAAATTCTACACTATAATTGTAAGTATAACTATTATAACTTTCAAAATCAGAATAAAATGTAGAATTTCTATATTTAAAGTGTCCATGTCATGGGCCTTATTTAGTGCAGATGCCTCCAATATTGTGTTCCAGGAAAATTAGTCACAAGTCGTAAAATTTATATTTTTGAAAGTGATTTATTCATAAGATATTCTTGTTGCAATGCTTTCATTTTTTTGGTATCTCGTCCTTGAGGTCGTATAAATATGTGTGCCAAATTTCAAGACTGTTTACTAAATATATTCTTGTCTTTCTTAGATCATCCTATGGAGTATATTTAGTCACTTAACTAGTAATTGCCCACCCATAAATAGTGCAAACTATTTTGCAACTTGATAATTATTCAACTCAGTGGCTTTGTGGATCAGGTGTAAGTGGAGCACAACATATAAATTTTATGTATAAGGGTCAGATTTTTAGAAAATGTACAATTGGCAGCTGTACACATTTAGTAAAGTATGCTAAATAAGCTGCAATGTGGTCAATACTAGGTAAATTCGAGTATATTCGGCATTGCATTGATTCTAGCAATCTGTTTGGTTAGGTTGAACTGTATTTTGAACTTTATTTTCGACTGAAATGTGGGTTATTTGAGAGGATTGGTTCAATTGAAGTTGAATTGTACATTTTCTGAAAATCTGACCCATATGGGTCAGGGCTTCAACAAATGTACACTTTTTCTCACCAATCCTCTCAAATAACCCCCATTTAAGGAAGGAATTCGTTTCATAATACAGTTCAAAATAAGCGATCAGATAATTGAATCCAAGGCAATCCCAAATATACTTAAATGTACCTCATATCGACATTTTCAACTCAGCAAAATTCACTAAAGATACAGAGTTAGCACCTTGTCTAACGACATGCATGGCACATCTTGTCTTTTTAAACAGAGAAATATATCTCACGACTTTTGTGTTAGAAAAAGTCATTCAGTAGAGAGATGTTATGAATTCCACAAGTCTTATTTCAAACAAGGGCTGATTTGCAGAGGAGGTTGCAGAAGAGTTTGCAGAAGACATATTGGGATATTATACGCAGGTTAATCTGGTAATATATATCTACCCCAGGATTATAGGATATATATATATAAGAGACGACAGAGAATGTATGTATTCATTGCTTTATTTAGTTATGTGTATCACTAACTTAGACTATCATTCCCCGATAGTGTTGAATTAAAGATATATAGGACAGTCTAAACACCGTGCCCCCAATATCTGGTTGTTTGATAATGACCAGTGGTCATTATATATAAAGGTATAGCAGGTGTGGTCCGCCTAGCGTCTATTGTTTCATTTAACTCATTATCACATATTCAGTAAAACAGGGGAAAATACCACATTTTTCCATAGACTCAAAAATATAGTATACCACAAGTTTTTTTCAAGTATAGTCTGTCCGAAAAGTAGTTGACAGGTGATTTCTTTGTGCCTTTAACGGGAGGGATAAGTGGGGGATTTTTTACTTCAATCCTTTGCCCCCTGAATCGCAGTTTGCGACTGACCAAGGCTGCTTGCGACCGACCATGGTCAAATATACAGCTGCATTGTATTGCGCTGCCTCTGTTCTATGTGCAACAGCTGTTGTTTTGCTTAGGTGGAAGGAAGAGCAAATTATACTGGCCCTGTTTCTCCATGGTTGATTGCAATAGGCGACTCGCTGGGCAAAGGGTAGACAGGTCCTTGTCATAAATAGAATTAAAAAATCTCACACTTTTCCCTTCCCTTAAAGGGACCAAGGAATTACGTGTGAACTACTTTTCAAACAGACTATAACTCCAGGAGAAAAAAATAATGGGGTGACATATCTTTTCATTTCTTTTCTGATGTAGTAAGAAAATTTTGCAAAATAATGTTGTGCATTGAAGAGTCCTGTATACTTTTAAAGATGCACTCTCTGCTACAATTGATCAAAAACTAAGGTTTTTCTACTTTTTATCTGCATTTGACTGGAAGGATGCATGCCAGCGATACTGGGTTACTTGGACCAGACCCTGGAGGAAGGATGGACATGAGGAGAGTCTGGGGAGTGGTCATCCTAGTCCTGGTCATCCCCACCCTCAGTACCACAGCTACCCAACCATGTAAGCCAATTTTAAGTGACCCCATATATGGGTCAGATTTTCAGAAAATGTACAATTGGCAGCTCTACATAATTAGGAAATTCTGCTAAATTTGGCTGAAACTTGATGAATACTGTGTATATCTGTGTATATTTGGTATCGCATTGATTTAAAGTATCAGTTCTGTTATGTTAAACTGCATTTTGAAGCTCATTTTTGTCTTAAATGTGGGTTATTAGAGAGGATTGGTGAAGGTGAATTTTCATTTTCTGAAAATCTGACTCATATGTGTTTGATGGACAATATCTACAGATTCAAAACAGATTAAAGCTGCACTCTCAGCTAACGGCGATAAAAAGCAAACATTTTTTTTTATTATCTTCCATTCTTTTCCAACCCATCTAAAAGTCATTTGACCAAAATTGTTAAGGATTCTCTTTGATTTTGCTACAGGGTTTCTAAAACGTTGTTATTATTAGTAGGGTAAGGGGTTCGGTTTGAATTGATTTAGCTATCTTCCTTGATAAGCATACATGTGCTTATCCAATAAACCTTTATTACTGAAATGAATTCAATTAAATATCTATCCCCTCAGTTGGCAACATTTGGGTTTCCATTTATTGCCGACCGAGTCTTTGATTTCACTGACTAGAAAAATGGCTCAGTGTTAGTTACCCTGGGATTCCTGGCCCCCGTTGAATACAAATGTTATATTGGTTGTGCGTGAAGTGTGACCAAAGTGTGCTGGAGGAGTATTCATTATATCAAATGTGATCTGTTTTAGGAAAATGAGTCATAAGTCGCAAAATAAGGATTTTGAGATATCACCATATTTGAAAGAGGAGATCAAGGTGGTTCTAATGGTAGTAAACACTGGGACATCTAATACATACTTCTATATTTTAAGTTTGATATTTTTATTTTTGAAAAAAAAAGTTAGCAATGTTTCTGGATGGGTAATTACCAGTAAAGTAACTAAATATACTCTATATGAAGGCCTTCAAAATGCAAGGATATATTTAATACAATGTCTTGAAATTTGTTACATGGTTTTATATGACTATAAGTGCTAAACCCTCTAACAATCAGAACATTTCAATAAAGGGATCTTGTGGAAAAAACACTTAGAAAAATATCAATTTTGCGACTTGTGACTCATTTTACTGGAACACATCACAAATGGCACCATGGAGGTTTTAAATCGAGCGAGACAGAGGGTGAAATCGCACGAAACCCAATCGGGGTGGAGTTCGATTTGACCCGACGTCAAGATCAATTAAAAACCGAACAGAGTACTATTGGATATTTATTACTTACTGATTTATCAATTTATTTGTTAGATTTACATTCATAGTACTGTTTTTCTTGACAAATTATCAAAATAATGTCTGAAAACTTGCTAAACATGCAAGGCAGCCCTACGCTTCTGCCACTAAGAAGCGCAACGTCACAAACCGTAATTACGCTATTTGGGTCAGGTGCTTCCATGACAACCCATATGGCATTGGTATGCCATACGACCTATCAGGTGGCACCCCTGTATCACATCATTGTAATCATGTAGGCCCTACGTATGTAATAAAGCCTCAAACATACTTCAACAACCTCTCATAAGTACAATCCGGGAACGGTGCTGAGACGGGTTCTCAGTTTATTTAACGGGGCCCAGGTAAGACAATGTAAAAATTCCAATCCAATTTCAGGTTATATGGAGTATATTCCGTAGGAATATAGGTATAAATCTTAGGAAGCCACGCGGACCGGACGGGACGTCATAGGGCGGTCGCCAGGACGACGTAGAACTTTCGCCTGGGAGACGGCTGCGTCTCAGTGACGAGACGGCAGTCGCCATCTTCCCAGCCATCTCAGAAGACGAGGGAGTCGCAAAAAAAAATTAAATCGGGAAAGATTCTTCCTCCGCATCCGAGATGTCTACCATAAATTGTCCGGTGTGTTTCAAAAAGCACAAGGAGCCTCCTTGTACACCAAAGGAAGATGGGGCTACAGGATTTTCGTTGCAGGACATGGCGAAAGACTTGGAGATCGAGCAGACTACAGCGGCCCGAGGCTCCGCCGAGTATCAAGTCTGGCTAGAGTCCATGGTCACTGCCCAGAGAGTTAAAATGGAACGTCTACAGATTGAGTCTAAGACTTGTTCCCTTGAGGCACAACTTGCTGAGATGAACAACTCCATGAATTCTCCGAGAGGCCCAGGCGGGCGAAACTCCATGGGCTTCGACATCTCGCCGCCCAACCTGACGCGGGGACTGGACTTGTCTCGCATACCCGACCTAGCGAAGCTGCGGCCAGAGAGCCACCTGATCACTGAGAAGAAAGCGGAACAAATGACTATACGTGAGTTAATGTTCGGCTGCATGTCAGTCCTTAACTACCTCATATCTAACGATGTTGACCCGATGGGCTACGGCTTACACATGACCTTTGTGGCTAGTAAATCTATCAGCAAGGATTACGTGAAATTGGCTCTAATTCGCTATGAAAGATCGGTTACGGATGCTGTCTTGGAAGGCAAGTTAAGGGATTGGGTTCACGTCGAGCTTCAACTAGCGAGTACTTTCTTCAGCCCTGAAAATATGAAGGCTTTTACCACATTGAAACACCTTTCGGCTTCAGCTGCTCCTCGCTACGCTCGCAAGGTTGTGGTCAGACCGGCACGCAGAATGGCGGGTGAGGATAAATATGACCCGTTATTCGACTTCGAACATTGGCCATCTGACATCTGCTGGATATACAACTATCAGCACCCGACGAAAAAGTGTTCTGTGCCATGTAAGAGGAAACATGTCTGCGCTTTGTGCCTCTCGGCGAGTCATACGGCCGATGTCTGCCAGTCACGCAGCAGCACCTTTCGTTGGTCTGACGTCTCCGGTGGCGGAGGCGCAGAGTAGCGTGGTAAACAACCAAGATGGCGGACCATCGCTTCCGGTGAGTGAAAATATGCCCTGTGCCTCAGTGTCTTCGGTCATTTCTGAGCCCGATTTTAACTCATTAGTACATCAATGCCGGGAAGTGGGGTCCGACCATATCATACAGGGGATAAGATCTCAGCTCAACCCTTCAAATTGGGCGCACATGCTTCTTTTCAACGACATCTGGGACCCCGACTCGCATTACGTCCTGGACGGCATCATGTCGGGGTTTCGCTTACTAAACAAAGACGCGGTGATACAAGGCTACTCCGCAGACAATTATAGCTCCTGCTTTTCGCCAGCTTCCTTTGCCAAACTAGATTCTTTAATTACATCGGAGATCAGAACTGGCAAACTTTCAATAGTGGACTCTCCACCTGTGTGCATACATGCTATCGGAGCTGTGTCAAAACCTGACGGAGGAATCAGACCTATAACGGACTGCAGCCTCCCGGACGGGCTCTCTGTTAACAACTACACAAATGAGGTCGTTTCAAAATTCAGCTTGATCTCTATTGATGACATATCACTGGCAGTTCCACGTGGTGCCCTCATGGGAGTGGTGGACCTGTCGAGTGCGTATCGTTCATTATTGCTCCACCCTTCACAAAGGACCTACTTCGGCCTCAAATGGAATGTACTCGGCCACCCCACGTGTTTAGTTGACAATGCTATCTGTTTTGGGGCCAGCGCCGCCCCCTTTGTTTTTCATCGTGTCACAGACTGTGTGTCACGTATGCTACTTCGGCGTGGATTTAATTGCAGAAGCTACTTGGACGACTTCATATACTGGGGTAGTACAATGGAGGAGATCCTGAACACTCAGTCATTTCTCTTGTCAGTGCTCAGACGTTTAGGCTTCTACATAGCGTGGAAGAAGGTCACTGGTCCTTCTCAGGTGTGTAGATTTTTAGGCATAAACCTCGACTCCTCGTCCATGACACTGAGCCTACCCGAGGACAAAATGGTCAAGCTTCAATCCGAGTTACTATTCTTCTCTGGCCGCAAAAGGGCTACAAAGACCCAACTCCAGCGCCTTGCGGGCATCTTGTCACATTGCGGTAAGGTCATTGCAGGTGGGCGTATATACATTAATGCTGTGTTTGATCTTCTAAAATCCATGTCATCTACTGAAAAAAGGCGCCTTTCTTCTGCAATGATATCTGATCTTCACTGGTGGTACGTGAACATGAACTACTTCAACGGGGTGTCATGCATGCTCTCTGCCTCAACGACTGACTGGGACTACATAGCATGGATATCTTCGTCCTCATATGCTGCCTCTCTGGGAAGTGTCACTGTCGGCGGCACATATGCCTTGTCTGATTCAGAGTTCATCGGCTTCCAACTGGACGTCAACCCATGTGCCATAAATCTGCCCCCTTGCTGCTTTGCTAGCCCTTCTTCACGTGAACTATGCTCCTTTGCCTCCGTACTCCATCGGGCCCTGCCATCAAGGGATTTTAATGATAGTGCCATCCTGGTCGTGTGTAACACCCGTGCCTGTGTCCATATGCTATCTAAAGGCAGAGCCTTATGCCCTCACCTAGTCGACATCCTCAAATATATCTTTCATGCCTGCTTTGCTAAAAACGTGTGTCTTTTACCATCTGCAATATCTTCCCTGCAGGCAACCTAGACGCCGAGGTTCGGAAGCTTCAGTGGAACGCCATGGCAGCTACAACCAAATCTGTGAGGTCTAGCCAATGGCACCAGTTTTCCCTGTTCTGTGCATCAATCGGACAGGATCCTCTTCCAGTGGGGCCTTTACTAGTGTCCAGGTATTTGGCTCATATGGCAACAGTGAAGCGCCTTGCCTACTCGACAATTAATAACAACCTCTCTGCCCTAAATCACCTATCTAAATTTTACGGAGGTCCTGACCTACGCGAAGACTTTCAACTGTCTCTGCTCATGCGAGGCATTAAACGTGCTACTTCTACTGTAGAGTCTCCCAAGGACCCTCTGCTTCCACACGACTTGAAAGGAATGTTTCAACATGTGGACTTGGACAAGGACTTGGAGTTTGCTGTATGGGTGGGCGTGTTACTGTGTTATCGCACCCTCCTACGCAAGTCCCATGTCTTCCATTCAGAGGGCAGCAGCCATCTATTATCCAGGGGGGACGTCACCTTCGACGGCGATTGGGCTCTGGTGTCTATTGGCTCCTCTAAGACTGATCAACACGGTGCCAGACCCTTCGTCGTGCCTGTGAAACGCTGCTCATCTGCTCTCTGCCTGGTCCATGCACTTCGTTCCCTGGTATCTCAGCACCCTGCTTCCCCGTCAGCCCCGCTCATATCGACCAAAGGGGGCTCTCCTGTTCTCTACTCTGCAGCGCTTCGCCTTCTCAAGAAATGGGCATCAGCCGCGGGCGTTAAAAAAGATGTCGGTCTTCACAGCCTCCGCCGTGGAGCCGCGACTTTTATGCACCTCCAGGGCGTCAACCTGCAGGATATCAGGATGGCGGGTGACTGGCAGTCACTTGCTGTGCTCAAGTACCTGTCTGCTCCCCTCCCTCACCGCCAGCACATCGAGTCCAAAATGGCCCATGCGCTGGACGTGCTCCCATAGTCTCCACTCTACTACACAATAATACTACAAAACTGGGTTCTGGGCGCAAGCTCTTCTTCTCTCCCCTCACATCCAGGACTGAGAGATTAATGCCACTTAAATAATACAGAGAGACTGTGCATGAACTAGACATTCTATCTTTAATGTTATTCTCTTCACAGATTGGTTAATGAAATTCTAGACATTTGTTGTCACTGTCTGATGCTCTACCACTTACATTATATATTCATGTTATAGCTTACCCCCACAGAAGCTTCTGCCTTGTGCCCCATTCATGCTTACTTGTGAGGTTTCGAAATAACAACCTTGAAACTGATAGTTGTTTTCGCTTGATTTATGGAGTATATTCCGTAGGAATATAGGTATAAATCTTAGGAAGCCACGCGGACCGGACGGGACGTCATAGGGCGGTCGCCAGGACGACGTAGAACTTTCGCCTGGGAGACGGCTGCGTCTCAGTGACGAGACGGCAGTCGCCATCTTCCCAGCCATCTCAGAAGACGAGGGAGTCGCAAAAAAAAATTTTTTTTTATCTCTCTTCTAAAAGGGGCGCAAGCTCTTCTTCTCTCCCCTCACATCCAGGACTGAGAGATTAATGCCACTTAAATAATACAGAGAGACTGTGCATGAACTAGACATTCTATCTTTAATGTTATTCTCTTCACAGATTGGTTAATGAAATTCTAGACATTTGTTGTCACTGTCTGATGCTCTACCACTTACATTATATATTCATGTTATAGCTTACCCCCACAGAAGCTTCTGCCTTGTGCCCCATTCATGCTTACTTGTGAGGTTTCGAAATAACAACCTTGAAACTGATAGTTGTTTTCGCTTGATTTATAAGGGGGAATGGCTACATACAACTGCAATGTCCAGAGGATGATGTGCTTATAAACTTGTCAGCTGACATTGATGCGGCCCCTAGGGCAGGCACAAGTGAGAACTGGATGGTGGAGCACCTTTATGGCAAGTCCCAAGGAATCATGAGTGATGATATCAACAATAGATTTACCATTTGTACAGGAAGCGGGTTCCTAACCAGATGCTTCTTTACATCTATTGTCTGTGTGGATGGTAAGTGACTATAAACTGCAAGTTTACAAAAAGAAAGTAGAAAAAGCTGCGAAATGACCTACAATTTTTTTGGTATCTCGTCCTTGAGGTCGTATAAATATGTGTGCCAAATTTCAAGACTGTTTACTAAATATATTCTTGTCTTTCTTAGATCATCCTATGGAGTATATTTAGTCACTTAACTAGTAATTGCCCACCCATAAATAGTGCAAACTATTTTGCAACTTGATAATTATTCAACTCAGTGGCTTTGTGGATCAGGTGTAAGTGGAGCATAACACAACATATAAATTTTATATATAAGGGTCAGATTTTTAGAAAATGTACAATTGGCAGCTGTACACATTTAGTAAAGTATGCTAAATAAGCTGCAATGTGGTCAATACTAGGTAAATTCGAGTATATTCGGCATTGCATTGATTCTAGCAATCTGTTTGGTTAGGTTGAACTGTATTTTGAACTTTATTTTCGACTGAAATGTGGGTTATTTGAGAGGATTGGTTCAATTGAAGTTGAATTGTACATTTTCTGAAAATCTGACCCATATGGGTCAGGGCTTCAACAAATGTACACTTTTTCTCACCAATCCTCTCAAATAACCCCCATTTAAGGAAGGAATTCGTTTCATAATACAGTTCAAAATAAGCGATCAGATAATTGAATCCAAGGCAATCCCAAATATACTTAAATGTACCTCATATCGACATTTTCAACTCAGCAAAATTCACTAAAGATACAGAGTTAGCACCTTGTCTAACGACATGCATGGCACATCTTGTCTTTTTAAACAGAGAAATATATCTCACGACTTTTGTGTTAGAAAAAGTCATTCAGTAGAGAGATGTTATGAATTCCACAAGTCTTATTTCAAACAAGGGCTGATTTGCAGAGGAGGTTGCAGAAGAGTTTGCAGAAGACATATTGGGATATTATACGCAGGTTAATCTGGTAATATATATCTACCCCAGGATTATAGGATATATATATATAAGAGACGACAGAGAATGTATGTATTCATTGCTTTATTTAGTTATGTGTATCACTAACTTAGACTATCATTCCCCGATAGTGTTGAATTAAAGATATATAGGACAGTCTAAACACCGTGCCCCCAATATCTGGTTGTTTGATAATGACCAGTGGTCATTATATATAAAGGTATAGCAGGTGTGGTCCGCCTAGCGTCTATTGTTTCATTTAACTCATTATCACATATTCAGTAAAACAGGGGAAAATACCACATTTTTCCATAGACTCAGAAATATAGTATACCACAAGTTTTTTTCAAGTATAGTCTGTCCGAAAAGTAGTTGACAGGTGATTTCTTTGTGCCTTTAACGGGAGGGATAAGTGGGGGATTTTTTACTTCAATCCTTTGCCCCCTGAATCGCAGTTTGCGACTGACCAAGGCTGCTTGCGACCGACCATGGTCAAATATACAGCTGCATTGTATTGCGCTGCCTCTGTTCTATGTGCAACAGCTGTTGTTTTGCTTAGGTGGAAGGAAGAGCAAATTATACTGGCCCTGTTTCTCCATGGTTGATTGCAATAGGCGACTCGCTGGGCAAAGGGTAGACAGGTCCTTGTCATAAATAGAATTAAAAAATCTCACACTTTTCCCTTCCCTTAAAGGGACCAAGGAATTACGTGTGAACTACTTTTCAAACAGACTATAACTCCAGGAGAAAAAAATAATGGGGTGACATATCTTTTCATTTCTTTTCTGATGTAGTAAGAAAATTTTGCAAAATAATGTTGTGCATTGAAGAGTCCTGTATACTTTTAAAGATGCACTCTCTGCTACAATTGATCAAAAACTAAGGTTTTTCTACTTTTTATCTGCATTTGACTGGAAGGATGCATGCCAGCGATACTGGGTTACTTGGACCAGACCCTGGAGGAAGGATGGACATGAGGAGAGTCTGGGGAGTGGTCATCCTAGTCCTGGTCATCCCCACCCTCAGTACCACAGCTACCCAACCATGTAAGCCAATTTTAAGTGACCCCATATATGGGTCAGATTTTCAGAAAATGTACAATTGGCAGCTCTACATAATTAGGAAATTCTGCTAAATTTGGCTGAAACTTGATGAATACTGTGTATATCTGTGTATATTTGGTATCGCATTGATTTAAAGTATCAGTTCTGTTATGTTAAACTGCATTTTGAAGCTCATTTTTGTCTTAAATGTGGGTTATTAGAGAGGATTGGTGAAGGTGAATTTTCATTTTCTGAAAATCTGACTCATATGTGTTTGATGGACAATATCTACAGATTCAAAACAGATTAAAGCTGCACTCTCAGCTAACGGCGATAAAAAGCAAACATTTTTTTTTATTATCTTCCATTCTTTTCCAACCCATCTAAAAGTCATTTGACCAAAATTGTTAAGGATTCTCTTTGATTTTGCTACAGGGTTTCTAAAACGTTGTTATTATTAGTAGGGTAAGGGGTTCGGTTTGAATTGATTTAGCTATCTTCCTTGATAAGCATACATGTGCTTATCCAATAAACCTTTATTACTGAAATGAATTCAATTAAATATCTATCCCCTCAGTTGGCAACATTTGGGTTTCCATTTATTGCCGACCGAGTCTTTGATTTCACTGACTAGAAAAATGGCTCAGTGTTAGTTACCCTGGGATTCCTGGCCCCCGTTGAATACAAATGTTATATTGGTTGTGCGTGAAGTGTGACCAAAGTGTGCTGGAGGAGTATTCATTATATCAAATGTGATCTGTTTTAGGAAAATGAGTCATAAGTCGCAAAATAAGGATTTTGAGATATCACCATATTTGAAAGAGGAGATCAAGGTGGTTCTAATGGTAGTAAACACTGGGACATCTAATACATACTTCTATATTTTAAGTTTGATATTTTTATTTTTGAAAAAAAAAAGTTAGCAATGTTTCTGGATGGGTAATTACCAGTAAAGTAACTAAATATACTCTATATGAAGGCCTTCAAAATGCAAGGATATATTTAATACAATGTCTTGAAATTTGTTACATGGTTTTATATGACTATAAGTGCTAAACCCTCTAACAATCAGAACATTTCAATAAAGGGATCTTGTGGAAAAAACACTTAGAAAAATATCAATTTTGCGACTTGTGACTCATTTTACTGGAACACATCACAAATGGCACCATGGAGGTTTTAAATCGAGCGAGACAGAGGGTGAAATCGCACGAAACCCAATCGGGGTGGAGTTCGATTTGACCCGACGTCAAGATCAATTAAAAACCGAACAGAGTACTATTGGATATTTATTACTTACTGATTTATCAATTTATTTGTTAGATTTACATTCATAGTACTGTTTTTCTTGACAAATTATCAAAATAATGTCTGAAAACTTGCTAAACATGCAAGGCAGCCCTACGCTTCTGCCACTAAGAAGCGCAACGTCACAAACCGTAATTACGCTATTTGGGTCAGGTGCTTCCATGACAACCCATATGGCATTGGTATGCCATACGACCTATCAGGTGGCACCCCTGTATCACATCATTGTAATCATGTAGGCCCTACGTATGTAATAAAGCCTCAAACATACTTCAACAACCTCTCATAAGTACAATCCGGGAACGGTGCTGAGACGGGTTCTCAGTTTATTTAACGGGGCCCAGGTAAGACAATGTAAAAATTCCAATCCAATTTCAGGTTATATGGAGTATATTCCGTAGGAATATAGGTATAAATCTTAGGAAGCCACGCGGACCGGACGGGACGTCATAGGGCGGTCGCCAGGACGACGTAGAACTTTCGCCTGGGAGACGGCTGCGTCTCAGTGACGAGACGGCAGTCGCCATCTTCCCAGCCATCTCAGAAGACGAGGGAGTCGCAAAAAAAAATTAAATCGGGAAAGATTCTTCCTCCGCATCCGAGATGTCTACCATAAATTGTCCGGTGTGTTTCAAAAAGCACAAGGAGCCTCCTTGTACACCAAAGGAAGATGGGGCTACAGGATTTTCGTTGCAGGACATGGCGAAAGACTTGGAGATCGAGCAGACTACAGCGGCCCGAGGCTCCGCCGAGTATCAAGTCTGGCTAGAGTCCATGGTCACTGCCCAGAGAGTTAAAATGGAACGTCTACAGATTGAGTCTAAGACTTGTTCCCTTGAGGCACAACTTGCTGAGATGAACAACTCCATGAATTCTCCGAGAGGCCCAGGCGGGCGAAACTCCATGGGCTTCGACATCTCGCCGCCCAACCTGACGCGGGGACTGGACTTGTCTCGCGTACCCGACCTAGCGAAGCTGCGGCCAGAGAGCCACCTGATCACTGAGAAGAAAGCGGAACAAATGACTATACGTGAGTTAATGTTCGGCTGCATGTCAGTCCTTAACTACCTCATATCTAACGATGTTGACCCGATGGGCTACGGCTTACACATGACCTTTGTGGCTAGTAAATCTATCAGCAAGGATTACGTGAAATTGGCTCTAATTCGCTATGAAAGATCGGTTACGGATGCTGTCTTGGAAGGCAAGTTAAGGGATTGGGTTCACGTCGAGCTTCAACTAGCGAGTACTTTCTTCAGCCCTGAAAATATGAAGGCTTTTACCACATTGAAACACCTTTCGGCTTCAGCTGCTCCTCGCTACGCTCGCAAGGTTGTGGTCAGACCGGCACGCAGAATGGCGGGTGAGGATAAATATGACCCGTTATTCGACTTCGAACATTGGCCATCTGACATCTGCTGGATATACAACTATCAGCACCCGACGAAAAAGTGTTCTGTGCCATGTAAGAGGAAACATGTCTGCGCTTTGTGCCTCTCGGCGAGTCATACGGCCGATGTCTGCCAGTCACGCAGCAGCACCTTTCGTTGGTCTGACGTCTCCGGTGGCGGAGGCGCAGAGTAGCGTGGTAAACAACCAAGATGGCGGACCATCGCTTCCGGTGAGTGAAAATATGCCCTGTGCCTCAGTGTCTTCGGTCATTTCTGAGCCCGATTTTAACTCATTAGTACATCAATGCCGGGAAGTGGGGTCCGACCATATCATACAGGGGATAAGATCTCAGCTCAACCCTTCAAATTGGGCGCACATGCTTCTTTTCAACGACATCTGGGACCCCGACTCGCATTACGTCCTGGACGGCATCATGTCGGGGTTTCGCTTACTAAACAAAGACGCGGTGATACAAGGCTACTCCGCAGACAATTATAGCTCCTGCTTTTCGCCAGCTTCCTTTGCCAAACTAGATTCTTTAATTACATCGGAGATCAGAACTGGCAAACTTTCAATAGTGGACTCTCCACCTGTGTGCATACATGCTATCGGAGCTGTGTCAAAACCTGACGGAGGAATCAGACCTATAACGGACTGCAGCCTCCCGGACGGGCTCTCTGTTAACAACTACACAAATGAGGTCGTTTCAAAATTCAGCTTGATCTCTATTGATGACATATCACTGGCAGTTCCACGTGGTGCCCTCATGGGAGTGGTGGACCTGTCGAGTGCGTATCGTTCATTATTGCTCCACCCTTCACAAAGGACCTACTTCGGCCTCAAATGGAATGTACTCGGCCACCCCACGTGTTTAGTTGACAATGCTATCTGTTTTGGGGCCAGCGCCGCCCCCTTTGTTTTTCATCGTGTCACAGACTGTGTGTCACGTATGCTACTTCGGCGTGGATTTAATTGCAGAAGCTACTTGGACGACTTCATATACTGGGGTAGTACAATGGAGGAGACCCTGAACACTCAGTCATTTCTCTTGTCAGTGCTCAGACGTTTAGGCTTCTACATAGCGTGGAAGAAGGTCACTGGTCCTTCTCAGGTGTGTAGATTTTTAGGCATAAACCTCGACTCCTCGTCCATGACACTGAGCCTACCCGAGGACAAAATGGTCAAGCTTCAATCCGAGTTACTATTCTTCTCTGGCCGCAAAAGGGCTACAAAGACCCAACTCCAGCGCCTTGCGGGCATCTTGTCACATTGCGGTAAGGTCATTGCAGGTGGGCGTATATACATTAATGCTGTGTTTGATCTTCTAAAATCCATGTCATCTACTGAAAAAAGGCGCCTTTCTTCTGCAATGATATCTGATCTTCACTGGTGGTACGTGAACATGAACTACTTCAACGGGGTGTCATGCATGCTCTCTGCCTCAACGACTGACTGGGACTACATAGCATGGATATCTTCGTCCTCATATGCTGCCTCTCTGGGAAGTGTCACTGTCGGCGGCACATATGCCTTGTCTGATTCAGAGTTCATCGGCTTCCAACTGGACGTCAACCCATGTGCCATAAATCTGCCCCCTTGCTGCTTTGCTAGCCCTTCTTCACGTGAACTATGCTCCTTTGCCTCCGTACTCCATCGGGCCCTGCCATCAAGGGATTTTAATGATAGTGCCATCCTGGTCGTGTGTAACACCCGTGCCTGTGTCCATATGCTATCTAAAGGCAGAGCCTTATGCCCTCACCTAGTCGACATCCTCAAATATATCTTTCATGCCTGCTTTGCTAAAAACGTGTGTCTTTTACCATCTGCAATATCTTCCCTGCAGGCAACCTAGACGCCGAGGTTCGGAAGCTTCAGTGGAACGCCATGGCAGCTACAACCAAATCTGTGAGGTCTAGCCAATGGCACCAGTTTTCCCTGTTCTGTGCATCAATCGGACAGGATCCTCTTCCAGTGGGGCCTTTACTAGTGTCCAGGTATTTGGCTCATATGGCAACAGTGAAGCGCCTTGCCTACTCGACAATTAATAACAACCTCTCTGCCCTAAATCACCTATCTAAATTTTACGGAGGTCCTGACCTACGCGAAGACTTTCAACTGTCTCTGCTCATGCGAGGCATTAAACGTGCTACTTCTACTGTAGAGTCTCCCAAGGACCCTCTGCTTCCACACGACTTGAAAGGAATGTTTCAACATGTGGACTTGGACAAGGACTTGGAGTTTGCTGTATGGGTGGGCGTGTTACTGTGTTATCGCACCCTCCTACGCAAGTCCCATGTCTTCCATTCAGAGGGCAGCAGCCATCTATTATCCAGGGGGGACGTCACCTTCGACGGCGATTGGGCTCTGGTGTCTATTGGCTCCTCTAAGACTGATCAACACGGTGCCAGACCCTTCGTCGTGCCTGTGAAACGCTGCTCATCTGCTCTCTGCCTGGTCCATGCACTTCGTTCCCTGGTATCTCAGCACCCTGCTTCCCCGTCAGCCCCGCTCATATCGACCAAAGGGGGCTCTCCTGTTCTCTACTCTGCAGCGCTTCGCCTTCTCAAGAAATGGGCATCAGCCGCGGGCGTTAAAAAAGATGTCGGTCTTCACAGCCTCCGCCGTGGAGCCGCGACTTTTATGCACCTCCAGGGCGTCAACCTGCAGGATATCAGGATGGCGGGTGACTGGCAGTCACTTGCTGTGCTCAAGTACCTGTCTGCTCCCCTCCCTCACCGCCAGCACATCGAGTCCAAAATGGCCCATGCGCTGGACGTGCTCCCATAGTCTCCACTCTACTACACAATAATACTACAAAACTGGGTTCTGGGCGCAAGCTCTTCTTCTCTCCCCTCACATCCAGGACTGAGAGATTAATGCCACTTAAATAATACAGAGAGACTGTGCATGAACTAGACATTCTATCTTTAATGTTATTCTCTTCACAGATTGGTTAATGAAATTCTAGACATTTGTTGTCACTGTCTGATGCTCTACCACTTACATTATATATTCATGTTATAGCTTACCCCCACAGAAGCTTCTGCCTTGTGCCCCATTCATGCTTACTTGTGAGGTTTCGAAATAACAACCTTGAAACTGATAGTTGTTTTCGCTTGATTTATGGAGTATATTCCGTAGGAATATAGGTATAAATCTTAGGAAGCCACGCGGACCGGACGGGACGTCATAGGGCGGTCGCCAGGACGACGTAGAACTTTCGCCTGGGAGACGGCTGCGTCTCAGTGACGAGACGGCAGTCGCCATCTTCCCAGCCATCTCAGAAGACGAGGGAGTCGCAAAAAAAAATTTTTTTTTATCTCTCTTCTAAAAGGGGCGCAAGCTCTTCTTCTCTCCCCTCACATCCAGGACTGAGAGATTAATGCCACTTAAATAATACAGAGAGACTGTGCATGAACTAGACATTCTATCTTTAATGTTATTCTCTTCACAGATTGGTTAATGAAATTCTAGACATTTGTTGTCACTGTCTGATGCTCTACCACTTACATTATATATTCATGTTATAGCTTACCCCCACAGAAGCTTCTGCCTTGTGCCCCATTCATGCTTACTTGTGAGGTTTCGAAATAACAACCTTGAAACTGATAGTTGTTTTCGCTTGATTTATAAGGGGGAATGGCTACATACAACTGCAATGTCCAGAGGATGATGTGCTTATAAACTTGTCAGCTGACATTGATGCGGCCCCTAGGGCAGGCACAAGTGAGAACTGGATGGTGGAGCACCTTTACGGCAAGTCCCAAGGAATCATGAGTGATGATATCAACAATAGATTTACCATTTGTACAGGAAGCGGGTTCCTAACCAGATGCTTCTTTACATCTATTGTCTGTGTGGATGGTAAGTGACTATAAACTGCAAGTTTACAAAAAGAAAGTAGAAAAAGCTGCGAAATGACCTACAATTTTTTTGGTATCTCGTCCTTGAGGTCGTATAAATATGTGTGCCAAATTTCAAGACTGTTTACTAAATATATTCTTGTCTTTCTTAGATCATCCTATGGAGTATATTTAGTCACTTAACTAGTAATTGCCCACCCATAAATAGTGCAAACTATTTTGCAACTTGATAATTATTCAACTCAGTGGCTTTGTGGATCAGGTGTAAGTGGAGCATAACACAACATATAAATTTTATATATAAGGGTCAGATTTTTAGAAAATGTACAATTGGCAGCTGTACACATTTAGTAAAGTATGCTAAATAAGCTGCAATGTGGTCAATACTAGGTAAATTCGAGTATATTCGGCATTGCATTGATTCTAGCAATCTGTTTGGTTAGGTTGAACTGTATTTTGAACTTTATTTTCGACTGAAATGTGGGTTATTTGAGAGGATTGGTTCAATTGAAGTTGAATTGTACATTTTCTGAAAATCTGACCCATATGGGTCAGGGCTTCAACAAATGTACACTTTTTCTCACCAATCCTCTCAAATAACCCCCATTTAAGGAAGGAATTCGTTTCATAATACAGTTCAAAATAAGCGATCAGATAATTGAATCCAAGGCAATCCCAAATATACTTAAATGTACCTCATATCAACATTTTCAACTCAGCAAAATTCACTAAAGATACAGAGTTAGCACCTTGTCTAACGACATGCATGGCACATCTTGTCTTTTTAAACAGAGAAATATATCTCACGACTTTTGTGTTAGAAAAAGTCATTCAGTAGAGAGATGTTATGAATTCCACAAGTCTTATTTCAAACAAGGGCTGATTTGCAGAGGAGGTTGCAGAAGAGTTTGCAGAAGACATATTGGGATATTATACGCAGGTTAATCTGGTAATATATATCTACCCCAGGATTATAGGATATATATATATAAGAGACGACAGAGAATGTATGTATTCATTGCTTTATTTAGTTATGTGTATCACTAACTTAGACTATCATTCCCCGATAGTGTTGAATTAAAGATATATAGGACAGTCTAAACACCGTGCCCCCAATATCTGGTTGTTTGATAATGACCAGTGGTCATTATATATAAAGGTATAGCAGGTGTGGTCCGCCTAGCGTCTATTGTTTCATTTAACTCATTATCACATATTCAGTAAAACAGGGGAAAATACCACATTTTTCCATAGACTCAGAAATATAGTATACCACAAGTTTTTTTCAAGTATAGTCTGTCCGAAAAGTAGTTGACAGGTGATTTCTTTGTGCCTTTAACGGGAGGGATAAGTGGGGGATTTTTTACTTCAATCCTTTGCCCCCTGAATCGCAGTTTGCGACTGACCAAGGCTGCTTGCGACCGACCATGGTCAAATATACAGCTGCATTGTATTGCGCTGCCTCTGTTCTATGTGCAACAGCTGTTGTTTTGCTTAGGTGGAAGGAAGAGCAAATTATACTGGCCCTGTTTCTCCATGGTTGATTGCAATAGGCGACTCGCTGGGCAAAGGGTAGACAGGTCCTTGTCATAAATAGAATTAAAAAATCTCACACTTTTCCCTTCCCTTAAAGGGACCAAGGAATTACGTGTGAACTACTTTTCAAACAGACTATAACTCCAGGAGAAAAAAATAATGGGGTGACATATCTTTTCATTTCTTTTCTGATGTAGTAAGAAAATTTTGCAAAATAATGTTGTGCATTGAAGAGTCCTGTATACTTTTAAAGATGCACTCTCTGCTACAATTGATCAAAAACTAAGGTTTTTCTACTTTTTATCTGCATTTGACTGGAAGGATGCATGCCAGCGATACTGGGTTACTTGGACCAGACCCTGGAGGAAGGATGGACATGAGGAGAGTCTGGGGAGTGGTCATCCTAGTCCTGGTCATCCCCACCCTCAGTACCACAGCTACCCAACCATGTAAGCCAATTTTAAGTGACCCCATATATGGGTCAGATTTTCAGAAAATGTAAAATCGGCAGCTCTACATAATTAGGAAATTCTGCTAAATTTGGCTGAAACTTGATGAATACTGTGTATATCTGTGTATATTTGGTATCGCATTGATTTAAAGTATCAGTTCTGTTATGTTAAACTGCATTTTGAAGCTCATTTTTGTCTTAAATGTGGGTTATTAGAGAGGATTGGTGAAGGTGAATTTTCATTTTCTGAAAATCTGACTCATATGTGTTTGATGGACAATATCTACAGATTCAAAACAGATTAAAGCTGCACTCTCAGCTAACGGCGATAAAAAGCAAACATTTTTTTTTATTATCTTCCATTCTTTTCCAACCCATCTAAAAGTCATTTGACCAAAATTGTTAAGGATTCTCTTTGATTTTGCTACAGGGTTTCTAAAACGTTGTTATTATTAGTAGGGTAAGGGGTTCGGTTTGAATTGATTTAGCTATCTTCCTTGATAAGCATACATGTGCTTATCCAATAAACCTTTATTACTGAAATGAATTCAATTAAATATCTATCCCCTCAGTTGGCAACATTTGGGTTTCCATTTATTGCCGACCGAGTCTTTGATTTCACTGACTAGAAAAATGGCTCAGTGTTAGTTACCCTGGGATTCCTGGCCCCCGTTGAATACAAATGTTATATTGGTTGTGCGTGAAGTGTGACCAAAGTGTGCTGGAGGAGTATTCATTATATCAAATGTGATCTGTTTTAGGAAAATGAGTCATAAGTCGCAAAATAAGGATTTTGAGATATCACCATATTTGAAAGAGGAGATCAAGGTGGTTCTAATGGTAGTAAACACTGGGACATCTAATACATACTTCTATATTTTAAGTTTGATATTTTTATTTTTGAAAAAAAAAGTTAGCAATGTTTCTGGATGGGTAATTACCAGTAAAGTAACTAAATATACTCTATATGAAGGCCTTCAAAATGCAAGGATATATTTAATACAATGTCTTGAAATTTGTTACATGGTTTTATATGACTATAAGTGCTAAACCCTCTAACAATCAGAACATTTCAATAAAGGGATCTTGTGGAAAAAACACTTAGAAAAATATCAATTTTGCGACTTGTGACTCATTTTACTGGAACACATCACAAATGGCACCATGGAGGTTTTAAATCGAGCGAGACAGAGGGTGAAATCGCACGAAACCCAATCGGGGTGGAGTTCGATTTGACCCGACGTCAAGATCAATTAAAAACCGAACAGAGTACTATTGGATATTTATTACTTACTGATTTATCAATTTATTTGTTAGATTTACATTCATAGTACTGTTTTTCTTGACAAATTATCAAAATAATGTCTGAAAACTTGCTAAACATGCAAGGCAGCCCTACGCTTCTGCCACTAAGAAGCGCAACGTCACAAACCGTAATTACGCTATTTGGGTCAGGTGCTTCCATGACAACCCATATGGCATTGGTATGCCATACGACCTATCAGGTGGCACCCCTGTATCACATCATTGTAATCATGTAGGCCCTACGTATGTAATAAAGCCTCAAACATACTTCAACAACCTCTCATAAGTACAATCCGGGAACGGTGCTGAGACGGGTTCTCAGTTTATTTAACGGGGCCCAGGTAAGACAATGTAAAAATTCCAATCCAATTTCAGGTTATATAAGGGGGAATGGCTACATACAACTGCAATGTCCAGAGGATGATGTGCTTATAAACTTGTCAGCTGACATTGATGCGGCCCCTAGGGCAGGCACAAGTGAGAACTGGATGGTGGAGCACCTTTACGGCAAGTCCCAAGGAATCATGAGTGATGATATCAACAATAGATTTACCATTTGTACAGGAAGCGGGTTCCTAACCAGATGCTTCTTTACATCTATTGTCTGTGTGGATGGTAAGTGACTATAAACTGCAAGTTTACAAAAAGAAAGTAGAAAAAGCTGCGAAATGACCTACAATTTTTTTGGTATCTCGTCCTTGAGGTCGTATAAATATGTGTGCCAAATTTCAAGACTGTTTACTAAATATATTCTTGTCTTTCTTAGATCATCCTATGGAGTATATTTAGTCACTTAACTAGTAATTGCCCACCCATAAATAGTGCAAACTATTTTGCAACTTGATAATTATTCAACTCAGTGGCTTTGTGGATCAGGTGTAAGTGGAGCACAACATATAAATTTTATATATAAGGGTCAGATTTTTAGAAAATGTACAATTGGCAGCTGTACACATTTAGTAAAGTATGCTAAATAAGCTGCAATGTGGTCAATACTAGGTAAATTCGAGTATATTCGGCATTGCATTGATTCTAGCAATCTGTTTGGTTAGGTTGAACTGTATTTTGAACTTTATTTTCGACTGAAATGTGGGTTATTTGAGAGGATTGGTTCAATTGAAGTTGAATTGTACATTTTCTGAAAATCTGACCCATATGGGTCAGGGCTTCAACAAATGTACACTTTTTCTCACCAATCCTCTCAAATAACCCCCATTTAAGGAAGGAATTCGTTTCATAATACAGTTCAAAATAAGCGATCAGATAATTGAATCCAAGGCAATCCCAAATATACTTAAATGTACCTCATATCGACATTTTCAACTCAGCAAAATTCACTAAAGATACAGAGTTAGCACCTTGTCTAACGACATGCATGGCACATCTTGTCTTTTTAAACAGAGAAATATATCTCACGACTTTTGTGTTAGAAAAAGTCATTCAGTAGAGAGATGTTATGAATTCCACAAGTCTTATTTCAAACAAGGGCTGATTTGCAGAGGAGGTTGCAGAAGAGTTTGCAGAAGACATATTGGGATATTATACGCAGGTTAATCTGGTAATATATATCTACCCCAGGATTATAGGATATATATATATAAGAGACGACAGAGAATGTATGTATTCATTGCTTTATTTAGTTATGTGTATCACTAACTTAGACTATCATTCCCCGATAGTGTTGAATTAAAGATATATAGGACAGTCTAAACACCGTGCCCCCAATATCTGGTTGTTTGATAATGACCAGTGGTCATTATATATAAAGGTATAGCAGGTGTGGTCCGCCTAGCGTCTATTGTTTCATTTAACTCATTATCACATATTCAGTAAAACAGGGGAAAATACCACATTTTTCCATAGACTCAGAAATATAGTATACCACAAGTTTTTTTCAAGTATAGTCTGTCCGAAAAGTAGTTGACAGGTGATTTCTTTGTGCCTTTAACGGGAGGGATAAGTGGGGGATTTTTTACTTCAATCCTTTGCCCCCTGAATCGCAGTTTGCGACTGACCAAGGCTGCTTGCGACCGACCATGGTCAAATATACAGCTGCATTGTATTGCGCTGCCTCTGTTCTATGTGCAACAGCTGTTGTTTTGCTTAGGTGGAAGGAAGAGCAAATTATACTGGCCCTGTTTCTCCATGGTTGATTGCAATAGGCGACTCGCTGGGCAAAGGGTAGACAGGTCCTTGTCATAAATAGAATTAAAAAATCTCACACTTTTCCCTTCCCTTAAAGGGACCAAGGAATTACGTGTGAACTACTTTTCAAACAGACTATAACTCCAGGAGAAAAAAATAATGGGGTGACATATCTTTTCATTTCTTTTCTGATGTAGTAAGAAAATTTTGCAAAATAATGTTGTGCATTGAAGAGTCCTGTATACTTTTAAAGATGCACTCTCTGCTACAATTGATCAAAAACTAAGGTTTTTCTACTTTTTATCTGCATTTGACTGGAAGGATGCATGCCAGCGATACTGGGTTACTTGGACCAGACCCTGGAGGAAGGATGGACATGAGGAGAGTCTGGGGAGTGGTCATCCTAGTCCTGGTCATCCCCACCCTCAGTACCACAGCTACCCAACCATGTAAGCCAATTTTAAGTGACCCCATATATGGGTCAGATTTTCAGAAAATGTACAATTGGCAGCTCTACATAATCTACAATTTAAAATTGCTAATTACTGCACTAATTTTGATTATGAAAAGTATAAAGGGTGAAATAAACAGGAACTAACTGTTGTAATACTTTAGTTTATCTCCTTTTTTAAAATTCTTTTGAGGCTAATAAACATATTTAACCATATTATAGAAAAAGACGCACTCTCTCAGGGAGGTTTTCATGCGGTGCCACTTTCAAATACTAACTATGAATATCAAAACTAAGAAGACTTCATTCCGTCTCCATTCTTCTTCAAAGAACGTGAAAATATTACTGATAGAACAAGATACACTAAAATTAATAATAAAACATGAGCCATATTAAGGCAATTTTTTCTTGAATATGTAATAACTTATCTTTATCCACACACCCATGCACCAACCAATGGTTGCATATTTCAGTTCTTATCATTATTGTCTACTTCATTTATACAATGATGGAAAAAAATATAAAAAAAAAAATAAAAAAAATTCCCTTCAACACTATGGGTTCAAATTTCCAATGTCAAATATTAGAAGCACGATCCAGTTGTGTAACGACTTCTGATCATTACCAAAATAATACAATGACAAAACATTTTCACAACGTATTCAGAGTGGTGATAATAAGAATGTAGATAGATATAAACATGTTTTAATATGTTCAACTCGACCCATTTGTGGAGTGTAGTATATGCTTAGTATAACTCCTCTTTATGAAACATGTCATAAGTGATAAAAGAAATTTGATAAATATTGTTATATCATTGGTAATATTTGGACACAAAATGAATAGGGGATTTACATGTGCCACTGCGCATGTCTGTAATAGTGCATCCTGGGATGGATTCTCTTGAAATCTGGCCATTAAAATCCCTGTCTAAGCTATATGGCACGTGTGACAAAAATACTCTTCTATTAATCTTTAAGACTACAATACTCCCCCACATAGATTATGGGGACACGCTTTATATTTCCGCCCCACAGACCCACCTAAACCGATTACAGACCCTTCAAAATTCTTCCCTCAAAATTGCTCTAGGCCTCCCAAAACTCACAAGTATGAAAGATATCCATAAATCACTCAACATTCCAACCCTAGAATCTAGGAGGAATAGACACCTCCTGGAAAGGGCTTACCTTTGTTCACTAAAACCTGATAAGGTCGATTTACGCAATATTAACTTAAGAAGTATCAAGAAAGGGAAAAAACTAAAAATCCCACACCCAAAGACAGAAATGTTCAAAAGAAGTTTTATGTATAAAATGCCCTCAATCTGGAATAAACTACCAGATGATGTTCAGCTAATAAAGAACAGGAAGGAATTTAGATCCTACCTGAAGCATAGGTATTACCCCGAACATGACCCATTTTTGGGTGATGATGTTTCGTAGATGTTATAACAATAATGAAAATATTATGTATGAAGTCTCTCAGATGTAGGGAAGGGATGATGTATTGAGACGAAAGATTCGAAATCTCAGGCGTGTAATGCCTTATAAACTAAGATCGATATAGCGATAAACCCCTCTTTTAGTTAACTAATTGTTTCAAATGATGACCTAGTAGAGTAGTGAGGTTTCTAATACAACTGTACTGTAATTGAAGATATTTTGACCCAAAGTCAAAATAGGGTGTTTTTCAACACCAACTTGAATTGTAACTGAAGATCTTGACTCAAAGTCAAACTATGATGTTTAATCCCAACATGTAATGTTGTTGGTAATCCCAACCTAGAGTTAAACTAGGATGTATCGATTGTATGATTAACATTTCTGCAAAATAATATCATTATTATGTGATCTTGTGATCAGACTATTGATTAAGTCTTTGAGTACCGACTCAACCCCACTTTTAATTGATACCACATAGATATATTGGTGATTGAATTGTAATTTAGCAACATGATTGTACCCTAGTATTAACAATTGTTGTAGAACGATAGTTTAATTCACTTTACACATTCACTCAAACTCATTATCAAGATGCGATATTATAAATCGAACTAACTAAAGACTCTATGACGAAATACCTCTGGCAAATATATGAAACCACGGACAATAGGACACTGCCATGACCATCATTCGCATCCTACCATTTAAAAGCGGGTCGACTCCATATTCTTAGAAACTAAACAATGTATTGTCATAATTGTGAATTCTATCCTATTTGCCTTTTTATTAATTTCTGAAGGGAGCCCGGGAAGAACTCAGCGTTGTAAAACACTGAGAGGGAATTTTCCGCTTCAGTACGGCATAGCAGAAATGTACATGTTTTATTGAATAAAAGTTTTATAATAATAATGGTGAAATATTTGGAAACATTTCTATCGATAATTGCAAGAATTCTGTCACTAATATCGTAGCTTGTATGTATGTATGATCTATGAAAACCAAAGGCATGGTGGGAAAGTTGGGGTGTTATGGAAACATGTATAATACATGGACATTGAAATTGGAACATTGATAAATGTCCCATGCTGAACATATCATGACTTCTTTAGCTTTTATACTGTACCACTAGTCCCATAATACCATGCAAATCATAATTCAAAATGGCGGCTATGCAACTTCCCTATTGAAAATGTTGAAGATATTTATGTATATTCGGTGCTGCACAATAGTTGAGAATACCCTCAAATAAATCTGTATGTTGATTTACAGAGCTCATCTTCTACTACCAAT
Organism: Sthenelais limicola; assembly: GCA_942159475.1. Classification (NCBI taxonomy): domain Eukaryota; kingdom Metazoa; phylum Annelida; class Polychaeta; order Phyllodocida; family Sigalionidae; genus Sthenelais; species Sthenelais limicola. The sequence goes on from OW804098.1 coordinate 9,738,806, forward strand.
GTCGATGCTTCCAAAGTACAGGTTGTTTTCGATGTATGAATGCAGAATGCTGGATGAGCCTGACAAGACATGAGGGTAAGTTAGGTACTTAGTTCATTTGGAATCAGCATGATCAATCAACATTGATTACAATTTGAACCCATGATATGCCATTGCCAAACTACAATTCATTGTAGCTGACCTATACTTAGTGTGATTAGTCGTAGAAGTGTCGCGTGTTGGTGCCTAAGTCCACACATGTAAGATTTGGGGTAACATTTACTACCAATTATCCATGAAGTCATACGACCTGTTGTAACACCAACATTTGCCTTGAAATCAGTCATGATTATATTAGATGATTATATTATGTTGTTTCTTAATAATGAACATTTTGTGCATGTGTAAAAGTAATATATTCATATCATAAGTACACATTTGAGGGTGCTATTCACGGGTGCTATTTGAAAGGTCAACAGGAACGAACTTGTGACCCATAGGATGCAATTTCATTGGTTTGCCGATGTTGCACACTTGGTGACATTGTGTTCTGCTGTGTAGCACTGCCTTGCAAGTTTCGAAAGTTTTCAAGCAAAGTTCTGATAATTTGGCAACAAATACAGGAATAATAGGATAAATATAACAGATGAATCTACAAATTAGTATGCAATCAATACTAAATACCACTCTGTACGGTTTATAATCGGGTCTTGACGAGCTGCATAATGGAACTCGTCCCTTTGGGACTCATTCCATTCTGCAGCTCGTCAGACCCGATTATAAACCTTCATTGTGCCATTTGGTATAACAATATATCAGTTTAGTTTATTCTGTATACGTTGTGTAATCGCTCTGATATCGCACATAATGTAATATTTTTCGTATGTTTACTGTAATACAGTAATGACTACTCAATGCCATATTGTTTATCATTTCATTTTGTTTTATAATAAGAAAATTCTGCCCTTGGATTTTACAATAAATGTCTATTATATAATTAGTAAGTATTATTTTTGTTATATGAATTTAAGATCTGTTTTAAGTATAGCATTCTATCAACACTTTTTCAAATAGAATAATCTATTGCTGATAGTATCACTGGAATTTCAGATTATGGAGAAGTGGAATGTACATATGTTCATACAGGGACCTTACTCATGGGAATGGAATTTTATCTTTGTGCTTTTTTAAAACTAAATTGCCTGGTCTAATGAGGTGAGGGCATGTTGAGATTGATGTATATGTGATCGGTTTTTAGGAAAATGAATCGTTAAATCGTTAAAAGTCGTTAAATATGGATTTTGAGATTTCACCATATTTGAAAAGAGGAGATCAAGATGATTCCAATGTTAGTCAACACTAGGACACCTAATATGTATTTCTATATTTTAAGTTTGATATATTTTTTTTAAATAAGAAGTTTACAATGTTTCTGGATGGGTAATTACCAGTAAAGTAACTTGATATACTCCATACTAAGGCCTTCAAAATGCAAGGATATATTTAATACAATATCCCGAAATGTGTTACATGGATTCATATTACTATAAGGGCTAAACCCTCTTAAAATCAAAACATTTCAATGAAGAAATCTTGTGAAAAAAAGCGATTTGAAAAATTAACATTTTGCGACTTGTGACTCATTTTCCTGAAACACATCACATATAAATCATCAAGCGTCATGACGCTTATAGTTCTTAATTGGCCAAGTTCGGTGCTGAGGGAAGGGAGGACCAGCTAGGACCACTCCTTTAGGTAATGAGGCCCGCCATCCTGATACATTGTAAAGAAGTCTAAGGGTTTTTGCCCATAGGTTCAGTGTTGAGAAGAAGTGAGACAAGAGTCTGATGTAGCAGCAGTTTGTCCGGGTTCGGCCTAGGCAGGAGTGACTCAGTGAGTGCCCCGGACCTCACCCATCCGTTTATTTATACTCAACAATTATAATTTATGCATAGAATCAACCCCAATAATTATTCCACTGCCCTACCCCCTTTCTCTAATTGGGTGAGGGAGAGAGGATCCTTCTTGCCCACACGTTGAGCTCTGAGTAGCTCATCCCCCCCCTCCCCTCCTGGCCAGGCCATGAGTGGCGTGCATGTCTAACCATGATCAGGGCTAAATAGGTCAGAGTTTCGACCCAAAGAATTCAATTCTTTACAACATACTGATACACCTGACTGCCATCGTGTTGTGCTTGATCGCCATCAGGGTTACCAATTATATCATGAATTCCAGATGATGGTGATTATGACTATAGTGAGGAGGATGAAGATTATTGTGAGTTGGTGAGGTTGGAGAGGGAGAGGATTAAAACCAGTCTCACAGTGGAGGAAACACTAGAGTGTGAAGAGGAAAAAGTATCCCCACCCACAGTGCGGCCTGAAATTACTACTTTACTACCCGGAAGACACACAGTAGGCCTACCGCCTGAAAATACTACATTACCTACAGAATTCACACATCATAACCCATTTCTTATCTGTAATTATTTTTGTTATTTCTTTATATGAATTGATTTAGTCAAACCTTAATTTTAAGCACTAGAATTGAATATTAATTTGAATGTCATTACTATCTTATTGAATAATATTATGTAACATTTTTAAACAAAACTGAAAATGAGGTCCAAACTGAGGTCCAAGGGAGGAGTCAATAGGGGAGTTGCATGTGCCACTGCGCATGTCTACTGCAGTGCATGGTGGCATGGATTCTGTTGAAATCTGATATACAAATATTTTCCAAAATTGTTATAAAAAATTGCAAGAATGTTTTCACCAATATCACAGCTTGATCTATGAAAACCAAATGCATCATTGGAAAGATGTTGATTTATGTATTAGAAACATGTAAATCATATGGATATTGACATTAGCCCATAGCCCATGCTGAACATGTCATCTTTTCTATAGATTTTAGACTGTACCATTACTCCCATAGTTCCATACGAATCAACATTCAAAATGGCAGCTATGCAACTCCCCCATTGAAAGTCAAACATGTGTAAAATCATTGTTTCATTATCGCATTAATACCCAAGGTTTTGGATGGTCTAAATGGTCTGTTGCCTGGTGGACAATTTGAGGGACGTTAGTAAGACCATCCAAAACCGATGGTATTAGGCCTGGTGCTTTTATGCGGTTTGGTCAGATTAGACTGAGGGCTATTAAGAAAAAAAGATTCACCAACCTCTAGACCTTTTATTTACCAGTTCTTTCGACGTCTATAACCCCCATTCCTTACCGGAAGTTGTCAGAAGTGATTGCTGTGGTCTATTGTGACAAAAATACACCCCAGAATCTGTCCAAACCAGGTCTAAAGGTGTATAATGCTGCGTCTTTGGTCATATATTTTCGTATAGCAGACTAATAGTGTAATTTATTGTTTACTGTTGAGTTATTATTGATTATTTGTTTTGCATTTGGTTCACAGATGCAGTGATTGGGGTGGCAGTGAATGCAAGCATCCTTGTGCTTGTACTGCTTGTACTGGCAGCAGTGGTGCTCTGGAAGAGGTAGGTTATTAGGGTTATTAAGACCCTGCCCACACACAGCCAATTTGTCCCCAGATTTGGGTCTCCCAATGAACCCTATGATTTCATTTCAAATCCTGGTTAATCTTTTTGAAATAACATAAACCAGGATTGGAAATGAAATCCTAGGATTCAATGGGAACCCCAATTCGGGGGGCAATCGGGGGACAATCAGCTGTGTGTGTGCAGGATTTAAAGCTGCATTCTGAGTTAACGTCGGTCAAAAACATTTCTACTTGTTGTTCCATTCTGAAAGCATTGTGAGCAAGGGTCCTTGTGAATAAATAACTTGGATAAACATCAATCATGCGATGTGTAACTCATTTACCTGTGACTCATCACATATGGGTCTATAGATTTTCAGAAAATGTACAATTGGCAGCACTACACATTTAGGAAATTCTACTGAATTAGACCGGAAAATCGTCAATACTAGGTATATCTGAGTATATTTAGTATTGCCTTGGTTCAAACAATCTGTTAGGTTATGTTACTGTATTTTGAACCTGAATTTTGTCTTAAATGTGGGTTATCTGAGAGGATTGGTGGAGACGAATTGTACATTTTCTGAAGATCTGACCCATATAGGGATAGTCCTTTGGCTTGGAGGTTCTATTATAAAAGAAATTACATAATACTAGACAAGGCAGTTGATATAAGTTGTAAGATGACACAAACAAGTAGAGTTGAAAGAAGAGGAGATCTTCCATGCCAGCAACATCATTGATTGGATATTTTGTGTAATGCATTACATTATATTTTTAGGGGTTGCTGCCAATGTCGGAGAAGACCCGAACCACCAGTATGAAAATGAAAAAAGAGGAAACCACCAAACTCACCATTGAAACTCATTGAAACTCATTTAAGCTCATTTAAGCTCATTGAAACTCATAGAAAACTCACTATAAGTAACCCACACTAAGGAACCCACAAGCACTGTGCAACAGAGCAATTTCGTTTGATTTTAGAAATGTTTTCATTCTCTGTAGTCCTATTATAGATATATCCCTAAGGCTAATATTTACTGTTTCTAATCATGCCTGGTCTCCAGTCATTGGAGGCGATCCTCACATTTCTATCCACATGATTTGTGATGTGTTTCAGGAAAATGAGTCACAAGTCGCAAAATTAATATTTTTCAAAGTGTTTTTTTCACAAGTTCCCATTATTGGAATAGTCTAATCTTTGGAGGGATTATCACTTATAGCTATATCAATCGATGTTTCAAATTTCAGGACAATCTATGTAATATATCCTTTCTTTTTATAGGTCCTCATATGGACAACATGTAGGTACTTTATTAGTAATTATCCGCCCCAAAATATCAATATTCTTTTTTAAAAGCTAAAGATATCAAACTTATAATAAAGAAACACTACTTAGATGTCCTTGATGTTTATTATCATTGGAATCGGCTTGATCTCATCTATTCAAATATGATGATGTCTCAAAATCTATTTTTTGCGACTTATGACTCATTTTACTGAAACACATCACATTTTATTTAGCCAAACCATTATGTGAAGCACATTATTCTCAGTTGAAACTAAACAGTGCATCATCAGAAAAAAATGATACAAAAATCGACATATTAAGGTCTTCCATGATTACATTCAGTTTAACTATAGATGTCATACATTAAAAATAAGTTAAACATTATAATATATTTCACCCCCACAATCAAATATAACAGAAAATTAAACTAGTAACTAAAACAATGAAAAGTAATTTCAATAAATTCTAGTTTTCCTCATCAGCTTTCATTTATATTTGTGAACTCTTGAGAAAAGTTTTTCATATTTATAAACGGCCACCGGTGAGCGTTAATAAGTGAAGCAATAGGGGATTTGCATGTCTCACTGCGCATGTCTATTGCAGTGCATGCTGGGATAGATTCTGTTCAAATTTGACATACAAATATTTGGCAACATTTTTATCGAAAATTGCAAGAATGTTTTCACCAATATCACAGCTTGTATAGATGATCTATGAAAATGAAATGCATGATGGGAAAGATGGAGGCTTGTGTCATCGAAACATGTATAACACATGGATATTGACATTAGAGCTTTGATAAAAAATTCCATGCTGAAGATGACATGTTTTCTACAGATTTTATACTGTACCATTAGTCCCATAATTCAATGCAAATCAAGATTCAAAATGGCGGCTATGCAAATCCCCTATTACAGGTGAGGTTTTCAGTGCGACCCAGAAATATAATGTGGATTTATATCAAGCCATGTTTGTATGTATGTAATAGTTGTATTTCCATATTTATGTATATACTTTACAAACATATAGAATAAGGAAAATGGATTATAATCCTGCTTTGACTTAACATAGGTTTTCCTGGAGTTCCTTTCCAATACAGTCAGTACATAAACAAGGTGTGTACATGCACACAATCAACATACACATTGTACATGAATCAGTGATACAGGAGATATGCAATACATCAACAATAGGCAATATAGCACACATTCTGGTGTAGACAATTAGTTGATATGCAATCTGTAAATAGGGTAAAGCTTGACATTTCATTCATCATAAGAACAGAACAGATCCGAAAGGCTTGAAAGATTGAGCGAGTGTTACAACAACCTTGACCTCGAAGGCCAACCCAGTTATATAATAGTTAAAACTCATTGATTACAATTTGTATTGCCAAGGCTCAACGAAATACTGTTGTACTTATTTGAAATACATATTGATGCCCAAACCGTTAAAGGATTAATGACTGACATTGAGGAGCTGCTAATGCATTGTTTAGTGCATAATATTATATGTATGTACTATGTGTATAATATCGAGGTGAATTGTTTGGTGTATAGTCCCAAGGTTAATGGCTGACATTGAGGGACTGATAGGGAATTATTGAGTGCATAATACTGTGGTTAATGATTAACATTGTGCTGGTGCATTGTTTATGCATAATCCCTGTTATTTCATCAGCCCTGATGAAATAAAATTACCAACAGAAATGGAAACAGCAGTAGTTGCAAGTCTCTTCAACCATCTATATTTTAATTCCTTAGTCTAATTCTCTCATTTTTTTTATTAGTGATTATATTCCTTGTGTAGAATTACACACAGATATATCCAAATCTGCAAGTGCTGATCTCCCTCATGTCTTCCTATTTCTGTATGATGAAAGCTTTATGTCGCTGATGGACAATGTTGGTGCCGGGGACAGCAGTCTGCATGAGTTTACCAATGCACTCCTTCCTCTGCAATATACAATATTAGGGTCAGATTTTCAGAAAATGTACAATTGGCGGCTCTACATATTTAATAATTTCTGCTAAATCCTGCTAGAAAATGATAAATTCTGAGTATATCTGAGTATATTTGGTATCGCATTGATTTAAAGTATCAGTTCTGTTATGTTAAACTGCATTTTGAAGCTCATTTCTGTCTTAAATGTGGGTTATTTGAGAGGATTGGTGTGCGAATTGTACACTTTCTGAAAATCTTACCCATAAAGAGGAAATATTGCATGCACATAATATAATGAGAGAAGAATTGTTTTATTTTTAGGTGTACATTCATGGCAACGCGATTATATAAGTCTTAATTAATAGTTTAGCTTTTTAGATTGCTCATTAATAATTACTTCTGATTGGGGGTCAGGGAGAGCTGATGAAATCCAATGGGGAGGAGGCTTGTCAGCTCATAACATTTGTTACATCATGTTAAACAATTATTACAATGAGTAATTACATTATTCTTAATTAGTATTTATATTCCGAACTAGTATTATTCATATGTGGATCAACTAGGTCATGCATTAGTTCACTGCAATAAACAATGATAAATGAAGGGTCAGGTAGCAAAGGGGTACCTATTGTATTATATTTCTCCTTGATCTATAGTTCTACAATATTCAATAAAACCTCAGAAACATTCATATATTATGGGTCAAATTTTCAGAAAATGTACAATTGGCAGCTCTACACATTCAGTAAATTCTGCTAAATAAGGCTGCAATTTGGTCAATACTAGGTAAATTCGAGTATATTCGGCATTGCATTGATTCTAGCAATCTGTTTGGTTAGGTTGAACTGTATATTTTGAACTTTATTTTCATCTGAAATTTGGGTTATTTGAGAAGATTGGCGAAGTTGAATTGTACATATTCTGAAAATCTGACCCATATAACACTGGTGGAATGTATCAGTGTTCGCATGAAGTAACCTGGAAAATTATTTTTATCAAGGAGATAACAAATGTAAAAAAATTGATTACCTCTTCAATGAAAATTGATCTGTTCAAAAATATATAAAGGAAGTCATAATAACCATCCCCTTCATGAGTCAGGTCAACCTCAGTATTAGGCAGAGCTACTGTAAAGGGAAAACATAATTTGTGATGTTTGACAGGTAAAAAGCGAGTTTTTGTTTATTTTATAAGAGAAGAACAACTTTTATTACAAGATTACAAGAACAAGTTTGTATCATTATTATTGTGAAGATGTGTATTCAAGGGAAGTTTTTAACATTGGTTCAGTAAATGACAAGAGTCAGAAAAAAAGAAAGGTTAAAATGATGAAGCAATCCATACTTATTCTGTATTCCATGTTAACATAAATAATAACAAAACAATTTTTTAGGATAACTTTATGTACTCTCCTGAAGATTTGAGAGAATTTTGTCAATTTTGTCACTATATATACGAAACTAAAAGAAAAAGACAATGGACCCAAGATGCTAACTTTACTTAATTCATACTAAACTAAGACAAAACCATAATTTTACATGTTGATCCAATTTGCTCATTTTTTAATATAAGCCATCATTTCTCTGTAAATTACCATCCTCTGAAGAAGCCCAGGAAAGGCGAAACGCGTCAGGAACGCCAAATAAACCTACAAAATGCCAACTTAATTCGTTCCCATGACAGTTTTTGTTGAGTTGCTTTTCCATCAATTTTTTTAATAAATAATAACACTTGATTCATACCTTCTGTGTAGAGCACATAATTATCTTCTATAGCTTTCCTGATCCTTTTATCAAAATCGATGCCATCAGGATAATGATCACCTAAATGAAATGAAACCAGTCAATGAATTTATATCAATTATGCTCTATGTAGTTTTATTATAATGTGCATTCTATACCTGAGTTCCGCATCTGTAAATTAATATAGGACTAGTTGTGGATCAAAAGGACTGTCATGTTGTAAGTTACAGGAACAAGGAGGCCATTAAATTCTCCCCCATTTCTCAAATATGATCCGTTTTAGGAAAATGAGTCATAAGTTGCAAATATGGATTTGAGATATCATCATATCTGAAAAGATGAGATCAAGCTGATTCTATTGAATGTAAACATTAGGGACACATAAGTATTTACTGATAAATTCTATTCCAATATTCTCTCCTTAGTCTACAGTTCTACAATATTCCACAATAAAACCTCAGAAACATTCATATATGGGTCAAATTTTCAGAAAATGTACAATTGGCAGCTCTACACATTCAGTAAATTCTGCTAAATAAGGCTGCAATTTGGTCAATACTAGAAGATACAGAGGAAAATGTAAAGAATGATAAGGGGGCAGCGGGTCAAGATATTTCTGAAAATAATATTGGAATAGAATTTGTTTCAGATCATACGAGAATTGGAAAATCCACAGCAACCACTATTGATCATGTCTATACGAATAGCAAGACACATAGCAAGACTGGCACATTAAATATCAATATAAGTGACCACTTACCAGTTTATATGCAAATCAAAAAAGAAAGAACTAAATATAAAACAGAAACCTTTTCTGCACGTAATACTAAATGTCTTGATATTCCAATATTGAAAGAAATACTGGCTGATATGGATTGGACCAAACTATATGAATCGCGTGAAGTAAATGAAGCGTGGGACATAATCTATACTAACATATGTACAATATTAGATAGGATGTGCCCAGTGAAGAAATTTTGTAGAGTCAAGCCAAAGCCTGCATGGTATGATAAGTCCATAATACAGAGTGGTAAAAGGAGGGATAAAGCATTCATGATCGCGAAAACAACAGGTGCAGAAATAGACTGGCAAAAGGCTAGACAACTGAGAGGCAAAGTAAATACCGAAATTAAAATAGCGAAAGAAAAATATCTAAAAGGGAAAATAATAACGACCCACATAAATTCTGGGATATCATAAAACCATTAATTTCTGATGGCAATAAAAAAAGTAAGAGTGATATTACTATTAGGGAAAACAAAGTACTATTAGAAGGGAATAAGGCGGCAGAAGCTATTAATGACTTCTTCGTCAACATTGGGCCAAAACTCGCCAGTAAAATTGAAGATACAGAGGAAAATGTAAAGAATGATAAGGGGGCAGCGGGTCAAGATATTTCTGAAAATAATATTGGAATAGAATTCGCTTTTACAGAGATAACCAGAGCATCAGTTGAATTAGCATTATTGAAAACCGGTAATTATAAAGCCTCGGGTCTCGAATTGATGCCTACCAGAATATTTAAGCCCTGTATGAAAGCGCTCAGTTCTCAGTTTGCATATTTGTTTAATCTTACCATTGAAACTAATGAGATACCAAGGGATTTTAAAAAGGCAACGGTCACGCCATTATACAAAGAGGGTGATAAACATGATCCGGGAAAATATCGGCCCATATCGTGTATAAATTTACCCTCAAAGATTCTCGAAAGCTGTGTCCAAACACAGTTAGTTCAATTTTTAGAGTCAAATTTAATTATTACAAACGATCAATATGGTTTTAGAAAAGGTAAATCCATTGTATCGGCACATGATAATCTATTAGGAAATATATATAATAATTTAAATAATAAAAAAGCTTCTGACCTTATATTTTTAGACTTCAAAAAAGCATTTGATACTGTTAATCACAAAATTTTATTACAAAAATTACAAAATTATGGAATAAACGGAAACCCATTGAAATGGTTTACAAATTATTTATCTGATAGATATCAGAAAGTGTCAATAAATGGGGGAACCTCTACACTGCAACAGGTCACCTGTTGCGTGCCACAGGGAACGTCTTTGGGACCACTCTTATTTGTAGTTTACATAAATGATCTCCCTGAAGTCGTGGAGAATAGTAAGGTCCAATTATTTGCGGACGACACCGTTCTTTACAAGGAGAGGTCACTGGGAAGTCCCAAAATACCCGAACTACAAAGGGACCTTGATAACATAGTAAATTGGTGCTCTAAAAACAAAATTTCACTAAACACGAAGAAGTGTAAGAGTGTAACAATAAGAACTAGAGAAGATAAAAGAAATATTGTACATTATAGTATAAAAGGAGAAGAGTTAGAAGAAGTGACCGCTTATAAATACCTTGGTGTTGAATTAGACAAACAATTAACTTTTAAGCCATTTATGATTAAAAAAACCAATGCTGTCAGAACGAGGGTGAAGGCCATGTCCAAACTGTATGGGGCGTGTGATAAAAGGACATCACTACTTATATACAAAGTTATGATAAGACCGATTTTAGACTACGGCGATATCTTTTATTCAGCCGCAGCTCAATCGCATCTGCTAAAACTACAGACGTTGCAAAACTCAGCTCTAAAAATAATTTTGCATCTACCAAAATATACGAGCACCAAAGAAATTCACTCTAAATTAAATGTCACCGCTTTGAACACAAGAAGGAACATGCATATGTTGGACCTGGCCTTTCAACGCACTAAGATCGATGATAATATTGATAAGAAAAATGTTAACTTACGAAGGCTAAAAGGAGGGGAAAAGTTAAAGATTCCCCATCCGAAAAAATGTAGTGTTTAAAAGATCATTCTTATATACGATGCCTACCCTATGGAACAAACTATCAGAAGAGAGACAGTTAATAAAAGACAGAAAAGGGTTCAGGCGGTACCTAAGACAAGAATATTGTTTGGAGACGGACCAGTACCGAAAAACGGACAATTAGTTGAGTATATTAATGGAGGGCAATTAACTGATTACAGATAGTTGACAAAATAAGGATGATAGATTGGTTACCTCGATCTGTAAATGCATTGGACTATTATTGTATGAATTATTGTATGTATTATTGGATGTATTATTGAAATCACCAATTTATTTACTTATGAAAATCTACCACATCTATGCGAATGTCTGTAGCTAATAGCAAAAATAAACAATCGGTTACTAACCAAACCAAGTAATGAACAAGAAATTCATAAAATACTATAACTGCATTGATGTATGAATAAAGTATGCTAATACGAACAGGAATGTAAATCCTTAGTACAGTGAAGGTCGATGTAACGACACTATTAATTATATTAGGGTCAGGGAAGGGCGCTGCATAATTATTCAATCGGGAAGGGATGGGTAGGGTATTGGGATTATGTCTTAACATAACATGTATTTGAGTCATTAAAATTAATGATTAATGTTAATGTTAATGTACAATATAATACTTGACAGCTATTAAAACGGCTGGTGTACGCATTGTTAACCGATATATAATCAATGACAACCTGTTGGACTAAGTCCCATCAAAATGTTATATTACAGATTCAAATAGTGAGAAGTAATAACCTCACAAATTAAGAATACTGGGTAATACATCCGAGCCTAGTCAGAATATCGAATATCGAAATATTGAAATATATTGTTATGTAATATTTGTATCAGATAGAATAAATGTATGTGTGTATTATATTTAGTTAGGGCGGTCGAGGAAGACCTGCAAGGGGGCAGAGGACACAAACCTTTTCCTTATTTATGTGATATTGTAACTGTTTATCATGAAAGAATAAAAGCATTATATATATATATATATTTCTATATTTTAAGTTTGATATTTTTATTTTTGAAAAAAAAAGTTTGCAATGTTTCTGGATGGGTAATTACTAGTAAAGTAACTAATATACTCCATACGAAGGCCTTCAAAACACAGGGATATATTTCATAAAATGTCCCGAAATGTGTTACATGGATTTATATGACTATAAGTGCTAAACCCTCTAAATATCAGAACATTCCAATGAGGGTATCTTGTAATATAAACACTTTGAAAAATATCAATTTTGCGACTTGTGACTCATTTTCGTGAAACACATCACATTAATTCATTAGGAACAAAGGATTCTAGCAATGCTCTCCTGGCGTTGTCCCCTTATGATTGGCTGAGAGGGATCCCTCTACCCCATGAACTTGACCTCCCAGTTTTCTTCCATGCCAAGGTCATGCGTTGTTCACATGATAGTTGGTCCCTTGTTCTCAACCCCCACTCCCCCTCCCATTACCCTTGACCCAGGCATAAGGCCTCCCCTCCCTCCCCCAGAGTCCCTTCCCCCAACCCACTAATTAGATTAGCACAGGGAACACTAGCTATAGTTGGTTACTTGATACCGCCATTGCGGCGACATTTCTTTGATGGGGATGGGTGGAAGACGGAATTCCATTAAACCTCTCGAAATCTGTCACCTCCTCATGAAAACAACAGCTGGGATAGGATGGAGGAACTCAGATTTGGGGGACAGCTCCCCTTGTCTTATCATCATGAATGACATTACAGGCCTGATGGCGACCATCCAGAACACTGTAATGGCTGTGATGGCGGTCATGTATAACAGTATGTATCAGGATGGCGGGCCTCATTACCTAAAGGAGTGGTCTTAGCTGGTCCTCCCTCCCCTCACCTTCACCCGTGTCCAGTTAAGAACTATAGATCCGACCGGATGCTAAGGCAACAAGTGTACACAAACAACAAGGCGGCCAAGATCAGCAGGGGAGGGGGAAGGGAGGGTGGGCGGCCAATGGCTAGTAATCCAACCCAAAAGAATGCAATTCTTTACAGTCTCTCACCGGTGGACATTCCTCCATGTACATGCATGCCTACCTAATATACAATGATACTATGTAGACATGTCCTCAGGGTCTGTCTGTCCACCTGGTGGTATAACAACATCCCAGCAAAAGCTTCTGAATAGATCTTCCTCTCCTCTCCTGCTCCTCATCCCTTCAACATGCAGCAGCAGCTCTTCTACCAAAAAAGAAGAGAAGCACAAGAGGCAGAAAGAAGACACAAGATCTAAGAGTGGGGCAGATTGTGCTGACTGGCACAACTACCACGCGTTAGCCAGTCACCATGATACCTTCACCCTCTGAGGCCAGATTTGACCACCTGGAGAAACATATGGACTGGCTACTGCAACTAATAGCTGAAGAACGAGTGCTAAAAAGTGGACAAGGGTCAGATTTTCAGAAAATGTACAATTCGCCTTCACCAATCCTCTCAAATAACCCACATTTAAGACAAAAATGAGCTTCAAAAAGCAGTTTAACATAACAGAAGTGTTACTTTAAATCAATGCGATACCAAATATACTCAAATATACACGGTATTCATCATTTTTCAGCTAAATTTAGCAAAATTTCCTAAATGTGTAGAGCTGCCAATTGTACATTTTCTGAAAATCTGAACCATATAATAAACTGTTGTGTCTGACCACACTCCAGTGCCTCTAGTTCTATGTACCCATGCCCTGTTAAATGGTAGAGAATGTGCTTCATGCACTCAATAAAAGAAATAAACACAAATGAATGATGCTGAAGAATTGTGGGTCATTCTCCGAAATAGTTAGGGTCAGTAGTTGAGCGAGAAATGAATCAACGCAACACACAGAGATGTATGTCTCAAGCCAGCTAAACCAGTTAAAAGAGGTTGCTGTAATAACCTGTGTTTATTTTTATACATGGACAGATTTCAACGAGTACACAGGGCCTGGGCTGATTGGTTTGTCCTGGCTGGACCAATTAATTACCAGGTTAGATAAGAGATCCAATCAGCCACAGGATAACAATGAACATGAAATATTAAAACGAGGGTCAGAGTGACCACTGCCACACCTGACCAATCCCTTTGCATGGTGACCAGGTCCCGTGGTTATCTCCCCTTCCCCCCTCCCAATCAATACCCCCTCCCCTGACCTTGTGGTCAGTCCCTCCCCTCCTTTCCCACGAGATCAACCGTGAGATAACGGTCAGACCTGGAACTCACTTGTACCTTTGGACTTTTAGTGATAAGCAATCCATGAGTGTTGTGGCAGTAAGAAAGTTGATTAGCCTTCTTGTCGGAAGGGGGCGTGGCAGGGGTATGTCTGAATGAGATCAACAATGAAAACACAAAAATATGACAACTTTCACCTCATATTTTACAATGCATTGGAGAACTGACCTAAAGTGGCATTGATATCACCACAATCAGTGGTGATGAGGACCTTCCCTCCACTTCTCACCATTGCTACTGCACGTTTTATTGTACTGCTCAGGTCCTTGAAGTGGTACAATACATGGTTCAGCAGCACAATGTCAACCTTCTCATCTGGCGCTTCATAATCCTCAAAGACTCCATTATAAAATGTGATCTGTTTCAGGAAAATGAGTTACAACTGAGATACCAATTATAACAATGTGTTACCATCTCAATCAAATCACTCACCACGGCAATAGCACGTAATTCAAATTAGTCAGTAACCACATTCATATTCAATCACCCTCATCTCATCCCATTATTATATCATTCTCTATGAGCTAACTTAGCTCGAATATACACCTTAATATGAGTTAACTGATGATGTATAAGAATCGAGTGAATTATATAACTTAATTAAGGAACATGACTTGAAATGTACTACCCTACGGCCATATGTAACATGCATGGTCTTGATGCCTAAGAAAATCACTATACTGTGACTGGTGTCAGGCCAACTATTGAATAAAAACGTTTCCATAAAAAAAATAAGTCGCAAAATATGAATTTTGAGATATCACCATATTAGTAAAGATAAGATTAAGCCGTTTCCAATGATAGTAAACATTCTAATAATCTAATAAGTATTTCTAGATTTTAAGTTTGATATTTTTATTTTTGAACAAAATGTTTGTAATATTTCTGGGAGGCAATAACCAGTAACGTAACGGAATTTACTCCATATGTGGACCTTTAAAATGAACCGATATAATATATATAATGTCTTGAAATTTGATACATCAAAACTCCAAAAATCAGAACTTTCCAATAAAGCAATCTTGTTAATAAATACTTTGAAAAATATATCTTTTGCGACGTATGACTCATTTTCCTGAAACACATCACAAATGTCACCTGTCACAAGGAGGGTATTGGATTAGTTGCTTCTATTGAAAGACAGTTCAGTGACAAGCTCTAATTAGTAGTTAAATTCTGGCAAAGGTATTAGGGTCAGATTTTTTGAAAATGTACAATTGGCAGCTCTACACATTTAGGAAATTCTGCTAAATTTGGCTGAGAAATGATGAATACAGGGTATATCTGTGTATATTTGGAATCGCATTGATTTAAAGTATCGGTTCTGTTATGTTAAACTGCATTTTGAAGCTCAATTTTGTGTTAAATGTGGGTTATTTGAGAGGATTGGTGAAGGCAAAAATGTAGATTTGCTGAAAATCTGGCCCATTAGTGATCGGCTATGATTGAGCATTGGCATACAGAGACCTATTAGACAATATTTACAACCAACTCTTGGAACATATTTTCATGAAAAATATAAATAACCTTAATGTGAGGATGTGTAGTGGTAATGCATTTGAGAGTTACATCACATCTTGCAGATACTGGTTCAATTCCGATGAATTGTTTAGCATTTTTGCAAAGAGAAATGAAGTTATTTTCTATATTGCCAAAGCCTGAAACAAACAAGAACACAATATTGTTAGAACACATTCAAGTTATTGTCAAAGGATTGATGCAGTGGACAATTCAACTTCCCCAATCCTCTCAAATAAGCCAAATTTCAGACAAAAATAAAGTTCAAAATACAGTTCAACCAAATATACTCGAATTTACCTAGTATTGGCCAAATTTAAGCCTAATTAAGCAGAATTTACTAAATGTGCACAGCTGCCAATTGTACATTTCCTGAAAATCTAACCCATATACAACTGCTAGTATATGCTCAGGGTTGTTTAAATGGTTGATATTAAAAGAGAGATGCTCGACACGACTGTGGAATACATCAGATGATTACACATGATTATTCTAGTTGATGATCATTCATGAATGAGTATGAGGTACCTGTTCCAATGCTAAGAATTCTTGAAAGCTGGTCATATTGAAGTAATGATCTTGCTTCATCAGATTTCAAGAAATCATTAATATTTTTGTTCCTGTTGCTGCGTTCATAAAAGTCTTCCAATCCATCAATGCTGGGATCATTGGGTAAAAGAACCCTCCCAGTAGAAAATGAACAGATGAGATTTCTTTCAGTGATATCTGTACCTGCAATAAAAGTTGCTCAATTAATAAACAAATTAGGTAGATTTGAGGGTTAACCTTTAGTGAGAATTCTACGATAATCGTGCTAGTACTAGTACTTGTAATACCATGTGGCGTATCGCTGAGTAAGCCCAAAGCAAAGAGGCCATAAAACAAGTTGCTTTGGGGCTTATGAAGCAAATATGTGATCTGTTTCAGGAAAATGAGTCATAAGTCGCAAAAACTGGATTTTGAGATACCATCATATTTGAAAAGAGGGGATCAAGCCGATTCCAATGATAGTAAACAGTTTAATAATGTAATAAGTATTTCTAGATTTTAAGTTTGATATTTTCGTTTTTTTTTAAAAAAGTTTTGAATATTTCTTGGGGTCAATAAACAGTAAAGTTACTAAATGCTGTCCATATGAGGACCTTTGAAACGAGAAGATATATTACATAGATTGTCCTGCAATTTGATACATCGATTGATATAACTATAAGTAATCAACCCACCAACAATTAGAACATTCTAATAAAGTGATCTTGTGGAAAGAACACTTTGAAAAATATGAATTTTGCGACTTGTGACTCATTTTCCTGAAACACATCACATATAATCCACCGCATTCTATGGTTTTCATACTTTTATTCCATGATTTCATGCAGAAAATTCTAAATTCTACCATTTTCAATGGCAGACGATATTCAGGAATTACAGACAAACCTTCTTCAGAGGATAATATATATATGGGTCAGATTTATAGATAATGTACAATTCACCTTCACCAATTTTCTCAAATAACCCAAATTTCAGAAGAAAATAAAGTTAAAATACAGTTCAACCTAACCACACAGATTGCTAGAATCACTGCAATGCAGAACATACTCGAATTTACCTAGTATTGACCAAATTGCAGCCTAATTTAGCAGAAGTTACTAAATGTGCACAGCTGCCAATTGTACATTTCCTGAAAATCTAACCCATATACAACATATATAATGTATAGAAGTAAATGTTCCTGCAAATTCATTCTCCTTATATATATTTTTTTTTATAGATTTTTTTGATCATCTATAGATTTTTTTATAGATTTTATTTATTTTTGGGTTGCCGACTTCCCTTTTCGGGGTTAGTTCTGTCGGTCCAAGATGTATTTTTTTACAGACAGAGATATAATGTAAAACAGCATTGAAAAACAGATAATACTAATAACAGTATTTACAATATATGTCACTTGCCACTTACCACTGAGCTTCTTACCGTGGAGTGTTTGTGATTTTGGTTTGTCTATTTGTATTTCAGAAGTTAGACAAGGGTGATACATGGAGTCAGGGAAAACTTATGATAATAACAATTTTTCTCACTTGCCACTCGGACTCTTGTGGTGGAGTGTTGGTGATTATGGTAGTCAATGGCTTTATGTGGGTCAGATTTTTAGAAAATGTACAATTCACTTCCACCAACCCTCTCAAATAACCCACATTTAAGACAGAAATGAGCTTCAAAATGCAGTTTAACATAACAGAACTGATACATTTAATCAACACGATACCAAATACACCCAGATATACCCGATGCTCATCATGTTTCCGCCTAATTTAGCAAAATTTCCAATATTATGTCTAAAGCTGCCAATTGTACATTTTCTGAAAATCTGACCCATGTATTAGTACAGTACATATATATATGTGTACTCGAATGAAATCCATGTTAGATATTGCAACTGTAGAACACAAGTCATTGGAGCACAATTGGGGAGGATTTTGTCTGGTTGTTTTTGAACAGCGTTTAAAAAAGTTCCTCATTTGTATTTGGAGGACCTGCTTGAATCCTTTCCTTGGATGACTACAGTTATTATCGCTCACCAGCGGCCATTTTATCTCGGCCTATTCCACTTCCAATTTGTGTATAAACATATAACAACAGTAGAATATTGATACATCCCTATCAGTCCCAGAAGTCATAAAATGAGTAAATTTGGGTAGATTTGTTTTGTCATAATAGAATGAATATGCAATGTATTATCTTATTGTCAATGTTGAATAATATTAAACTCAAACAAACTTGTCTTACCAGCCATGATATCAGGTGTGTAGATAACAGGTATATGTATATAGAGTGCCTCAAGTTGTCCAACTGTGAATATAAAAATGAAAGGTATTAGTCTTATCTATTATTATACCACGATCAGGGGTTGTACACGCTGCAAATACATGCCATTGTATTTTGTTGAATAGATCCACGCATGAAAATATGAACCTTTTTTTGGCCTAAATCTGAGCATTCTTATTAGTTGAAGTTACGCTTGCTTATGATGTCACACCTATTTGTGACATCATATGCCGTCCGTTTCGTCATTGATTAGCCAATCAGTTGTACGCTTGTATAGCGCTTTTGTATCAAAAATCAATATGGCCATTGGAGAGAAGCGAGGTAAATAAATAGTTTGTTTCTTAAATTTACTTTAAATTATGAGATTGTGGTATGAAAATAGGATGTAACTCCGTTAGTTTCTGACTTACTGTACATGATGGGCACTCATTTTTTTTCGACCAGGGATCTCACTCGAGGCCTGCGGCTTCTCGTGAGATCCCTGGTCGAAAAAAACTTGTGGCCATCATGTACAGTACGTCTGAAACCAACCTTGTTACATCCTAAGATAAAGATATGTGACCCGCCGAGGGGAAAGAAGGCTCCGCGCGGGAGTTATAGTTCCTGGTATTCCCACTAGGAGTCACAACATGTTCATGACATCACTGTCATAAATGTTTATATTAGCAATTCTGAGAGGCAGCTAACTTTGAAAGTCTGTAACTTCACTAACTTTTGGAGTATCAACAAACTTCTTTCACTTTTATAATGCTCATTTCCCCTTCTGTACATCCCTGTCATTTTTTATTTTTTTTATTTTTAATATTTATTTTTTGTACATGTGATGTGTCACAGGAAAATGAGTCACTCCCCAAACTTATTTGAGGTCATCTACTGAAAACTGACATAACTTTACAAAAAAGCCTATATCTCGGCAAATTCTGGGAATTCTCAACTATTCTTTTCGGTTATTGACTCAGGAGGACATGCAGATTCAGAATCTGTAATAAACCCCAATTCGAAAATTTGGCCCTGGAGTCCCCTTTCTGCTTGGCTGGTCACATATATGTGTTGTGTTTCAGGAAAATGAGTCATAAGTCGCAAAATTGATATTTTTCAAAGTGTTTTTTTCACAAGATCATATTATTGGAATGTTCTAATCGTTGGGGAGTTTATCACTTATAGTTATATCAATCGATGTATTAAATTGCAGGACAATCTATGTAATATATCTCTGCGTTTTAAAGGTCCTCATATGGAGTATATTTGGTTACTTTACTGTTTATTGACCCCAAGAAATATTGGAAACTTTTTTTTTCAAAAACGAAAATATCAAACTTTAAATCTAGAAATACTTATTAGATTATTAGACTGTTTACTATCATTAGAGTCGGCTTGATCTCATCTTTTCAAATATAATGGTATCTGAAAATCTATTTTTTGCGACTTATGACTCATTTCCTTGTAACACATCACATATGATAACAGCGGTCAGTTTATATCAGCCTCTGTATGGAACAGCATTGTACTGATCTTAAACCTAATACACTGACTGGCTACATGGCTCATGTAGAGTTGGACAGAAAGATCGTCAACGCATTTGTGAATGGGGAAATTGGTTTGGAAAGTTTATTAATGTAAAACATTATCTACCTAGCACAGATCAATTTACATGTTAGGATTCCCGGTATCAGTACTGCAATTGGTGCTACTTCTTTTTCCACAGCATTTACAGCATTGAATGCCTGAGAACAACTGATAATGGTGTACTCTTATGTTTATATAGTTTAAGCACAAAATAGTTATTTTCTACATAATTGTTTCTACATATTTTTTTCCAATTATTGTCATCGATAAAGAAATAGAGTGTATTAGTAGTGTATACCAACATTTCTTACATTTTGTACACTGAACGAGTGGCCTTTTCAGTAAATACTAAGCTTTAAAATTAATAAAAATTATGATTAAAGGATAACAATCAAAACCAGTTTTCCCAATCAGAGAAAAGAGAGGGGTGTCCCTTTTGTTAAATGGATAATGTATTACTTCATTTTAATTCATATTGTTATTCTGATGTAATTTCAAGCACTGCAATAAACAATTTGTATATGAACAATGTCAAACAATATATTTAATATAAATCTACATAATGTGATATAAGATTAACATATACATAGGCACACATAAATTTCTTAATTATTAATTAGTTGCCAATGGAAACCAATCCATTGGTCGTAGTGGGTGTCAGACACAAATTTTAGGCTACCTGAAAAAAATTAATTCAATGGTACAAACCTATATTCAACAAGAAGACTCAAGTTGTTCAGAATCACTAGCAAACTCAGACACGCACTGTATGCTTCAGATTCCTTGAGAAAGTGCCTAAAAGTTTCAAGCTGAAAGCTAGAACTGTGGTTCAAGATGTCTTGTACTTACACTATTTGAATGAAAATAGCTAAATGAACCATGATAAAACATGTCTAGCACTGCTTGCAATAGGTCTATATACATGGGTCAGATTTTCAGAAAATGTACAATTGGCAGATCAACACATTTAGGAAATTCTACGAAATTTGACCGGAAAATCATCAATACTAAGTATATCTGAGTATATTCAGTATTGCCTTGATTCAAACAATCTGTTAGGTTATGTTGAACTGATTTGTGTCTTAAATGTGGGTTATTTGAGAGGATTGGTGAAGGCGAATTGTACATTTTCTGAAAATCTGACCCACATACATTTGATTCTCATCATGTTTAGAAACTTAAAGATTGTCATTCATTTCTCAAATATAGTAGAAGAGAAACCACCCCCATCAGCAAATACATTAGTTTAATGAATGGAGAGAAGAGCGGATAACATTTCCCCTTTGAGAATGAGATTTACAAATCCCATAAAACAATTGTTCTATGCCAGTGACGCAGTTCTCATGGGGGTCCAGTTCTGGCAGGAACAGATGGGTCAGATTTTCAGAAAATGTACAATTCGCCTTCACCAATCCTCTCAAATAACCCACATTTAAGACAAAAATGAGCTTCAAAATGCAGTTTAACATAACAGAACTGATACTTTAAATCAATGCGATACCAAATATACTCAAATATACCCGGTATTCATCACTTTTCAACCTAATTTAGGAGAATTCCCTAAATGTGTAGAACTGCCAATTGTACATTTTCTGAAAATCTGACCTAGATGTTGTAAGTTCAGGCTCGGGGATCGAAGTTTAGATTGGGTCAGAGAACCAGAAACTGTACACCTAAGTAAATTACCAAAATTCAATAAAAACCTAGTCCAAAATTGATTCATATGTGTTTAACCTAACTTGATCTCGAGTAGTATTTTTACATAAAGCCTAGTCTAGCTAGACACAGCAGTGGGAGGAAGACTATGGTTTTTCTGTTGAATTATCACCCGTGAGCCCATTATCCTCATGTGTTCATGACATCCATTGTTCATAATATTATTTGTTCACTGTGCGTGCCCATTTATGTTTATTTGTCATCTCACGGAACATTGGATGTATAAAAATGCTAAATAAAAAAAAAAATAAAAAAAATAATTGACTTCTAAGACCAACACAAATCTAATATACACAGATATACTGTGCTTTATCCTGTGCTCCATTTTTTGCTAGTACCACCAAGATTCCATCCTAGTGACCTTCACCCAGGGACACCCTGACGTTCTTCCAGGGACCTGCTTTCTTAAGGCCGATATCCACTGGCAAGTAAATTGCTCCCGTAAATGGCTCCAGTTAATGGGAGGCCCTCTCCTCACATTTACTTACAAGTGGATACCGATGCTCCCGTAAACATGAGCTTTACTAAAACTGACAGGAGCTTGACAGGGGGGGGGGGGGGTCCAGTAAAAATCAAACTGAGTTTGATTTTGACAGGAGCAAACCCATTTACGTACGTAAATTGGGGTTCAGGGTTCAGGTTTCTATGGATTATTCATTTACTTTTTACTTTTTGTTCCTCTTCTAATTAAAATTAAAAAAATGAACACAGCACAGTTTGGGCACTCTTTTGTTTCTTGTGTTACTGCACATGCGGGACAGATTTTCAGAAAATGTACAATTGGCAGCTCTACACATTAAGGAACTTCTGCTAAATTAGGCTAAAAAAGTGATGAATACCGAGTATATCTGAGTATATTTGGTATCACATTGATTTAAAGTATCATATATAGACGAAGCGAGCTGGGTCCAACCAGTCTTATCCAAACTACTACCATGTAATGAAGACTCAAAAGTCTCCATAGTGATGATCCTATTACATCACGATCTACCTATTACGTCATGGGTGGTGCCAAGATACAACTGCAATGTCACAATTGTTTTTAATAATTTATTCTTAAATCCATATTAATTGATGGTTATAATAAATAATATCCCTCAATGCCAATTTAGTTAATCATTTGATACTTTATATAAATAAATTATCTGCAAGTACCATGATCCACTAGGGGCAAGGGGGTGGGGGCTCTCCCTCTAGGGAAGAGCCTGTGGGCACAACATGGTTTGCTCCTGGGGGAGCTTATCCGGCAGTCCTCAGGTGTCAACTAGGTTGACACAGGTGGATTTGGTCACAAACCCGGGTTTTTTTTCATGAGATAACGTTCTATTTTTTACAGAAAGTAATGATAATCTTACTAATAATAATAATAGTTATTATTATTGTAACTCTACATCAACTGAGGTTGATTATTGAATTTATCAGGTGTTGTTTTAGGATATTCATCCTACAGAGCTGGACAAATCATCATGAATGAAGGGCCTGAAATCGGTGGGGGTGTGTGGGCAAAATGCCAGGTAGACGACAATGAGGATAAAAATTGTTCACATAGCTATGTTGTTCCCCAGCAAGTGTCCACTGATGCCCCCAATCAATCAGCTAGCATTCTGTTGGTGTGTTCCCCAAGAGATAGCATCAATTATGTTGAGGCCCTGTGGGGCCATCGTTTTAAGTCTATGAATACATTTCATCTCCATGTGGTTTTGTATGTCCTCTGACAGTTCCCTAGTGGCAGAACAGTGGATGAACTCAAGAATGAAGACCGTTACATCATTTTCTTCCATGTGGTTCGGGGAATTGAAGTGCCTAGATACAGTTGTGTCACCTTCTGGTAGATCCGGACGGGCTACGGTCCTGAAGTGTTGGTATAGGCGTTGCATAAGAAGTTGTTTAGTTTTACCTACATACTGTTTTTGGCAAACTTTGCATTCCAGGCAATATATCAAATTGTCACTTTTGCATGTAACATTGTTTTTAGACACATATGACCTTCTGGTAGTGGTTGAAGTAATTCTCCCACTTGTGTCCAGTTTCCCACAATACCTGCAGTCCGTAGTGGTGCATGCAGATGGACGATTGCCCGTGGTTAGCGAGGCTGTGTCATCAAGTAGTAGGTAGTTTCACACATACCAAGTTCTCCCCCAAATTCTTAGGGAGGCAGTATGTGATTATAACCTTTGTGTTATAGAGGCGGCTCGTTGTGGTTGAGCGTCCCAGCAGATCCCAGTTATCTCGAATACTTTTAGGGAAGACATTGCAGGATGGGTGGTATCTTGTTACTCCCAGCATAGGTCTTTCATCAGTCATTGCTGCAGTCAGGTCTGCATTCTTGGATTTATTGAGTAGCTCGTCGCGTGTTCTGCTCCTAGCAGAGGAGAAAGTACGTACAATGAGATCAATACATTTGAAGTGTAGTGCCTTGTCTTTGCAGTGTTTGTCGAAGTCAGACGTTTTGCTGCATATCTGTCTGATGCGGATAAACTGGCTGTACACTCTCCCATCTTGGGTACTTCGTTTGTGAGCCGAAGTGTAGTGCCGGAAATTGTTGGCATCAGTAGGTTTGCAATATAGGTTGGTATAGAAGCCTATGGTATCATCCCTGATCACATAAGTGCCAAGAAAACAGACGCGTTCTGTTGAGATTTCTGCACTAAATTTGATAGTGGAGAGGGCTTGATTTAGCTCACTTATTAAAAGGTTCAAAGAATCTGAACCATGGGTCCATATCATGAAAATGTTGTCTATGTACCTGGCGTACAAGGCTGGTTTGCATTCCCTAGTGTAGATGAATTTCTCCTCAAACCAGTCCATGTAGATGTTTGTATAGGTGGGTGCCACCCTGTCCCCATGGCAGTACCTCCAATCTGGAGATAATCCTTGCCATTAAACTTGAAATTGTTTCGTTCTAAAACGAAAACTAGCAATTTCAGAATAGATCCATCTTGGGTTGGTAGAGAGCGGTGGTTTGCCAATGTGTGGTGTTTTTCTAAGAAAAGTTTCACCGCCCTTTTGCCCTCATGATTGGATTTATTAGTATACAAGGAAGTGACATCCATTGTAACTAAGATGGCGTCCTGTGCCTGCAAATTTGCCTCGTCTATCATTTGTATGAAGTGTCTTTGATATATGATTTGATTCTCGGAACATATGGTCTGAGGATCGTGTCAATGAATCCTGAGATCTTCTCAGTGGGACCTCCATTTCCAGATATGATCGGGCGATAAGGGCAGGGAGTTTTCCCCTTTGTACCTTTGGTAAAAGGTAGAATTCAGGGCATCTCGGATCGTTATTTTGTAGCATATTGAAGATGTCTTGTGAGATCTCATTCTCCTCCAGAAGTTGTCTCAGTTAAAGTATTAGTTCTGTTATGTTAAACTGCATTTTGAAGCTTATTTTTGTCTTAAATGTGGGTTATTTGAGAGGATTGGTGAAGACGAATTGTACATTTTCTAAAAATCTGACCCATGTATATTACAGTGCATGCTAGGATGGATTAATTTCAAAACTGTCATACAAATATGTAGCAACATTTGTCTCGAAATGCAAGGATCTTTTGTTATATACAGGTATTATTTCAATTTTATGTATATGTCGTCAGAGCCCACTCACTCACTGATATGAGTAGAGTGGCCTCCCCTCGGACACGCCCACTTAGTACAACGATTGGGTGTGTGGTGGTGCAGGTGTGCTTATACTGAAAAAAGAGTCACTTTACAATTAGGATTGGTCGAGTTATGTTGTCTCTTATAAACTTAAGTCGTGATATAACACTTTTAACCAACATCATTGCGTGTGTAAATGAGCCAAACCAAATGCATGATGGGAAAGATGGAATCTTGTGTTATGGAAACATGTATAACACATGACTATTGACATGAGATCAGTGTTAAATATTCCATGCTGAACATAACATGGTTTCTATAGATTTTTCACTGACATACAACACCCATGATTCCATGCAAATCAAGATTCAAGATCTTTTTCATGAAGTTTTTTTTTAATCGAATTTTGCATATTTTCTCGACATGAAATGTATCACAAACGTGAAATAGTTGGGAAATAAAACTTCATCCCCCCAAAAAAGATGGCGAAGGATTCCCCTACTTTTTTATTTTTTCTATTTTTTAAAATATTTATTAGGTTCACTTTCAAATCTGGATTTTAAGAGAGAAAGAGAAAAAAAAGCATTTCAAAATCCTATGTTTTAAGTTCAAATATCAACTGGTCTTATATGAAATCTGCCCTCTTCTCCAAGACATTCGTTTTCGTTCCCTAAACATGATAATACTTCGCCCAGTGAGGGGATGTGAAAAGGTGAATACCACACAACCTACACTTCCACTGTATCAATAATATTATATGCAACATTTTAAGATCACTTGGAATTCCTAGATCGAAAACAGAACTCAATTAGGTGACAAAACATGATATTACATGGCAACAACATCATTCTGGAATGAAATTATATATAAATGGAGTCAAATAACGTCCGAACCGCCCATGACCAAGGAGAATATTGAGTATATATGATCAGTAGATGTTTTGCATGTCACTATTGGACTCTTCTGATAGGTATAAACAAGCGATGGGACGATTACCAATGTGACCACCCAAACGTTCCTCCCCCATACAGTTAGCTTTTATGTGTGATAATTATCACCTTGACTGTGCTGATACATGGGTTATGCATGGGTATGTTATCCATTGCATGAGTCTAGTCCTTGCTGAACCGAGTCTGGACCTGGGTCTGGTGTTTTACGGACTTGTTGACTCGAGGAAGCAGACCATTTCTTGGGTCAGATTTTCAGAAAATGTACAATTCGCCTTCACCAATCCTCTCAAATAACCCACATTTAAGACAGAAATGAGCTTCAAAATGCAGTTTAACATAACAGAACTTGCTAGAACTATATTTAGATATACCCAAAATTTATTATATTTTAGCAGAAATTACTTAATATGTAGAGCTGCCAATTGTACATTTTCTGAAAATCTGACCCTCTTAGGCCAAAGTAATAATAGGTGTTTCCGATCTACCTAAAAAGACTTTCCCCATCTAAAATACTTTTTTAGCATGCCTATTTCTTTTTGGCGATTTTCATTTACAACTAAAGCCAATAAAATCAGGAAAACAAGGCTTCCTAACCAGTAACCCTTAAAAGCATAATTTATTTCTCATGTTTCAAACCACTATTGTGACGAAATAGACATATTTTCAGTGACTGGAAGGGCGTTTCCTTTAAAAAGAAATTTAGAAATGAACCCCCAAAAAAACCCTACGTAGTTTTCAGCTATATACATTTTAGAAAGACACATATATATCTTCTTTTTTTTGGGGGGGGGGGGGGCCTTACCAAGCTTTTGGTTTCTCTTAGTTACATCGCCAGCGTATCTGTAACGAAAATAACAGTATTTCCAAGCTTTTATTAAAAAGTCAAGATTAGACTTAGACAAATTGAATACAATGAATCTGTGCTAAGAAAAAACAAAACTTAAAACCAAAACTTGGAGATCTATGATTAGCATTTTTTAAGATATTCCTAAAGAAACCAGCTGTTTCGCAAAACGTCGACAGAATTTTAAAAGGAAATAAAAATACAAGAAAACAAAAGAAATAGATCATAAAATTAAACATGTTTAACTTTTATTTCAAGTGTAATTGAAAAGTCTTACAGTCGCCTATGTATTGTTTGATGTATAAGGAGGGACTGTTTTGTTTTGCTTCAAGAATTCTTGAGATAAAAAGAATAATCCTTTCTCTCTATAGTCACGGTACCTGTGACATCACTTCCTATGTCTCTGCGCATGGGCAGAACGAGGTGCGCCATTTAACCCTAAAGACGTTTCTATTCATGACACTTTCTCTATTGTTATTATATATTTACTATTTAACATATAGCGCGATAGATATTTCTAATGATAACTGTTTCTAATTTCTACTTCTACTTTCTTATTCTAATTCGTTGTCACTACCTCCCTTTTTTTCTTGTTTTTAAAAGGTTTTATTCAACAAAAACTGCCATCGAGGCTCTTACAATTCTTATGACATTAATGTCGTGTCCCTTATGTTTTTGGGGTTTTTTTTTTTCTGATTTTACTCTCCACCGATACTTCGGTAGTTCTTTTGACTGATTTTCTTTTAGACGATGTGCAACCATAATATAACAGAAACATTAAGCTGCATCTTTCACTCTTGATCTGCCTCCCTTAATTATAATCAAATATACTGCTAAAACCAGTAATGTTGGCTTTTGTCTAGACAAAGTATCCGTCCCCTTGCCCCCAGAGGCAGAGCATTGGGGACGAACACCGTCCCATAGGATTTAGGCTAGAAAAACGAATTTGGCAAATTTCAAACTCAAGTCTTGCTCCTGCTAATAAACCTTACCTCCTATCAATACTTCTTTATAATCTTATGATTCTGAGCCTCCATAAAGCTGAAAACAGTGATAAACACAATTTTTGCTTGTGAATGCAAGGCCTCCCGCTTTGATTTTTGCCTGAGGCTGGGGGACATGGCCTTGACCTTCCCCGTCAGGGGAGCAACAAGTGATTTGATTGGTCCCACCCATTCCATCCCTTAGTTCCAAAATGTCAGCCATTGATTTTTGCCTTGACGGGACTCGGTGTGCATGGAAATCATGAGATAAAATAGTTTTAACAGTTTAATATATTATCAAACATGTCTCCGGAGATAGATATAAAGGTACTGTTTAGATTAAGCTAGTTTGTTTTTGTTTATTTCTGGGTTAACAATGTGTCCGGATGGAAAGAAATTTTTGTCTCGTGTTTTGAACCGCTATGATGGTTGGCCTTGATGGGGACCGGGGAATCAAGGCCAGCGACGTGGGCTAGCTTTTGTCCTACTTTGTGACTATGTTGACTAATTTCCGTGTCGGCTTTTGTCCTATCGGCACCTGTGGGTGTTGGTCCTGTTAGCTTTTGCCCTCTCACCATAAATTTACCCAATAATCAAGCAATACCTTGTTACCTGAACCCCACCTTTAATGTGTTTATAAATACATGTATACAAACAGTCCCGCTGAACATCCCAGTTTATGCCACCAGTTTGGCTCAGTCCCAATAAGGCCAAACAAAAAAATTGTGTTTCCGATTTACCCCCCCCCCCTCCCTACCTAGAAAAACCTTCCCCTACCTAAAAATATTTGTTACCATACCTGATTGTTTTTGCCATAACTTACTTTTTTAAGATTTTTTAGACAAAAAAAAGCTTATAAAAGCTGGAAAACAGGTTTTCCTAACCCGGAACTGTCAAAAAGCACATTTCCCATGTTTAAAACAGCTATTGTTATACAATAGACATTTTTTTCAGTTCCTGGAAAAAAAAGTTACATAGTTTTCAGCCAGATGAATCGGAAAACACATTTAATTTGTTTTGGCCTAAGTGGATAAGATAAGAAGACACGCAGTAAAGGACCATCGCTCAGCCCGAAACCCGAGTGACACGGCACCTGCCGTCGGATGCGGGAAAGGTGCCGGAATATTACGGTCTACTGCCCAGCCGTACGGGCGTCGCACCAGGACGGTAGTCTTTAGCTTGGCCACAGGCCGCCGGTCTAGTGTGCCCGGCAGCTGCGCTAGCTTTTTTGTGCAGCCGTAATACATGTTCCCGCGCGAGGGGGCTGTACTACAAATAACTCACCTTGCAACAATCATGGTGATTTCTGAACACACTCTAACCTATGTTCACCTTAGCTTTTGAATGTGTGAAAATGATGCCACACCCTCATGAATATGGGTGCGCGAAATGGGGCATTGACAAGTGTTAAAACTTAAATGTGTGACATTGCTGCTCCCGTTCTAAACATCCCTGATATAGATTGTCACTGTTTTCCTGCATGCTACAGGTTTTAGGCCTATTCATTCTAATTCCTTATTTTATGTTTAGACTACAAACACTCATGGGGTGACGTGTGGGATGGAAACGGGGAAAGAAGGAGAACAGAGGAGATGGAATAGGCAGGGGAAGAACCTAGGAAGAGGGAGCGGAGGGAAGGGGTTTCTGCGTCACCTCTGGAAACTATATATTAAATAGATCTACCTGTTTGGGCTTTTGCTTTATATGTTCTACCCGTATAAGTTACTTTCCATCAGGATCTATTCATTTAAACTGGATTTTTTTTTCATATAATTGTATAGGCTACCCAAGAAAAATGGGGCGCAGCTCCATAGCAACATACATACCTCAGGGTTCTCGAAGTCTCCCGTCGCCACTAATAATTTGAATCAAACACAGTCTCAAATAGACTAATCATCTCGGGAAATATCCTCCCGTTTGATCTTGGCATTTAAATTGCATATCAAATACCGAAAAATCGCCGATATTCAGACTATTCAGATATACATTTGGGCGTATTTTCCGTAGCAAATCAATCGTGAGAGAATGTTAGCATTTAAATTGAAAACCAGCAAGAATTATACATGGAGGACAGGACATCGTCGTCATTTCCAGTGATCATTATTTAATTGATCTTTTCATTTTGAATTGTCCACCCAACATATCAAATTGAAAATGATAAAAATATTGTTTAGTTGCCCTATAATGTTTAACACCATTAGAATCGGCTTGATCTCATCTTTTCAAATATAATGATATTTCAAAAAATAGTATCGCACTTGTGACTCATTTTCCTAAACACGTCACATATATGGCTACTATAGGCCTAAAATGAGTACATAAGAAAATTAGAATGTGGATATCTCAAAAATATATATAGGGTGACGATGAATTGTTGGATCATCATAGGCTATATATCTAAACTTTTAGTACTTAGGGAATTGCCCTCAAAATTAGCAGAACACACTAAAACCACACCCATTTCGTTAAAGATTTTCCTGAGGGGGCATGCCCCCAGAACCCCCTAGATGGTTGTTTGGCCCCGCTACGCTGTCATTTTTTTCTGGTGAGAACCCTGTTACCTTATATAGTTTGCCCACTGGAGGTATTATTTATTAGAATTTCTTACTTTACAATTAATTTATGGGATGAAATGTGTGATGCGAACAGTGGGGAAGGGAAAGGGAGGAAACAGGGGATGCAACATATGCAATGTCTCATAAACTGCACGTTGCTGCCCGATCATGCGCCGTCCTTCGCCACGCTTCTAATATTAGGGACAGTTGTATACCACCTAAATAGCCGCATTCGTCTGAATCAGAGCTACATTTTGATAGTAAGCACTTTATGTTTAAATCAATTGGAAGGGTTACTAAATCATTATTAAAAGGCATTTATTCACAAGATCTCTTTATTGGATTTTTTTGTTCTCTATGCCCCTCCCCACCCATTTACAAATGTCTTGTTCTCAACAGGAAAATGAGGTTTTAATTATTTTGATTAACTATACTTAAATAAGTAAGTCTTTATATGATATCCCATATGTACTAATATGTTTATCATAGACACATTATTGTGCCCAATCCTGCCATTCATTTACCATTTCGCCACTTATCACACCAGATGGCGCCACCTATAATGACACTAGATGGCAGCATGAACCACACACTCATTTTTACTAATTCCTTTATTTTGAAAACACTAGTAATGCGAATATATGATATTCATACACTAAATATATTAATCATTCGGTAATTAGGAACATTTTGAATATCATTATCATATATTCTAATTGTGTATGTGATATTTTGGAGAGGGTGTAATAACAACACCCCTCCATTATGCACATCCATATTGTATAGTATCCTAAGTGGACTCCTGTTTCACCACATAGGCACTTCGACCTCTGGAGTGAAAGCATGTGGGCCACTGCTAGGATTACACTTTCACTGAGTCACGGGCACTCAGTGATACAGTGCACAATATTCTAGGCACCCAAACTCACACTGTTTTTCGCTCTCAGGTTTGAGTATGTCTATTAGGTTGAGTGTGGGTGTTCTCTCCACTACTCTGTCTCATGCACGTCTGTTAATATCTGAAACTTAGGAAGGTTAGTCAGAGAGAGCCACTATCCATACCAGGTGCCAAACTACACCCACAAAATAGGATAAGCCCCCCCCTATGGGACCACACCCCTGGGTGCCTGGTAAACCTGTACTCACCATCTGGAATGGGGATCAGATGACAGGCGGGTAGTGGTGCACTTCTGGGTGGTTCTGCACTCTCTGAACTTTCTGACTGAGGTGGACGATATTATAGGAGCATAGGGGACTGGAGAGATTCTACCACTCAACACACTCAAACCTGCCTCTCTCCCGGGGCCCTGAGGATACACACACTATAGGGAGAGAGATGGACCCACCTGACCACTGTTGACGACTCCAGAAACAGTCAGGTGGTGAATCCACCACAGCTGGAACTAGGAGGAGGACGGCCACACCGCTAGACAACCAACTGGGCAACCAACTGGGCAACCAACTGGACCACCAACTGGGGGGACATCCGCACCCCAACTGGAGCACACACACGCGTTTCTCCCTGCCGCAGCACCAAAAACCACTATCTTTACTGGACCCGGGAGTCAGTTAAACCACAGCTACTGAGACAACTCAGACAAACGCAATGATCCTGATCACTTACCACTTAGGGACGGCTGTCAAGGCTAGAGTCCCATAGGGCTTCGCCCTTAAACCTCTGCGCTGTTTCACCAACTACCTTCATCATTGCATTGTGAGAGCTGGGAAGGTCTGTGAACATGTGGTGATAGTGAATGATGAATAAAAGGATGCAACCTATGTTGTTGAGCCTTTAAAAGCTATCTATGCTGTAGATGTTCAACTAAAGTTGCCTTCAATTTGCTACTCTGACTAAACATATCTGGCAAACAATTCCTTATGGGAACGGGAGAGGATCTGAGTAATCTGAGCCCCATCCGCAATACCCTACCTGCCATAGACATACTAAAATGTGCAGCCAGATGTGCATCCCTTGCGCAACCAAAGTGCAGCCCAATGTGCAACCAAAGTGCAACCAAAGTGCAGCCAACCCAATGTGCAACCAAAGTGCAACCAAAGTGCAGCCCAATGTGCAACCAAAGTGCAACCAAAGTGCAGCCAACCCAATGTGCAACCAAAGTGCAACCAAAGTGCAGCCCAATGTGCAACCAAAGTGCAACCAAAGTGCAGCCAACCCAAAGTGCAGCCAAAGTGCAGCCGGATGTGCAAGGCTGGCTTACACTGGCTGCACTTTTCCCTGAATCTGGATGTAGTCCGTGGCCATGCAAGGGCTGCGCAGCCTAAGTGCATCCGCGCAACCTGGGAAGGTTGTCACCTCTACTGTATTCTGTATTCATACTAAATGGTACAAACAGGTAATGACAGGCTCTACCGTACTCATACTAAATGGTACAAACGGGTAATGACAGGCTCTACTGTATTCATACTAAATGGTACAAACAGGTAATGACAGGCTCTACCGTACTCATACTAAATGGTACAAACGGGTAATGACAGGCTCTACTGTATTCATACTAAATGGTACAAACAGGTAATGACAGGCTCTACTGTATTCATACTAAATGGTACAAACGGGTAATGACAGGCTCTACTGTACTCAAGCAAAAAAAAAAATAGGTGTGTTTCCGATTTACCCCCCCCCCCCCCCTACCTATAAAAACCTTACCCCACCTAAAAGTTTTTTTACCATATCTGATTTTTTTCCCCATCATATCTTACTATTTTTGGATTTTTTGACAAAAAAAGCTTATAAAAGCAGGAAAACGGGGTTTCCTAACCGAAAACTGTCAAAAAGCACATTTCCCATGTTCAAAACAACTATTGTTATGAAAAAGAAATTTTTTTCAGTTCCTGGGAGGTGGTTTCCAAACAAAAAAATTTAACAAAAAAAAATAAGTTACCACCCCGGCCCCTACCTAGTTTTCAGCCAGATAAATCGGAAACACACCTATTTTTTTTTTGGCCTCATACTAAATGGTACAATAATTGCTTGGTGAAAGATGTATTGCTCTGCCTCACGCAAGATTGTAATTCATGTTAATGTTTGAGAGAGATACTATTGTTATATAATATGACAATGGATTAATACACACAAGGCGAATACACTCCCTAGAATCATTGCAAAGTGTTCTAATGGGTAAGATTTTCAGAATATGTACAATTGGCAGCTGTACACATTTAGTCAATTCTGCTAAATTCAGCTGCAATTTAGTCAATTCTATGTAAATTCGAGAATATTCTACATTGCGTTGATTCTAGGTTGAACTGTATTTTGAAGTTTATTTTCGTCTGAAATTTGGGTTATTTGGAAGGATTGGTGAAGGTGGATTGTACATTTTCTGAAATTTTGACCCCAATATAATTGTTCTTATATTTAACAAACTTTATTCAATCTATCAACAAATCCACACCATCATGGGCGATTCACATTTTCAATACAAAGGCCCTTAATTCTTGTCCGCATCAAAAAGCATGTATCTGGTGAAAATATTTCTGTTGACTTGAGTGAATATAAAAGCATCAAATTAATCAAGCTACTATAATAGTAAAGAACGAATTTTAAGGAGAAAAGTTGTCATCCGCTAGAGCAGCTTAAAGGCTTCATAATATTCGATACACAATACAACATTAATATTGATATCAAGAACTCAAATTTAATATCTATATCAAGAATTGATATTTATATTGATATCAAGAATTCAATTCTCGAGATCCAAAATTCAAATCTTGATATAAAGAATTGGGGAAGAAATACAGCGATGGCGTTCTGTACCGGGTTTGCAGTGAGGTGAGGTGAAGTGAATATATTAAGCCTATAGTTGATGTGCACTGCATGGGGCAATATATAGACTACCAAGTGCGTTACTCCCCGCGGGGTACCTTGACTCTAATATTGTATATATATTATATGGTAGACTCCAACGAAAGATGTTGTAAAGGCCGTAAATCGAACACCCTTTAAAGATATATATAACAAACATTTATCTAAAGTCCTAACCTGGACGAGGTATATAATTGGTTGCGCACAGATTTTGGGGTTCCGTGGGGTAACAATTTTCCCCTTGTACATTTTCTGAAAATCTGACCCCTTCAGAGAATGCGCAGAGAGCATGCGCACAGAGCAGTTCCTATTTGAGGGAAGCAGACGACATTTGGCCGTGAAGAAAGCGCGGCACTAAGGAAGTTTTCCCTGGGCTTTCTTTGGAAGCTTTTTTGTGGCAGCAATCTCGTCCATTAAACATTCAATTACTAGTATGGAGTTCCTTTCATTATTTATTATATGCCCCTAGCATAGAAGATAAGAAGATGGTTTTGCTTTTGAATCGTCATGATGAATATAAAAGCTAAAGGAAAAACCACTTTTTATCATCCACTTTATCGCGCCTCTCTAGTGAAAGGTGCATATAAATATTGAAGAATTGTGGGTCATTCTGACAACCTCCTCCTCGGATTTTACAATATATTCGTGGGCGTCGCCTCCTCCTTTGTTGTGAAGATAATTGGGTAAGATTTTCAGAAAATGTACAATTGGCAGCTCCATACATTTAGTAAATTCTGCTAAATTAAGCTGCAATTTGGTCAATACTAGGTAAATTCGAGAATATTCTACATTGCGTTGATTCTAGCAATCTGTTTGGTTAGGTTGAAATGTATTTTGAACTTTATTTTCGTCTGAAATTTGGGTTATTTGAGAAGATTGGCGAAGTTGAATTGTACAATTTCTGGCGACTTCACTCAATATTTACGATGCTTGATGTTCACTACGTCTTAAACCACTTTAGGAGTATCTGATACATATGGATCAGATTTTCAGACAATGTACAATTGCCAGTTCTTCACATTGAGTACATTCTGCTAAATTAGGCTGAAAAATGATGAATACCGGGTATATCTGAGTATATTTGGTACCGCATTGATTTAAAGTATCAGTTCTGTTATGTTATACTGCATTTTGAAGCTCATTTTTGTCTTAAATGTGGGTTATTGGAAAGGATTGGTGAAGGCGAATTGTATAATTTCTAAAGATCTGACCCATATGTATATATGGGTCAGATTTTCAGCAAATGTACAATTGGCAGCTGTACACATTGAGTAAGTTCTGCTAAATTAGGCTGCAATTTGGTCAATACTAGGTAAATTCGAGTATATTCGACCTTGCATTGATTCTAGCAATCTGTTTGGTTAGGTTGAACTGTATTTTGAACTTTATTTTTGTCTGAAATTCAGGTTATTTGAGATGATTAGCGAAGGTGAGTTGTACATTTTCTGAAAACCTGACCCATATCATTCTACGAGATCTGCCATCTAGAACGTCTATAGCTTATTTGCTCATAAACCACAAATTATACCTTAGCATTATTCAATTTGGTCAATACTAGGTAAATTCGAGAATATTCGGCATTGCATTGATTCTAGTAATCTGTTTGGTTAGGTTGAACTGTATTCGAACTTTATTTTTGTATGAAAATTGGGTTATTTGAGAAGATTGGTGAAGGTGAATTGTACATTTTTCCGAAAATCTGTCTCCTATATGATACATACTGATACATGGAACTCGGAGCGAGTAATTGAATATTTAATGGGTACCATTTTGTATTATTCTAGAATTAAAGAATGATTTATAACCTCAAGACCATGCAGGCAAGCAAGACTGGCCTTAATTGAATGTGTTTCTGCTATGAGAATGAGGTCAAGGGGTGGTTCAGTACTTCCACTTTCCCTCCCCCTCCCCCGCCCCCTCCCCCACATCGCACATGACAGAACGTTCTCTAACATGGAGACGGTCTCTGCTCATTTTACCACTATTCCTCCTCCTCCTCCTTTTCCTCCTCCTCCTTCTTTTCCTCCCCCTCCTCCTCCTTTTCCTCCCCTCCACCAGTGACCTCCTCCTCCTCCTTTTCCTCCTCCTCCTCTCTTTCCTCCTCCTCCTTTCCCTCCTCCTCCTTTTCCTCCTTTTCCTCCTCCTCCTCCTTTTCCTCCTCCTCCTTTTCCTCCTCCTCCTTTTCCTCCTCCTCCTCCTTTTCCTCCTCCTCCTCCTTTTCCTCCTCCTCCTTTTCCTCCTCCTCCTCTTTTTCCTCCTCATGTTCGTCTTCTTCCTCCTTCTCGGTTCCTTCTATCTACTGCCTTACCATCTCCGCCTGCCCCTCACTCTTTTTCTTCCTCTTCTTTCTCCTCCTCCCCCTCCTCTCCCACCTGTCTACCCCCTGCCCCTCTGCCTGCCTTTTCTATTCCACCTGCCCCTCTCCCCTTCTGTTTTTTACTTGTATTCTTCCTCCTCTTCTCCTTTCTTCCCTACCCCTCCCCCACATATCTGTCCTTCTCTCAACAGGTGAGTGCCAGGCCACCGCTCTCCCGCTACTCACTTCTGTTGCCATGGATACTAATAACATCACTCAAGGATAACGAAACAGAATCTCCTCTCCTCCTCTCCTTAGTCTCTTGCACAGACCCACTATCCACAGGTCTCTGCGGAGCGAGGGTCCAGGTTCATGGACTACTCCTCTCCTCCGTTCTTCCCCAAACTTGTTAATGTTATGTTTTAATACCGTCTCCACACAGTGGCACTAAGGTAGGCGTAATATAATGAGAAGAAATACATAACAAGTTGACATGTGAACAGTCCTATAGACGTGACAAACAATAAACTGAATTGGGAAACACATTTGAACAGTCTAGGCTCAAAGTTGAAAGAGTCCCTTCAAACAAAGGGGAATCCTCTCTCCTCAAACCGCAAAGTGCCATTATAATTCCATTAAGACCGCAAAATGTCATTATATTCCCATTAAAACGCCGAGTCTTAGGCCAGGAAACTGATTAGTGAAGTAGGCTGACATACCATTCTTATCAGATCTGAGGGTTTGGACCTAGAGTGAGCACATGAAGGAAGTCCTAAACATGATAAACCATAAACGGCTAGAGAGGACGATTTTTTTTTATTTTTTTTTTTTTTTAATTTCACTTTAGGCCATGCGGTTACAATTAAATATATGAGATATAAAGAAAAAAAGAAAAACGCAAATATACCCTACCCGGGTGTCTTCGTGCGTTGCGTTTATGAGCATAGCGAGCTATAGCGGGAAGTTTTGAATAAAGTCTAAATTACAATTCAAGCACTTTCGAGTATTTCCAATAAAAAGTGTAATGCATATATTCACAGCCCCATAAAGTATGTTCTTAACATCAACTCTTTTGATAATTGTTATTCACAATCTCTGTCATAATTCTGGTACATTGTTAATGCTGGGTCTTCTTACTACTCCCCCACCCTCCTACCTCCCTCCCTCTGCTTCCCCCTCCACCACATACCACATGCTTGCCCCTCCAGACCCCTTGCCCCATTCTACAGGTATCCCCCTCCATATATATATGGGTCAGATTTCCAGAAAATGCACAATCTACAGTTCTGCGCATCTCTCAAAATCTGCTCAATTAGAGTGAAAAATGATAAATACTAGGTATATCTGAGTATATTCTGTATTGTATTCATTCAATAAATCTGTCTGGTTGTGTTGAACTGTATTTTGAACCTGATTTTCGTCTTAAATCTGTGTGATTTCAGAAGATTGGTGAAGGCGAATTGTACATTTTCTGAAAATCTGGCGGAACGCCCTTTCCCCTACCCCTCCCCCTCCACCCCCCCCCCCTCCCCCTCCACTCCCCCTCCACCCCATCCTCCCCCTCCCCTCCCAGGGTAGTCACAAGCACCTGGTTGGTGGGAAATAGATCTATGACGCTCCACATATATGCAAATGAGAGACGCATGACGTGATTGTGTAATTGTCAGGTAGGAATGACAGTGACTTGGCCGATACTTGGGACAAGAATCGCTCATCACGGCTGGACAGGGTTATAAGAGATAAGAAGCAAGTAGGCTTGCACATTTTACAGGTAAGTGATTATTTATTACATTTATTAAAGTTATAAACCAGCGCCATATACAACGCTGCAGGTAGGAGTTCAGGGGATTAATGCATGAACAATGAAGGTGTCTTTGTCAAACTTTGTCTTGAGAAGGGTGGAGTGATTTTTTTTTTAAGATTTTATTTCCACTGGGTACAACACCTCCAATGATATGGTCCTGGGTAAGACCATAAAGTCCCTTTTTTGTCTCTTTTCTCTGCCTTTCTCTCCCTTCTTCTCTATCTCTATTTCCTGGGTATGATCCTAAACTGCCTCCCTCTCAGCTCTCCCGCCCTTGATATAACAATATTAAATGTTTATACTGCCGCGTCTACCTACTAATATTAAATGTGTTGATAAGGGCGTAAAGCAACCAATCTCACTCACTCACACACTCTCAGCTCTCCCGCCCTTGATATAACCATATTAAATGTGTTGATAAGGGCTTAAAGCAACCAATCTCACTCACTCACACACTCTCAGCTCTCCCGCCCTTGATATAACCATATTAAATGTGTTGATAAGGGCGTAAAGCAACCCATCTCACTCACTCACTCACCTCCAATGATAGTAGGATGTTCTGGTGGAACCCAGCTTGTGGGAACATATATTTACATCACAGGTAGAGAATGTATGTACAATAATGAATATAGTATGAATTGATATGAGTTATGATTAATGTTCTTTTTGTAATTCAGATCTGTATTGAGGTATTGGTGGGTTACATTGCGATGTGGCCAAAAAAAAAATAGGTGTGTTTCCGATTTATCTGGCTGAAAACTAGGTTGGGGGGTGGTAACTTTTTTGTTGTTGTTTGGAAACCTCCTCCCAGGAACTAAAAAAAAATGTCTTTTTCATTACAATAGTTGTTTTGAACATGGGAAATGTGCCTTTTGACAGTTCCAGGTTAGGAAAACCCGTTTTCCTGCTTTTATAAGCTTTTTTTGTCAAAAAATCCAAAAAAAGTAAGATATGATGGGGAAAAAATCAGGTATGGTAAAAACAAATTTAGGTAGGGTAAGGTTTTTCTAGGTAGGGGGGGGGGGGTAAATCGGAAACACACCTATTTATTTTTTTTGGCCTGTTCATTCCATATAGTGAGATAACACCACAGGTCGCCCACAGGCGGTCTTCCTCATGCCATTTAAAAATTTATTTTATAAACGAAACAATTCTTTTCATATCAATAGGGGACTTGCATAGCCGCCATTTTGAATCTTGATTCGCATGGAATTATGGGAGTAATGGTACAGTCTAAAATCTATAGAAAACTTGCAATGTCCAGGATGAAATATTTATCAATGCTCTAATATTATGTCTATGTACCGTACATGTTCCCATAACACAAATCCCCATCTTCCCCATCATGCATTTGGTTTACATAGATCATTTATACAAGCTATGATATTAGTGATAACATTCTTGCAATTTTCGATAAAAATATTGCTAAATATTTGGAGGTCAGATTTCATCAGAATCCATCCCAAGATGCACTGTAACAGACATGTGCAGTGAGACATGCAACTCCCCTATTAACGGCCATTTAAACTTTTTCAAGCGCTGCCTGCCCAATGAATTCTAGGTTCATTTTCAATTATTCCGGTGCCTATATACCCTAATCAAACAACAATTTAACATTTACTTTTGAACATAAAACTTATACACCACCATAAAGCATTGTGGATAGGGATCCCAACTTTGAAAAGGTGATGTGTACACACATTTTCGGTTACCATAGCAACATTTAATTAGATTGATCCAAAGGAAAAGATGCGGTACTCCTTTAAGGCATGTTCTAATCCATTGAAGATCAAAAGTATACTACCACTACAATAATAGTCCCGGTATATTTCCATATTTCGTGAACCATATGGCTAAGTATAGGAATGAAATCTTTATTGAAATCAAAATCAGAATTGCCTGAGTAGCCTTGTTGTTTTTATTAATCGTCCTTTTTTTTTATTTTCTGTGATGTGACGGTGAAAAAAATCCAAAAATGTTCAAGTGTTTGATATTACCCTTAATGGGTGTAATGATTATGATTATGTCTATATCATTAAAACTAATGCCAGTAATTTGACACACGCTATCATGATCAGCTAAATGGTTAAATGCTAAATACGATTAAATCTAAGAACATTTATATATTATCTCGAACTAGAAATGGAATGTTGTATTGTTTTTGACTTGGGTCTGTCAGAATACCACTGTACCACAGAAACCAGCTCAATAAAATTTCTTTAAAAAAAATACAGGCATATTTAGACATGAAAAGTGATAATAAACCGTGTCCTAACAGATTCAAGTAACTCTCACATTGTTTTATTTTAATTTCATTTCAGGCAAATAAACATGTTTAAACATTGATATAAAAAGACGCAATATTCCTCAGGGAAGTTTTCTTACGCATACATACTATTAATATCATCACTACGAAGACTTCATTC
This sequence comes from Sthenelais limicola, assembly GCA_942159475.1. Classification (NCBI taxonomy): domain Eukaryota; kingdom Metazoa; phylum Annelida; class Polychaeta; order Phyllodocida; family Sigalionidae; genus Sthenelais; species Sthenelais limicola. The sequence goes on from OW804098.1 coordinate 9,780,235, forward strand.
CGTCTCCATTCTACTTCAAACAACATGAAAAAGTACTACTCTTAGAACCATATGGGTCAGATTTTCAGAAAATGTACAATTGGCAGCTGTACACATTTAGTAAATTCTGCTAAATCAGGCTGCAATTTGGTCAATACTAGGTAAATTCGAGTATATTCACCATTGCATTGATTCTAGCAATCTGTTTGGTTAGGTTGAACTATATTTTGATGTTTATTTTCGTCTGAAATTTGTTTTTTTTTAGAAGATTGGCGAAGTTGAATTGTACATTTCCTGAAAATCTGAACTATATACAGACTTGAGTATTATATTCTGCCCTAATACACATACAACAATACTGCAATAGAACATTTTATCTGTAACTACATTGCATTGAATATCAGACTCATCGCTAACCAAGCCATAGTTATGCTCATCCACCCAACGCGTTCACAATAATTGCGTGTTTTTACATAAATATAACAGATAAAACAGTCGATTATAATACATTCATATGATTGACACTGAGTGGGTAGTTACTCATATTGTATTATAGATTCATAGCTAATATATATGTATTTACTGTATAATGAATAGGACGGGTGAGGGCAGCTTGGATTGGCCGCGATAATTTCACACGAACGAGTGGAATTATCCAAGTGGTACACAATTGTGCACTGAGGCCAGGGGCCCGTTGCTCCGTTTCTCGCTAACCATTTCCCCATTGAAAGTGTATGGGAAAATAGTTAGCGAGAAACAGAGCAACGGGCCCCTGTTGATATGTGAGGACTTGGATGCGCTATATTAATTAAACACTTTACATGCGTTAATTAGTTTATCACACGCCAGGTTTATCACAGGTTAGTGTTTCTTATCTGTCAGGGTCATTCATCTCCTCTCACTCCCCAGTTATTCTGTAAATTATGGGATCATGACCTGGTACTAATAATATATGGGTCAGATTTTCAGAAAATGTACAATCCGCCTTCACCAATTCTCTCAAAAAACCCACATTTAAGACATAAATAAGGTTCAAAACACAGTCCAACATAACCAAACAGATCAATTGAATCAAGACAATACTAAAATACTCAGATATACCTCGTATTTATATTTTTCAGCCTAATTCAGCAGAATTTACTAAATGTGTAGAGCTGCCAATTGTACATTGTCTGAAAATCTGATCCATATATCATGTCTGATTCACCTGGAATTGGGTTGAGTTATTGAGGGTGAATAGGTCGAACTATCGAGCTCTATTCACCCCGTGCACAGGTACATAGAAGCTTGTGACGATCTTGTGACGGGTCAAATGCCTTGTTTGCCTCAAATTACCTACTTGTTTTGTGATATGGGTCAGATTTTCAGAAAATGTACAATTCACCTTCACCAATCCTCTCAAATAACCCACATTAAAGACAAAAATCAGGTTCAAAATACAGTTCAACATTACCTAACAGGTTATTTGAATCAAAGCAATATCAAGGGTGGGGGAGGGGTAGGGGGACATCACATTAATTCTACCAAATCTCCCGGGTTTGAACAGTATTTGTTGTCAAATTGAATAAAGATCCGGTGTTGGAAAAAACCCTCAAACAATGATATATATATATGAATGATGAACACCTCTTTATCAAACACGCACTTGCTCTGAAAACAACGTATCTAGAGTGATTTACGCATAGTGCGTATTTCACTAATGATTTACGTGGGGTTTTCTTTACTATGATTACTGGTAAAATTCAAATTTAATACTCAATTTGTTTCTATTTTCATTAAAAGCATAATTAAAAGCATGGGCATCATTAAAAGCATACGCAACTCGTGCAATGTTCACGCTGTTTCAACCAACTCGTTAGTTAACCTGCGACAAACAATTGTTGCCAGCCCCACATGGGCAAATATTGCCCATTTTTGCCCATTAGGGCAAATTTGATCAAATTTGACATAGTTATAGGAATTTTGTGTAACTATGAACTATAGTGTATTTAATATTACCATAAAGCATAAATTATGGAAATTCATTTTCTAGTACTTTTTTCCATGACAACTCAAGGGGGATTGAATGGTAACTATGGAAACAATGTAACAGTTTAGGGCTTATTTTTATCACTTTTCCTGTTTGTATTTAGCTATTTTGAGAAATTTGCCTTTACCAAAAATACCTTAAATTCATAATAATTGTATTTTGTTATATAATAGCTGATAAGCCTAATTCAGTTAAGAAATACTGTTACTTAAATTCTTCCCTGCAATGATGAAATGTAATAGATTTGCATCTTCAGGACATAACGAAAATCGTAATTGATCTGTGAGAGTGTAACTGTTGTCTATTGCCTGAATAAAAAAACAAACGTTGGGAAAAAAATAATGAACATGATGTACTAAAGTAAAAGATTCATGGGCGAGAATATTACTTTTTAATATTGTAGAGGTCACGACTCAGGTTACGGCTGCAGGAGCACAGTAACAAAGTTCTCATGTGAACAAAAATACCAAAAAACACAAGCAGTGTGGGAGACCGGGAGGATTATTTAAAGGGTCAGATTTTCAGAAAATGTACAATTCGCCTTCACCAATCCTCTCAAATAACCCACATTTAATTAACCCATTCGAGGCGCGCGGGAAAACTGCGTCAGCTGTTGAGAACGCACGTCAGCAAATTGCGTCACTATGGGAGCGCCACTACAATGTAGTAATGTTCCCTATGCAACGTTGTCATACCTGACGTCACAGTCACGCCGGGCGAGGCATGACGCACATTTGCCTGCATTAACAACATGTACTTTTCAATTCTCTGTGATTCCTTTATTTTACCACCAAATATTCCGAGATTTGGTATTATAATAGAATAGATGATACTCATCGTGGATGGTGCATAGTTTTTATATGAATGATTGGATTTGCAATGGAAAATGAGGTAAAACATAGATTTCGTAAGCATCATGGCAGGTGTAACAATGGCGGACATTATGAACCTAATATTATTAAGACATAAGGAGTGAAAAACAGGATTAACTTTTATAAATTAATTATGATGGGAAGGAAAGGTATGTAAGGTACTTTTTAATGATATATCATGTTGTATAAAGGTGACAAATTTAATTTTCGAACGCTTTTTATTTGTGTATGATCATTCATCTTTTCTTGGAAAATGCGTCGGCGCCACCCGCCGTCGGCGCCATTACTGAATGTCGTCTGGTGCCGCAATAATCGCACCATTATATTTATTGAATGGGATGAGTAATAACCAATGGCAATGATTTTAATTTTACTAAATAGAAGAGATATCATATAGAAATAAGGTTTTAAAAGAACAGTAATGAAGAACAATTTTTTTTCGAAATAAAATGCCTTTTCCCCAAACCATACTTTATAATGCATTAATGCAAGCCACGCCCTATGGACGGTAATGCATTAATGCAAGCCACGCCCTATGGACGGTAATGCATTAATGCATGCCACGCCCCTATCATGGGAATGCATAAATGCATGCCACGCCCCCCCTCACAGGAATGCATTTATGCATTCCACGCCCCTAATGGGTTAAGACAAAAATGAGCTTCAAAATGCAGTTTGGAGGTTCCCAAAGGGCCCTTAGACCCCTACATGAATAGGTAGTCATGGTTATACAAAGAGTATGACATAACTCAACACTACTCCCAGATACCTTGTCTGTCCCATCCCCCCCCCCCCCCTACTACTACACCTCATCACTCATACCTCCGCTCATTATCCCCTTTTTTCACACAATATTTAACGATCAAGACTGTATTTGACCTCACTCACAATTATTGATAATAAAATGTATAAGCTGAGAATTCAGGGTGTGAAGGAAGACCGGGTCTGACCCGAGTCACATTAAAGGGTCAGTCAACGGGTTCATGGTCACTTTTAGGACAATAAACTTCATGGAGCCATAAATACAACACCCAAGTCTCGATTTTTTTACTTCCATTTATGTCTAACTTATAGTCACTTACAGGCATAAATTGAGAAATCCTAGTTGAAAAAGTCTGTTTAGCACAAGAGGGCACTGAGAGTGCTGTGTGATGTCACAAAGCTGTGCCAGAAATGAACATAATATCTCTACCTTCTCCCCCAATCTCACAGCAATTGAAGTAGTTATGCAATACAGCTAAATACCTGTTCAAGAACCAGGGGGGGCCTGGGGGGCACCGACGCCCCTAAACCCCTAAAATGGACTCTGTGCCGCCCCCCTAACTCTGAGGAACACAGGGCCTCTAAATGGCCTCTAAAGCACTACCAGAATTTGCACATTCCTTCAAACCAGTGATGTAATTCACTCCCAATAACCCCATATTTTCTTTTAGCTTAATAATTCTTTTAATATTAAAATATATTTCTATAATTTTCAGGGCCTCTATACAGTTATGATTGTTCTTCATTTGGACAATTTGGGGTTTTCAGATATAACCTTTTCCCATAGGAAACATCACAGGGTCCAGTAAAATCTAAATTCTAGACAAGATAAACCTATATATGCCTCAAATGTGAGGACTCAAGATGGTCTCAAGAGAGACAATTAATTTTGTTCATTTTATTTTCTCAAAAAGTTTTTTTGTTGTGCAAAAAAATTGGGTTGTCATTTTTGTTAGACAAATAAGAGTTGTGGGGCCTTTATTTCATTGTCTTTAGGCAAATAAACTGTTATGCATTACAATGACAATACAAACAGGCAAATTCAGAAGATTCTGACCTCAAGTGTGCCCCCCCCTAGACCTGCCTTCTGGTACTGCCCCTGGCACACCTGTGTTGTTCAAACTCCTTCCGCCCACCCCACCCTCCTTCTTTCTCGCAGCAATTATGAGAGTTGTTTGTTATGTTCATTGCATATACATTTCAAGATTGGGGCAGCTTTATGACGTAGGCAAACAGTGGCGCCTTGAATGGAGTGTTAAACTGTGGAACTACTTTTTCACTCCTTTAAATGGGTAAAAATTACTAAATAATAACTTGAATTAAGTAAAACCGGGGTGGTTACATTTCAATAGTAGCAAGGAAATGGATTTGCTCATAATATTTGGGGGTTTACTGACACTTTAAATCAATGTGATACCAAATATACTCAGATATACCCGGTATTCATCATTTTTCAGCCTAATTTAGGAGATATTCCTAAATGTGTAGAGCTGCCAATTGTACATTTTCTGAAAATCCGACGCATATATCAAATTGAAGCTAGGAGAGTCAAGCATTTACAGTCCAGTGGGAAGTTCCTGCATGCGCTATGTTTGCTCTGTGTGACTGTAGGTGGTTGTAGGTGCAATTTTAGCATTCATGGGTCAGCGGGAAGTTTCTGCATGACCCACATGTATTCCATATATGTCTCTTGGTTTTATTGAGTGCAAGTATGAAGGTTTCAAATGTTGGTATGTCTGGTAAATGTTGGTATTTTTGGGACTGGGCAAGATTGTTCCGGTTTGGCTCCTTGGTAGCATGGGGCATTCTTTGAATGAGTATGAATTCCTTTATTAGAAAGTGTTCCCATGGCTACACCCCTGGGCCCCGACCCACCCACCATCCATATATAACTATCAAATGTAACTATCATTTCGATGTGATTAGTTCCTATATTTAGTTACATTAAATAGTCATGCACCTAGATAAAAAAAACACACTAGACACAGCGCCAGGCAGAATATCATTACAGATGCTGTGAGCTTTGGTCTTGACAAATAGTCATGTCTTGCTGTATAAAAATCTTGAATAAAAAAAAATATTTTGATTACTAATTTACTATTTGGCCCTGCATTGCCACATGTGTTCATGTGTCCGCCTAGTTTAATCGAGGGAGAGTATCCCCACACCGACAGACAGTGATACTTAAATATCTACTTAATATTTGAAATGTCCTCTATTTAAATATCACTTATTATACCTGTTATAAACTATATTTTGTTTACCAGATCTGTAAATTGTTCAGTCTGGTTCAAACCAGAATGTTGTCTCCACAGACAAAGTTACTTCAAATGTACTCTAGTTAGATATCACTCAGATGAGGCCTAAAAAAATAAATAAATAAATAAATAAATAAATAAGAAGAAATTTTGGCTGTGACCAAGGAAACAACGGTTTCCCCCAAATCCCTTAATTCTATTAGAAGCAAAGTCCTAAACAACCCCCCAGCCCCACCCCACACACATCCTCACTTCGATCCCCTCTTCTATAACAATGAGAATCCAGAAGTATTAACCATAAAGCCCAACATGGCTACTAAAAGTTATGGTAAAAGATAGTAAAGAGGCACAAAGCCTTTATGTAAAATAAAATGTAAAATGTGATGGTTTTTTTACTGTCGCTCACCAGCAGGTCTTTTCGCTCAAGCGATTCAATTCCAAATTCTTGTATACACATCTAACAGTAGCAGAATAGGAATAGGGCGGCCCCTCCAGATACAAATTAAAGAGTTATGTGGGTCAGATTTTCAGAAAATGTACAATTGGCAGCTCTACACATTTAGTAAATTCTCCTAAATTAGGCTAAAAAATTTTGAATACCGGGAATATCTGAGTACATTTTCTGAAAATCTGATCCATTTAGAAGCTGTGTAGCAAAACAGACATAATCCTCCAAAACGCTGGTCAAATTGGACTGATGATTGAATGTAAACAGTTATCAAATTATTGTATGTCAATTACGAAGTAGACAGTATACCTGTAATACAGGAATACGAATGATTCTCGAATGACTCTTGAATCTCAACAACTCAAGGCCTGTAATGCCTTACTAATTGAAAGATTGAGATATCGATACTGTAGGAAACTGCCTTATTAATATAATTGTATGCATTTGGATTGTACATAATTCTACGTATGTAGTTGGGGGTGACTTTTCTTAAAAGTCTTACATTATATTATACTATCTGATACTAGATGAATATATTTTGACGGATTAGTACACTTTGAATTGTCTAAATTTACAAACTTTGCATAATTATCATATCAATTAAGTATCATGGCTGTATAATACCAAAACTAAAGGACACATGTACTGACATTATGGACGAATTGAATATTCTGTCAATCTAAAATGTAGTAAATGAATAACCGCGAAAATTGAAGTACTAAGTAGAAAGTGTGGAAGGATGATAAATGTACGAATATAACGATGGCAACCTGTACTGGTTGGCCTAAAGTAGAAGTACTCTAAAATGACTCTGTATTTCATCTATGAGGATACTAGTAGAATATTGTTCAAACTTCACAAATATTCATGATGTAAAAATGATGTAAAATGATTCTTAAAACAATTGATGTAACTGGATAATTAACTGATTCAAATTATTTTAAGGACTAGCCGGAAGATCTATTCGCAGCCGCGTATAGACGTCAAGCCCGATTCATATTTTCTGTAACTGTATAATGATTGATTGAATAAAAATTCTTAGATATATATAAATGACTCTTGGACTTGGGTTGGAAAAGAATGGAAAAAAACGTAAAAAATATTTTGCTTTTTACTGACACTAACTGAGAGTGAAGGTTTAGGTAATCTAGAAGTAAACGTGCCTGTGCTATGTCATGCCCCATTAAGCCCCATTATTATAGTCCCCTCAACTCACCCCACCCACCCAGACCTATCTGACGGCTTGGTAATTGATGCCCAAGACACATGTCCATGTCTATAGTGTTATATCATATTACGCAACATTATACAATGATTGCATAACAATGATTAACCACATTATTATTAATATTTCAAATTATCATTAACACTAATTAGTACTTATTAAATTAATTAATTGCAGTACTATGCAAGTCTAGTAAGAGGCTCAGGTAACATCAGAGTTCATATAGAAATGTATCAGCCTATCGCCAACAGCCACGACCATTCTACAACTCATGTGTATCATTTGTATAATAAAATAGTCAGTCGGATCTTGGGATCTCAAGCTTCTGGTCTCTATTTATTTCTCCTTCTACAATAGCTCGACAATATTCTAAATATATATTCAAGTTATAAACCAAGTTATAACACTGGTGGGGAACCCGGGCATATTACGTAATATGATATAACAATACGAAACCATGCATTAATCCACAATTCACCATTCAGAGCTATTTCTTTTAAATCAAAGAAGTACCTATGTAGACTAGCATCAAGTCCCTCTGCCTATCTCAATGAGCGCACACAGCAAAGGCCTTACTGATGCGTGGGCGTCCGCTAGGCAGATTGATTCCTCAGTCGAGGACGTTGTGACTCTAATACGGTAGTTTTAATTCTTTTTCCTACTTTTGTTAATGAAAAAAAAACAAATCAAAGACTTATCCAAGTCTAGTACCTATGTAAGATGGTTAAAACATGATGGTACAGGTTCGGTATATTATATGGTATAGAACTTAATGAGAAAAAAAAATGATTGAATGCGAGACAAGATTCCAAAAATATATACTGAGAGGATGATGTTGTGTGTTCCGAAGAAAATGGCTGAATTTTATTATTGCCTGACTAGCAAATACCCGTGCTTCGCACAGGATTTGCTAGTGGGACAGTAGGGCCCACATCTTCCCACTCTCCTTGTTCCCTCTCCAACCATCTTTCTCTTTCAAGTTGTCTCTGTAAGTTAATATCTGTACTAACATTCATACCTCAAATGGAACCCTGTTAAGATGTTTTTTTGTCACTTTTGTATTGTTGTTGCCTCCCATTCCCTCCCCCCGCCCCTCTCCCCCTCCCCCCTCCCGCGGTATCTGACAATAACTCTTACTTGACCATCCTTTACATGTTACTTACATTAGTTGTTTCCTTTAGAAAACCCAAAATCCGAAAAAACATGAATGTAAACTGTCAACAGTTACTGATTCTGGTTCTTTAAAGCTGTATTCTCAGCTATTAAGACAAAACAAATCTTACCAAATTCACTCAGATTATGACTTATGGGTCTGATTGTCAGGAAATGTACAATTGGCCTTCACCAATCCTCTGAAATAACCCACATTTAAGGCAGAAATGAGCTTCAAAATGCAGTTTAACATAACAGAACTGATACTTTAAATCAATGCGATACCAAATAACTCAGATTTACCCGGTGTTCATCTTTTTTCAGTCTAATTTATCCCAATTTCCTAAACATGTAGAGTTGCTAATTGTACATTTTCTGAAAATCTGACCCATATACAAGATCAAAGCATCCATATTGGTCTATGGCAGTAATAACTGTAGAAGTTCAGTCATACAAATATCCCATGGCATAGCACCCAGTGCCAAGCAAATGACCATCGAGCCGAATCTTAGTTTATTGCGGAAGATCGTGACATGAAGGGTTTATTCTTGAGAGTAAATGTTCTGCATGAAACCAGTAAGTGCATTATTAACTCTCTGGTGTGTTGCCAACACCAACACTTTCTTCCACCCACTCTCATTGCCAACTCCAAACAACTTACTTCTGACGCCTGTCCCATCTGATTCAAGGCTGCCATAAAAGGGGACCACCCATTTTCTTTTTTATGAATTATATTTAACTTCAATTTAGGTTTTCACCTATACTCTTATGAGACTCATGAACATTTCAGTTTCAGTGAATCCCAAACGACTCTTTTTATTAAATGTTCTAAACAAGTTCAGAACCCAGTTTCAATATTACTAAACATTTTCATCTAACATCTAAGTGATTTAGAAATCACTTCATAAAGTCTCTCTTCTCTCTCTCTCCCTCTCTCTCTCTCTCTCTCCCTCTCTCCCTCTCCTCCCTCTCCCTCTCCTCTCTCTCTCTCTCTCCCCTCTCTCTCTCCTCTCTCTCCCTCTCCTCCCTCTCTCTCCCTCTCTCCCTCTCTCTCTCCTCTCTCTCCCTCTCCTCCCTCTCTCTCCCTCTCTCCCTCACCTCTCTCTCTCTCTCCCTCTCTCTCTCTCCCTCTCTCTCTCTCCCTCTCTCTCTCCCTCTCCTCTCTCTCCCTCTCCTCTCTCTCTCCCTCTCTCCCTCTCTCTCTCTCCCTCTCTCTCTCTCCCTCTCTCTCTCTCTCCCTCTCTCTCTCCCTCTCCTCTCTCTCTCTCCCTCTCTCTCTCTCCCTCTAGCTCTCTCTCTCTCCCTCTCTCTCCCTCTAGCTCTCTCTCTCCCTCTCTCTCTCTCTCCCTCTAGCTCTCTCTCTCTCCCTCTCTCTCTCGCTTCTCTCTCTCCCTCTCTCTCTCTCTCTCCCTCTCTCTCTCTCTTCTCTCTCTCTCTCTCTCTCTCCCTCTCTCTCTCTCTCTCTCCCTCTCTCTCTCTCTCTCTCTCTAACTGACTAAATTTAGCTTTAAAATTATATGGGTCAAGTTTTTCAGAAAATGTACAATACGCCTTCACCAATCCTGTCAAATAAGCCACATTTAAGACAAAAATGAGCTTCAAAATGCACTTTAACATAACAGAACTGATATGTTAAATCAATGTGATACCAAATATACTCAGATAGACCTGGTATTCGTCATTTTTTCAGCCTAATTTAGTAGAAGTTCCTAAATGTGTAGAGCTGCTAATTGTACATTTTCTGAAAATCTGACCCACATGTGCATGGTTGCCATGGCAAAAGATGAAAGGCACAGTCTTGGGTCGTGAATCATAGATTTTTGATTAGCAGCCAAAACAAATTATTGAGGTGTGTCTAGTGCAACGGTCGGAAAATATGAGAGAGCAAACCAGTGGAAGTGTGTGCAACACAAGTGAAGGAAGAATATGACACAAACCCGAGATGGTGTTCACTGATATTTTCCTTCAAGATTATGCTTTAATGAAATTGCGGTCAGAGTTTGAGATCAATGCCCGTTAATAGGGGATTTGCATAGCCGCCATTGTGAATCTTCATTTGCATGGAATTATGGGACTAGTAGTACATTCTAAAATCTATAGTAAACATGCCCTGTTCAGCATAGGATATTTATCAAAGCTCTAATGTCAATATCTATGTGTTATACATGTTCCCATGACACAAGTCCCCATCTTTCCCATCATACATCTAGTTTTCATAGACAATTAATAAAAGCTATGATATTGGTGAAAACGTTCTTCCAATTTTTGATAAGAATGTTGTCAAATACTTGTATGTCAGATTTCATGAAAATCCATCCCAGGATGCACTGTAACAGACATGCGCAGTGGCACATGCAAGTCCCCTATTGTTGAGGGACGATCGAGTGACTCAGTATTCAAGCATATTATTGAATTATCATAAATTTACCTAGGCCTATACATGTGTGTGAATTTGCTTAATTTTTTTTTTAACAAAATTAATTTTATTTCGTAGATATTTCACAATCTGTGATACGTTTCAAACATAAAAACATAAATTTAGAAACATAGGCAATATTTATAATTAAAACGTTATTCATGCATTGAATTTCATTGAAGTATTTTTTTTAAGATTTAGCAATTTCTTCTCAATTTACATAATCAAATAAGACACAGTCAATGGGCACGGTTAGGCGTTAGGGCCTTCCATGTTCAACATTACAGAAGACATTACAGAATCCATTTTTTAGTACATTTTTTGGCCTCCTAAAAACATAGTTATGATGAATTAGTATGATAAATGGTAAATATATTTAGATATAAATAGTAAAGATTGTAGAGGATTTAATTATACGTTAATCAACCACTTTCATACATCTCCATTAATCATCGCTTCCCTAAGAGGAATTGTACGTGAAATGACAGTTTATGATCACACACTAATTATTTTATCTAGATGTAAACCCTATAAATTCAGGGTGTGGGGGAAGACCGGGTCTGACCCGAACCACGTTAACTATGGCCATACCAGTTATTAACCTCAATAAATTTTGTTCAAAAATATATATTTTCAAAACAAGGGGTCTCAGTTGTGTCTTTGAATAAAATTGTTTCTACATCCTGTGGGAAGCTCCATACCAAAGGGGACATTTTGTGGCATGATCTGAAGTAAACAGCCTAATTGTTGCACTTAGTCCACCCACTACCTAGTCAACGTGTGAAAAACAACCTGTCCAAGGTCACCCATTTATATGTGGTACAAACATTACTTTTTGTTATTATTAAACTTCACAGTCGCTCCGGTTCCCTCAGGCGATGCCGACAGGGCGTCGACTGTTTTTGGTAGAAATGGGACTGATTCTCAGAAAATGTACAATTCACCTTCACCAATCTTCTCAAATAGTCCAAATTTCAGACAAAAATAAAGTTCAAATACAGTTCGACCTAACCAAACAGATTGCTAGAATCAATGCAATGCCAAATATACTCGAATTTACCTAGTATTGACCAAATTACAGCTTAATTTAGCAGAATTTACTAAATGTGTAGAGCTGCCAATTGTACATTTTCTGAAAATCTGACCCATGTACTAGTTGTTGCACTTAGTCCACCCACTACCTAGTCAACGTGTGAAAAACAACCTGTCCAAGGTCACCCATTTATATGTGGTACAAACATTACTTTTTATTATTATTTTAACTCCACGTTCGCTCCGGTTCACTCAGGCGATGCTGCTAGGGCGTAGAATGTTTTTGGTGGAAATATGTCTCATTCCCAGGCATTTATGGCTCCCCTTTCCGCCATAACTGACACTACTAAAACAACTTCCCTTATGGGTCAGATTTTCAGAAAATACACAATTGGCAGCTCTACACATTTAGGACATTTTGCTAAATTAGGCTGAAAAATGATGAGTACCAGGTATATCTGGGTATATTTGGTATCGCATTGATTTAAAGTATCCGTTCTGTTATGTTAAACTATGTTTTGAAGCTCATTTTTGTCTTAAATGTGGGTTATTTGAGAGGATTGGTGAAGGTGAATTGTACATTTTCTGAAAATCTAACCCTTATAATCCTCCCGGTCTCCCACACTGCTTGTGTTTTTTTGGTATTTTTGTTCACACGAGAACTTTATTACTGTGCTCCTGCAGCCGTGACCCGTGACTCTACAATATTAAAAAGTAATATACTCCCCCATGAATGTTGTACTTGAGTAAAAAGAGATGTTCATAATTTTTTTCCTGACATTTGTTTTTTTATTCAGGCAAAAGACAACAGTTACACTCTCACATGTCAATTATGATTTTCATTATGTCCTGAATAAGATGCAAATCTCTTACATTTCAGAGCTGCAGGGAAGAATTTAAGTAACAGTATTTCTTAACTGAATTAGGCTTATCATCTATCATATAACAAAATACAACTATTATGAATTGAAGGTATTTTGGTGAAGTTTCTCTACTTTATATGAGTTCCTTAATTACGAGATGAGATGGGTATGAAGGTTCCTGGCTATTTGTTTAATAATCAATACATGTACGGGGAGGTTGGTGAGATTGGTTGGTTATATGATATATACAATTTGATAATTTTGTATAATCCTTAGAATATGAGTCTTTTCATTTGTGGGTCAAGTCTTCAGAGAATGTACAATTGGCCTTCATAAATCCCCTCAAATACCCTAAATTTTAGACAAGAATCACGTTCAAAATACAGATCAACATAACCAGACAGATTTATTGAATGAATACAATAGAGGATACACTCAGATATACTCAGTATTTATCATTTTTCACTCGAATTTAGTCGAATTTGAAAGATTTGTAGAACTGTAGATTGTGATTTTCCATTGATTCCATAGATTGTGATCTTACTACCGACCGACTTCCCTTAATCTGCCCCCCCCGACACCCCCACCCAGCTTCCCCCCACTACTTGTGGTTTTGTGTTGCTTTTTTCCTCTCTTGTGCCTGCATTTTCTATTTAGAAATAACCTAGTATAAATACAGGTTAACTAACGAGTGGGATGAAGGAGCGTGAATATTGCACGAATTACCTATTTTTTTTTTTTATTACAAATAAGGCCAAACATTTACAATTCACCTTTAGGAGAATACGCATACCCACGCTGTGGATATATTCCTGCTTTGCCTTCTATTCCATCTATATTTTAAATATCCTCAAATTACAATATCAAAAAATATACGACAGCCTTCTATACACATCTTTGGCTACAATTACTTCTTACACATTGGTATATATGTTCTTGTATCATCCAATACATCAAATTCTCTTATATAATTCTTCAATACGTTCTAGATAATTCTTATGCAGCAACTTTTTCATTAGACACTCACAATTGCCTAGTCCTCAAAGGACTTTTATACATTAAAAACGGGGGAGATAGTAAAAAGAACTATTCATCTTTCAGAGATAAATATGTTCAGACCTCATCTTGTTCATCAATAATCTTCCAATTGATATCTTTCCTTCAAGAGAAAAGCAAAAAATCTAAATTATGACTATTTCTTGTCAATTCAGGTAGATCATTTCATCTCTAGCCTATGCTATCATGAAAATAGAAATAAATTGAGTAATAAATTTGGATTTTACCGGTAATCTTAGTAAAGAAATCACTAGTGAAATACGCACTATGCGTAAATCACTCTAGATACGTTGTTTTCAGAACAAGTGCGCGTTTAATAAAGAGGTGTTCATCATTCATATATATGGGTCAGATTTTCAGAAAATGTACAATCCGCCTTCACCAATCCTCTGAAATATCCCACATTTATGACAAAAATGAGCTTCAAAATGCAATTTAACTTAACAGAACTGATACTTTAAATCAATGCGATACCAAATATACTCAGATATACCCGGTATTCTTCATTTTTCAGCCTAATTTAGGAGAATTTCCTTAACTTGTAGAGCTACCAATTGTACATTTTCTGAAAATCTGACCCATACATATCATTGTTTGAGGGTTTTTTCCAACACCGGATCTTTATTCAATACGACAACAAATACTGTTCAATCCCGGGAGATTTGGTAGAATTAATGTGATGTCCCCCTAGCTGGGCCCACCCCCATCGTGCAAGGCGGATGCTCACAGTAAACGCTCCTTCTTATATGTGGGTCAGATTTTTAGAAAATGTACAATTGGCAGCTGTACATATTTAGTAAATTCTGCTAAATTAGGCTGCAATTTGGTCAATACTAGGTAGATTCGAGTCTATTCGGCATTGCATTGATTCTAGCAATCTGTTTGGTTAGGTTGAACTGTATTTTGAACTTTATTTTCATCTGAAATTTGGGTAATTTGAGAAGATTGGCGAAGTTGAATTGTACATTTTCTGAAAATCTGACCCATATATATATGTTCATGTTTAAATTCAAGAAAACTTTCCTAATTTGTCTTTATGTAATACATATGGGTTATGTTTTGTTCCTTTTCTACCAACAGGCGGCAGGAAAACAAAGTTGTAAAAGCCCAGACGCAGGTTAAGGAAAATAAAAGTTTTTAAAAAAGAAAAACAAAATACTGTTCCTCTGAGCGGATAACATCGAGATTACATCTGCTCCATCTCTTCGTATGTGTTTTTAAAGCTGTTTTTTTCTACCATATCGGCCTAAAAATTGACTAAAAACTATTAATATTCAATATAATTAGAAAATTCTCTTTTCCTTCCTTAGAAGGTGTATTGCTACCTATCTAGCCGTGATTATCGCTAAGGTCAGCATAAAGCTTCCTCAAGATTTCTGACCATTCTTCAATTACCGACGTTAGCTTATTTTGGTAAATATGACTCAGCATCTGGCGCTTATGCAGGGACTCCACTATGGGAAAACGGCAAAAAACGGCTGCGACGAATTTTTCGCGACGAAATATCTAGTTAGATATTATGCAATTGTTGGCAACAAATAAATGTGTTGCCGACAACCTATTTTACCCCTCTTCCACTAGTGATTTTTGTGCGCCGAATTTTTAGGCATGTCAGCGACACGTTTTGCCTGTCAGTGCCGTTTTTTTCTATAGTGGAGTTGCCCTATTCTGCTATAGCTGATCTTGTGCAATCCTCCTTTTCATTTGAATTTCAATACTATATTTATTATATTACTAATTGCTTTCTGAATGGTTGGAGAGATTCGGACACACAATGGATTGTGCTGAAAAGAGGGAGTTGGAAAAAACAAACATTCCTGACTATTATGAACACTACTGTATCATATTAATGTTTATGTTTTAATCTAGTCCCATTTCATCAGTTACAGATTACAGATAATGTTTTCAGCAGACCTACTTAAATATTATTCAATAAATCAATATACATACTGCTTACATTAATAAGAGTGATTCATATACTTGATATGATTATAAAAAGACAATATGAAATATTATAAACCTCGATGGTACAGGCAAATCGTAAGAGACTTTCGCTTCAGCAATTACAGAATGAATAACAAATTTAATAAAGAATAGTCTTTAAAGAACAATATCTGTTACAGTGCTGGCGCCTAGCGGTTGCTACCGATGATATATTTCCTCTAGGGCTGCCACCTGACGGTTTATGGCCAGAAATGCTCAATAATTATTAATCATAAATAACAAACTTATCGAGCTAGGGTAACATCATCTCAAGGTCTAATAAAATAGTTAAAATTCCTTAGATCATTTGTACCCTTGGATTACTCAGATAAGCATAAATACATTGACAGGAATGAAATTTGGTACATGTGTCAGATTTTCAGAAAATGTACAATAGGCAGCTTTACACATTAAGTTCTGATAAATTAGGCTGCAATTTGGTCAATACTTGGTAAATTCGAGTACATTCGGTATTGCATTGATTCTAGCAATCTGTTTGGTTAGGTTGAACTGTATTTTGAACTTTATTTTTGTCCGAAATTTGGTTTTTTTGAGAAGTTTGGCGAAGTTAAATTGTCCATTTTCCGAAAATCTGACCCATATAACAAGAATGATTAGCACTGTATGGATTACATTATGCCCAGTGTTATAACTCCTCTAGGTGGCTTTCACTTTAACGAACCATGGATACTGTACTGTATGGAATCGTTATGTGTCTTTACATGTCCTCTTACTTTATTAACATTATTAACTAAGTCTAAGTCTAAGATTGGCGAAGTTGAATACATAACATGATGCATAACAACCTGAGAATGAAAGGATTTTGACCAAGGATTCTTTTGCCAAAGTATTTTGAAAAATATATTTTTTTTTGTGATTAGCAATATGGGAGTTGCATAGCCGCCATTTTGGATCTTGATTCGCATGGAATTATGGGACTAATTATGGGAATTAAGGGAGTAAAACTTATAGAAAACATGTCATTTATTATACGCGCATTCTATATGAGACGTGCTATAAAAATATTCATATAGGACGTGTCCTATATGAAATGTAGTTTTCTAAAAATAGCTCTGTCAGTTATGCTTCGCGGAGCTTTGGCTCTCCGCGGAGCATGTAAACAAATCCCCGCAATCGGTAATCCACCCGTGATTCTGGTACTATGATTATAGAAATACATAATAAAAACCATATCATCAAACCATATCATCAAATCAAGCATTAAATTCTCTATCCAATGATATAGATTTTATTAATGTAGCTCAAGAAATGGCCACAATATGAACCTTTTAAGTTAACAATATAAATAGGCCTATATTAACGAAGCTGTCAGCGGGGCTGTCAGTGGGGCTGGCAGCGGGGCTCTCTGTGCTTCTTTAATATTTTTTCAGTGATATTTGATGACATATGATCAAATTTTATGCACATATAATAAATATAGAATGGAACTCGCCAGCAATAATCGAAAATCCCATTCTCTCTATGTATAGCATGGGATATATCTGTGCTCTACTGTCAATATGTGTTATACATGTTTACCTAATACAAGATTTTCATCTTTCCCATAATGCATTTGGTTTCCTTGGATCATTTACACGAGCTTTGATATTGGTGACAGCATTCTTGCAATTTTTGATAAAATTGTTGCCAAATATTTTTATGTCAGATTTCAACAGAGTCTATCCTGTGATGCACTATAACATACATGGGTCAGATTGTCAGAAAATGTACAATTGGCAGCTGTACACATTTAGGACATTTTGCTAAATTAGGCTGAAAAATGATGAGTGCCAGGTATATCTGAGTATATTTGGTATTGCATTGATTTAAAGTATCAGTTCTGTTATGTTGAACTGCATTTTTGTCTGAAATGTGGGTTATTTGAGAGGATTGGTGAAGGTGAATTGTACATTTTCTGAAAATCTGGCCCACATGTATGCATAGTGGCACATGCAAGTCCCCTATTACAACTGCAATATTTTCATGTTGAAGTCTATTACAACTGCAATATTTGTATGTTGAAGGCTATTACAACTGCAATATTCTTATGTTGCAGTCTATTACAACTGCAATATTGTTATGTTGAAGGCTATTACAACTGCAATATTTTTATGTTGAAGGCTATTACAACTGCAATATTGTTATGTTGAAGACTATTACAACTGCAATATTTGTATGTTGAAGGCTATTACAACTGCAATATTGTTATGTTGAAGGCTATTACAACTGCAATATTGTTATGCTGAAGGCTATTACAACTGCAATATTGTTATGCTGAAGGCTATTACAACTGCAATATTGTTATGTTGCAGTCTATTACAACTGCAATATTTGTATGTTGAAGGCTATTACAACTGCAATATTCTTATGTTGCAGTCTATTACAACTGCAATATTGTTATGTTGAAGGCTATTACAACTGCAATATTGTTATGTTGAAGGCTATTACAACTGCAATATTGTTATGTTGAAGGCTATTACAACTGCTATATTTTCATGTTGAAGGCTTGATACAATCACTATTCTCCGAGGGATCTGTGTCGATGGTAGAGCTAGCTAGAATCCCTGAGAATGTGGATGTAGAATTATTAAGAGGCTAGGGCTAAGTATAGCCTAGAATTATGTAATAAGAAGAGCAGAGGTTTGTCCTGTTTAGACATAACTTTTATTAAGAGAAACATGGGTTTATATATCATCATACATGTCAGTGCGCATGCGTGCGCATGCGTAATTAATAACCAATCATCATACATATATTTACCTTCATTTGCATTATCCAATAATCATGAGTATACCTAATTTGACCACAGGGGGTCGCTTATGTTACACCAATAGGATAAGGTATGTAAATATCTGGCTCAGTCTCCTGCAGAGCTGACCAATGATGTAATCTACCAATCAGGTGTTACCTTAATTGGGTCAACCCAGATAATTACCATGTTGGTCCTTGGTGGACCCCTAGTGGGATATTGCCCAACTAGTTACCTAGACTTGTACTAGTCTATAAGTTTATTCTTAATGTTGGTAATATGATATAATCATATTTAATAATTAATGCTAATTTATGCCATATCCTTATGTAATATTATGTAATCTTATGTAATGCGATATTGGCATTTATCGTTCGTGACATAACGCCCCCAACTTCAATGGGTGACTCTCCGTAGTCACTTTCTTAATCTAGTATTTGTGGAAACATATATACATACAATAGAAGATACATCTCATGTTACAAACCATTTAATTATAGTTTGGATTTTAATAACCCCAAACTTTAGTGCTTCTTAGCCTCGTTCATTACTCCGATATATTTTTGTATTGTACCTTGACACGTCTGCCTATGGGCCGGGCGTGGCGACATTTGTCAAATGGTTACAACAAATTTATAGAACGTGGGTAAAACCTTGCTACCTTTCGTAGTCTTATATATATATAAAATATAACGCTTATTTACACTCTAACACTTCTTGTTAACTTCTCTTTTTGTGAGAATTTGTGTATCGCGTTTATATTACTGTTTTCCCTTTTTCAAATCGTAGAGTGTTATGTAATACGGGCTGTTGGCCTCTGCACTTGAAACTTGGTAATCGTAAACACAAAGTTAATATTCTAGTAAATCAACTATGACTACACATATGATATCATTCACGTAAATAATCTAAAAATGGCGATTCCTCCTTGTTTATACCTTTGTTGCAACTGGAATATATCTATGCACTGAAATATACAATCGTTTGAACAGTACATGTTTTTATGCAATTTTTAATTCATAGGTAAGACAATTCCCTTATTATCGAAAACTGGTTGTCAAATGTTGTCTATTTCAACTTAGTTTTTTCCCTTATTCTGCTGATATGTCTGAAGGTTTGTACGCTAGAGCCTGGGTGAAGTTATAGATTAAACTGTTTACGGGTAGTTCAGGTTCTTCTATTTCTATGTTTACCGCACAACTTTCCTTGATTTCTGGATAATTCTGTGGAATGGTGATCGGATGAGAGAAGTTTGAGATCATAATGAGACGTTTGGGCACCGTGTCGTCGAGCAGCATGTTTTTCATTGAGAAATGCGCTTTCCTCGGTATTCTCATGTCTTTTGGTAAGTAAAAATCGTGATCCTTCTCATTTATCCTCATTTTTAGTGGTCCTGACCAGTCTATGTTGACTCTGGATTGTAGGCAGGAGGAAAGTTCGATGTTCTGGATGTGTGGGGCAGATATTGGTGAGATGATATCCATTTCATGAGGAATTTCCAGTAGTGGAATCGAGTAGTGTGGGTTTCCGTACATTTTGAGAGTTATGTGTGGGGTTGTTCTTGTTTTTCTTGATATTAAGCCGATGCGTTTTGCAAAGCACTGTTTACACTTCCTTATGATTTTGATGGCTATATAGATAAATATAACTATCATGAAAGCTGCCAGTAAGTTCTTGGTATCTTTGTGCGTCATTATTTGATCTATAATTTGTGGGACTTGGGTTGGGATGGGTAGTTGGTGAATGTATGAGGAATTATGCTGTTTTGATATAATGTCCTCTACTTCTGCTAAGAATTTGTATCCCGTCGCTGCCCTACTGAAGGCTATGATAGGTGCCGCCCTGTGTGTGCGGAATAAGGCGAACAATGCGAGAAGGGTTGCTATACATGAAAATATTGGAGATAAATAATCCCAAGCTGGATTGTTGAATAATGTTGATATCCAAGATTTTTCTTCCATTTTTGCCTGGATGTGTGGTATGGGTAACTCTGTCGCATTCTTTAATAATGCGTTAGCAAAAGGTAGTAAGTCTACTTTCGTTGATTCATCCATCAGTGGTTTGTGGACGAGATTTGACAGGAATTTTGTAATGTTCGGAGGTGAAAATTGTATGGGCTTCTTGTGCATGCTACTAGCACTGAATGATTTCATGTCAATTTTTATGGCATTCATAAATGGCAGGTTTGCCGTATGTAAATGGTAGTGAAATGATATACTAGTGTTGCATGGGAGCCTGGAGTTAGGTATTGATATATCCCCTATTATCACCGTACAAAAGCATGGAATGCCCAAAATTATTGTCGGTGTCGCTCTGTGTTGGCTTGCTGGCCTCCCATGGCATACCATACTATAATATTTTTCATTAGTTGTTATAAAATATTCGTCTTTGGAGATAGCAATAATGTTTGTTTCTGGCATGGCGACCGGATTTATGAAAAACTTACATTTCTCGTAGATAATGTCCGGTAGGTTCAGGTATGCCGCTACAACACATGATGGTGAAGTTCTATGTATCCTAGGGATTGTTCTTCTGCATATCCTAATTGCTTCTCCGTGACATGCTTGTAGGTCCATAGCGCTTAATTCCAGGAATAGTCTCTCGTCTGTCGAGACTGCTATGAAATCAACCTTGTTATTGATCGTTGTGGTCCCCAAGGTTGGCGTTGAATTTGTATTTATGGGAATGGGAATAGCTATGATTTGATAAATGTTGAATACCGCTTCGGTGGAGGATATGATAATCGGAATATGCACGTATAGTAGCTTATTGCTGTACATAAACACAGATACTTTTTGTGAAAAGTAGTATTCAATGTTAGTGACCGCTACTTTTGATCCTGGAGCGGAAATTTTAAGCTGAATGTCTACACTGTTAATATATTTTTCTAATAGTACTGGATCTATTAAATCTGGGGTTAAGATTCCCGTTGATAGCAGGCGAAGTGAGTTGGATACTGACGTTAGTGATTGGAGGAATTGCGATCTGTGACTTAGTGTCGATATTGCTTCCATTAGCAAAGCTAGTTGCGACCGTTTAGATTCCAAGAATCCATATTTGTAGCCATATCAGTCAGTGCTCCATTCAAGATACTGTGTTCTGATATATATGTATTTCTGAAGGAATTTTGTTCTTTAATTACTTTCTGTAATAACTCCGCCGTGCCCACATTTTGGTTTTTAAAAGCTCGTAGTACGTAATCAATATTGGCTAGTGCCCCTGCTATGTTATCAATATCCTGCATTGTTGCTAAACCGAAGACTCCTTTAAACAAATCTCCTAGGAATCCAAAAATAGCCTCTCTCTTATTCCTGTCGGTTTTCCTAGAGATTGGGTTTGCTAAGAACAGTTTTATGGTATCCATAGTCTGTCTTGTCTGATTATGGATGTCTGCAATCATTTTGTCTATAATTGTTGCCTGTTTTACTAAAGTTTCTGATAGATCCTCCTGGTAAGGAGAAGGATACGATAGGAATGACATTTCCTTTGCGAAAGAAATTGCTGGTTTTGGTAAGGCGGGAATGTCATATGGAACTGCCAGCACCATTTCTGTCATATCGTGACCATTGACGATTGGTGCCGGTAGTGGTTCAAATAGTATACCTATGTTGTGTCGGAGGGTTGGTTTTGATGCTTCCAGGTAAGAGATGCAAGATATCAGCCCCCATAGGAGGAGGATAATCCTTTAAAACAATAAAACAAAGGAGTTTTTAAGAATCTTGCCAATATGGTACTAAGTTGTACCTAAATTCCTGAATCTCAATTACTAATTTCAACTGAAATTTCACGTAAAATATTACCAATAAAATAAGTCTGCCATTTTATCGTTGCATAGTAATACGTATATGTATATAAGTATAAGATAAATTACCTAGCCATTGCAAATCAATGAGTGCTCGGTCAAACTATCCTCGGCGAGTTGTCTAGCTGTAGGTGTTCGTGTTGCAATAGTAACTATTGTACTGAGGTGGGATGGGAATGGTTAAGCTTTATACCTATCTGCCATGTCTTTGCGTGGCCAGTGGGTTGGCTATGCCCCTGTGTCTATTATCTTAGACATCGTAGGTTTCCAGCTTATTGAGTGTATTCAGTCTTTTAGCTTCTATTGAGGTGCTAAAGCCAGACGAAGCTTCTCGACCCGCAAGTCGCTTAATCCATATGGTATCGCGAAAACGCATATGGTCTGCTGTAACACCTGCTATTATGTTTGTCTGTAAGGGGGGGAATGCTTTTGTATTCTGGTTTGGGATTAGGATTTGTGACGGCAACATCTGACACCTGAGCTTTCAATTGACAATCGCTTGTTTGCCTGCCTATGCTTGTGGTTTCGGTAATTATCAATGTGACATGCAATTATAAAGAATGTGCGAACGACTGGCTAGACATTGTGTCTGGCATTTCTGCCAGCTTTTCATAAATAAAACAATAGTATGTATTAGAATAACGATCGATAAATTGATGTTAGTTTTGAGGATTTTATCGTCGTTTTTGAAGTTTAGAGTGTGAGGGTCTAGGCGATATAATTGGGTCTGTCTTCATAAGATTGTCCTTGGGAACTAAAGTCCCTTCTTTTGTTTTCCAGTTCTTTTGTAGATGTTTAGGTACTGCTTTGATTAATCTACTTGCAAAGGGATTTTCAGAAACGTCCTGTACCCGTTTTAAACGATCTACGTGGTGTGGTCTCCTAGTCAATTTGTTTGTTAAGATATCCCTTAGTATTACTGATGTCGTAGATACAAATTTGCAGACCAAATATGGTCCCGAGAATGTCCTTTGTAATTTCTTACAAGAATGTTTCTCGATTAGATTTGGGACTAAGATATAGACTAGGTCTCCCGGTTGGATTTTTGTGTAGGTGGCTGATTTGTCATGCTGAGTTTTCATCTTAAGCTTTTGACTTGCCTGCCTATTCACAAGTGTTTCATTTGCTAGATGCTGTGCAATTACCTTGTCTTGTATAGACTTAATGGTTGTTTTTAATTCCGGATCTAGCTTCAATGATGAGTTGAGTATTGTGTTTGGGTGTCGGCCGTGAATTAAATAGTAAGGGCTAAAACCAGTTGTCTGGTTTGCTGTAGCATTGAGGGAGAAAACTATGTGTTGGAGGTATGTACTCCAATCCGCTTGGTTTTCCATAGAATATGCCCTCAAAGCTGTGTTCAAACTCGAATTGTAACGTTCTACAAGCCCATTACTTTTTGGCCTAAAGGGTGATGAGAAGATTTGTTTTATACCATATTTAGAGCATCCGTTTTTAAAGATTTGCCCTGTATACGACGTGCCATTGTCTGACTGGAGGGTTTCTGGAACTCCATGCTTGCAGATCAGACTTTCTACTAGCCCTGCTATGGCACTATGTGAATCTATGGTTTTCGTTGGGAAGGCTAGACAAAAACGGGAATAGTAATCTAGAATTACGTGTACATATTTGTAGCCTTCCTTGCTTTCGGGTAATGGTCCTATTGCATCTATACACACTTGTTGGAACGGGTATGATGCTGGCGCCCTCAGAGTTAAAGGGGATTTCTGAGTTTTCTTAAGCTTCTTTGCTTTTAGACATGTGTCACATGAATTAACATAATGCTTGATGTCTCTATTCATATAACGCCAGTAGACCTTAGGGAGCATTGCTGATAGCATTTTTAGTTGCCCCACGTGGCCCGCTAATGGGTCATCGTGAAATATGTACAATATATGATCAATCCAGTCGTCTGGAATTACAATCTGTAAACTCAGGTGACCATATTTCTTCCACATCTCCACTGAATGGTGCATTAGTACATGTTCTAACACAATAAAATTCTTGCTATTTGAAAGAATATACCTTGCCATCTTTTTGTCTTCTGGTAATGATTCTGTTTCTAAATAGCTGATCATAAGTGCAATGTATTCGGTCTTGGCTTGTTCACGTTTTAGGTTACTGAGGGAAAAGCAATTATCTTGCGTTCTTGTTAGTATCTCAGATATGTCTGTAAATTCCCTAGTTGCCTGATCTTTCATTGATTTATTTGATAGATCTTTATTTGAATCTTTCTTTTCGACCGCTAATACATCTCTGGTTCGTGCTTTCTTTTAAGCGTCTACAATGACTGCCGCGTCCGAATTTTCCCGTCGCTCTATAGCACTGAGTTCTATGGCGTCAATTCTATTTGGGATAAATTCGGGCGCCATAGGATTTAGCTTGCCTAAGGTGCTTTCTTTTGAAACTTGTATTTCGTTTAGGATATCTGGTGTCAAGAAAGGTTGTTGATGTAACTTGGTTATACCAGCACTCTCATAGTCTGAGTTTGTCTTAATCAGTGGTTTTTCTGAAAAATTCGGGTGATTTGCTGGGTATAACCACCTTGGAATCTTCAGGTCCAGGTTTGAAGTCAAAATCGGGTTGTAATTGTTTGTAGGATTCTCCTGACACCAAGATAATTCGCAATCACAATAAATGTGATGAGTTGAGTCATGTTTCAAGATACCTTTCTTTGCTTCGTTAAGGTTTTTGACAAGTATTGGTGGATCGCTGGTTGAGAAAGTTTTCTCCTGCTGCGTCCTACCAAAGTTGACTCTTGTAGCTACCCTAATCCTTTTTGCTTTTGGGGGAAGGGAAGTCATTGCTTCCTTCTCTGTGTATGCCCTTCTAGATAAAACATCAGGTCCTATGTTGTTCTGACCTTTGATATGGTGTATTTGAAAGGAAAATTGCTGGATTTCCAGCGCCCAACGTGCCATACGATTTTTGTTTTGTTTGTTTGTGAGAAGGGGTATTAAAGCGGCGTGGTCTGTGTATAGTTTGAATTCTCTGCCTTCCAAATAATGCCGAAAATGAAGTACAGAGTAGACTACCGCTAATAGTTCTTTTTCCGTGGTATTATAATTCATTTCATGTTTCCTCAGACATCGGCCAGCAAATGCAACGGGTCTAATTAAGCCCTGATCATCCATCTGGGATAACACGGATCCCACTGATATATTAGAAGCGTCACATGCTAGAATGAATTGTTTGTCAAAGTTAGGATAGTGTAGTAATGCATCCTCGCATATCGCTCTTTTCATGCTGTTGAAGGCATTTTCACAAGCCTTATCCCATTGGAATTTGGAGTTGGCTTTTGTGAGAGCGTATAGGGGTGTGATTATTGTACTAAAATCCTTTATAAATCTCTTGAAAAATTGACATAATCCATTGAATGATCTTACTTGACTGACTGTCTTTGGTCTAGGAAAAAAACGTAAGGCCTCAATTTTCTCTGGGCATGGCTGTATACCTTGTGGGGTCACTACCATACCCAGGAAATTCATCCTGTCTAAGAAGAATTCGCATTTTCTGCGTTTGAGCTTTAGTCCTCCTTCCCTTAAAGCCTGAAAGACATTGCTCAAATCCCTAAAGTGATCTTCCTTAGTTTTAGATAGTATCAAAAGGTCGTCCAGGTATGGAATTGCACATTTATACTGAAGCTTATTTAAGATCATTGTTACCAATGCGCAAAAGGCCTGCGGGGAAGTTTTTAGACCCATCGGAAGTACTTTATATCTATACTTTTTACTGTATAAGCAAAAAGCTGTGAAATCTCGGGATTTTTCTTCTAAGGAAATTTGATGGAACCCTTGTTGGGCGTCTAGTTTGCTGAAGATAGTGGGACGTAGATCGCCGACATATTCTAACGATTCGTCTGCTCTTGGGGAAATTAGGGCTTGATTTATCAGGTGAGCGTTAACATACCTGAAATCTGTAACTAACCTCTGGCCACCATCCGATTTTTGAACTAAAAATGATCGGCTTGACCAGGGACCTGTCCTTGTTTCCTCAATTACTCCTTGAGCTTCCAATTTATCACAAACTTCATCAAATGCT
Organism: Sthenelais limicola; assembly: GCA_942159475.1. Taxonomy (NCBI): domain Eukaryota; kingdom Metazoa; phylum Annelida; class Polychaeta; order Phyllodocida; family Sigalionidae; genus Sthenelais; species Sthenelais limicola. The sequence goes on from OW804098.1 coordinate 9,806,899, forward strand.
TGGGCTTTCTCGAGTGTTGTTCTAAAAGGTAACATATGGCATGGTGTAGTGTCCGGCTTCATATGTAACGAGTGTTCGTACAATTTTGTTACCCCTAGTTTGTTGTCCGGACCTACAAAAACGTCATTATATTTATCAAGAATTTTCTTCAATCTTTCCTTTCCCCTACTGTCTAGCACAGATGATGGAGATACGTTTGGGGTGGAATCGATTGAGATATTGGAGAATTCATTAATTTCAATATCTGAATCGGCGTCAGAATCTGAAAATGACTCATCCAATCTTGATTGTTGTCCGTCAGCACCGCTTGACTGGACATTATTGATAGAATCGATAGTTTGTTTTAAAGCCTCAGGTACCTTGGAAATTTCGTTTTCCTTTACCTTAGTGAAAAGCCCTAAAATCTGACCCTTGTATATTTTATATGGGCTAGAGGCTGTGTTTAATAAGACTACTGGATGCCTGTTATTTTCACACGGTCTTACCATACTTCTTTGTACGATGAAGGGTACTGTCACCCTTCTATTCATATTGTCTACGATACCATCCTCATTGATATCGTAGATCGAGGTTATTTCACCTGTAACTGCATACTCGGAATGTGGGGGTATTGTTACCGCTTTTATAGCTCTCACCGGCATGTGCCCGGGAGAAGGATCTATTTCAAAATTGATGTGTGCCTTGTATTTTCTAAAGAAATCACATCCAAGTATGACTGGCCTGTTGAGATTAGGTATAACAGCAAAATGATGGGTGAACTTGCTACCCTGAATATTAAATTCTAGCGTTGCTAACCTTTTGACATGCACAACCCCTCCATCAGCTACATAAATTTTCCAGGTAATACGCTTAGTTTTAACAAATTCCCTTTGAGAACATCGCACTAGTAGGCGGTCGTTTATTGCTGAAACTGAAGCTCCTGTGTCCACAAGAGCTGGAATATCTAATTTATAACCTATAATTCTTAGACAACCATTTTCAATAATAGCAGATATGGGAATTGTCTTACCTATCTTGCTGGTTTGCTTGAGAGTTATTGTTGCATTGTCCTCAACCTTCTTGCCTGTGTCCGTCGTAAATATCTTTTCAATATCATAACAAATAGGCACACTATCATCGTTATCCGTATCAAAGTCCATGGGAATGTTCTTTTTACCATTTGGTAAAGTCTCTTGCCCGACAGAGAGTTTTGCACCAGGTCCAATTGGCCCTAATAAGCCTGGTGATTGCCGTTTCCCTGTTGTCTGTACTGTAGAAATTGCTGAAACTCAGTCATAAGTTGGTCGTTCATCCCAGAATTCCCTTGCTGATTCTGGTATTGGGGCTGCTGGTAGCCATTGTTCCAGCCACCATTCCATCCTTGGTTGTTTTGGTTTCCCTGATTATTCCAATCTTGGTTGTTCTGGTTTCCTTGATTATTCCAATTACCCTTTCCTTTGCCTCTCCAATTGCCTCCTCGTCCGCACTTGTTTCCGTTCCAGCGGCCTCTTCCTCGGCCTCTGCCTCGGCCGCGCCCGTTGCCGCCCTGTCCTTGGTCCTGATCCATGGCCTGGACTGTTTCTGTTGCAGCTACCTTAGGCTCCTCCTTCTGTTTGGATAACATATCAATTTTGTCATGGAGTGATTTGATCTCTTCTTTGTGTGATTTAGTTAAATCAGCACATGTCTTTGCGAGGATGGCTGACAATTCACTTGTGTCTAAGGCTGGGTCTTTCCTAGACTTCTCACTGGCTTCTGCTGTCTTTGCAGATTTAACCGCCGCGTCGTAGGTGACTGGGTTTTGTGCCAGAACAATCGGGGCAAGATTTGGACGTAGCCCCTCTATGAGCTTTTCTATAGCTCCGTCCTCATTTATAGCTCTAGCAGATATTATATCACGTAGGTATAAGGAATAATCCTCTACCGTTTCTGTCTTACCCTGTTTCCTCACTTGGGTAATTCGGAGATTTCTCTCATCTGGCCGAAAATAAGCTATCATGGCGTCTGATATCGCTCGGTAATTGTTCCTATCATTCGCTGGGATGCGTATATATCGTTCATACCACTGCCTCGCTTTCCCATCTAAATATGTAGATAAATATCGGGCTAGAGCTGGCTGGTCGTTAAGATAGGCCTGCGTGATATAGTGGTGGTATCCTTCCAGGAATTGGGCCGTATTTACAGTCAATGTAGGTCCCTTAAACACTTCTGGTTTTCTCAAGTTGGGGTCCTGAGCCCTCATCGCTACCAGAGCTTGAGCGAGCTGAGCGTTGGCCGGCTGTGGAGGTTCCTCGGGGCGGCCTGCTCGGAAAGCCGCGTCTATCCCTCGTTGAATCCTCTGAGCCAGGTCTGGCTCTCTCTCCAGGAGCTGTTCGCAAAGTCTGTCATTAATAGCCTGGTCGAGTACCCTTCGAGCTTCTGCTATTTCTGCTTCGTTCATGTTGATATGATGGAATTGTAGAGCTATATTTTCAAATTCGTTTGGTTCACGATATCGTTGAGCAGGATCCTTCCTCTTATACTTTCTCTTCTTCGGGCTAACCTTGGTAACTACCCTGTTACGTAGGGTATGTGTCGCCAGGTTTAACTATTTAGGTTTTCCACCATTTGATACAATCACTATTCTCCGAGGGATCTGTGTCGATGGTAGAGCTAGCTAGAATCCCTGAGAATGTGGATGTAGAATTAATAAGAGGCTAGGCTAAGTATAGCCTAGAATTATGTAATAAGAAGAGCAGAGGTTTGTCCTGTTTAGACATAACTTTTATTAAGAGAAACATGGGTTTATATATCATCATACATGTCAGTGCGCATGCGTGCGCATGCGTAATTAATAACCAATCATCATACATATATTTACCTTCATTTGCATTATCCAATAATCATGAGTATACCTAATTTGACCACAGGGGGTCGCTTATGTTACACCAATAGGATAAGGTATGTAAATATCTGGCTCAGTCTCCTGCAGAGCTGACCAATGATGTAATCTACCAATCAGGTGTTACCTTAATTGGGTCAACCCACATAATTACCATGTTGGTCCTTGGTGGACCCCTAGTGGGATATTGCCCAACTAGTTACCTAGACTTGTACTAGTCTATAAGTTTATTCTTAATGTTGGTAATATGATATAATCATATTTAATAATTAATGCTAATTTATGCCATATCCTTATGTAATATTATGTAATCTTATGTAATGCGATATTGGCATTTATCGTTCGTGACAGGCTGATATTCCATGCAAACTGTGAGGATGAGTCAGTGGGGCCTGCAGATATCTAGGCTTCTTGTGTGTTTGGGATTCGTCACAGGAATAAAGGGTGAGTGTCAACTTCTACACTTGCATGCTTTCATGATTAATTGAAAATTAATTTGATTTCTGACCCACACCCCGCCGTTAAGGAACACACTGGAAGACCTGGATTTATATTCAGATTTATGGATTCTATTAGAATTTTGATTTGAATTGAATTGAATGAGTATTCGCCATGTAAGTTACAGCTCTGCATTTGACATGACAACGAATATACATATATATAACAATGATATGAAGAATAAAAACAAACATTTTAGAATATTTTTATTCCATCTCCCTATATTATTTGAAAAGAAAGCACTGCCAATGCCATGTTAAGTGTCGCTCCCACAAGAGCTCATAGATAAGAACAAAATGATGAATCTGAATTATCTTGTTTTACAGCCCAACTTTGTGATCCAACTTTGTTAACCATCGCCAATGCCAAGCCAGTATATTATGCAGATACAGATATGGTAGCCCTTGCAGGCGTTGTCTACCTTGTTTGCGATCCTGGATTCTTAACTGTAGATGGGGAGAATCATGTAGCAGCTACGTGTGGTACCCCATGGACATACGACCCAACAGATGGATGTTCTGTGGATATCACAGGTAAGTTGGAGTTGGAACTTGTCAATAGAACAACTGTAATTGTGATCTATTTTAGGAAAATGAGTCAAAAGTCGCAAAAAATGGATTTTGAGATACCATTATATTTGAAAAGATGAGATCAAGTCGATTCCAAGGATAGTAAACAGTCTAATAATCTAATAAGTATTTCTAGATTTTAAGCTTGATATTTTCGTTTTTGAAAAAAAAAGTTTCCCATATTTCTGGGGGTCAATAAACAGTAAAGTAACTAAATGTAGTCATATAAGGACCTTTAAAACGAAAGGATATATATTACATAGATTGTCCTGAAATTTGATACATAGATTGATATAGCCATAAGTGATGAACCCACCAAAAATGATAACATTCCAATAATGTGATCTTGTGTACAAAACACTTTGAAAAATATCAATTTTGCGACTTATGACTCATTTTCCTGAAACACATCACATGTGTTACAGGACAATGAGTCCAAAGTCGCCAAAATGATATTTTCCAAAAAATTTTCCACAAGAACTCTCAGAAGGAATGGTTTGATTCTTCGAGTGTTGCCCCGCTACTTCTCCCACTACTCGTCCCATGTCATTGGTCCCGCTACTTTTAGAAGCGAGAGCAAGTAGCTGGAAGTAGCCGCTTCAATTCAAACATGTCTGATTTGAAACGGCTACCTCCCGTTACTTCTAAAGTAGCGGGCCCCCAAAAAATGTGATGTGTTTCAAGAAAATGAGTCATAAGTCGCAAAATTGATATTTTTCAAAGTGATATCTTCCCCAAATCTCTTTGTAGGAATGTTCTTATTTGTGGTGTGACTAACGCTGGATGAAGTATAAATACATGTATCAAAATGCAAGACAGTGTATCAAATACTGTCATACTTTTATAGGGTCATCCTATAGAGTATATTTAGCTACTTTGATAGTAATTGTCCACCCAAAAATATTGAAACGTTTTTTACATAAATAGAAATATCAAACTTAAATATAGAAATACTTATTAGATGACCTTAATGTTTATATTCATTGGAATCCCCTTGGTCTCATCTTTTCAAATATGATAATATCATAAAATCTAATTTTTGCGACTTATGACTCATTTTCATGAAACACATCACAAATGGGAGGAGTAGCGCGAGAATTAGCGTGGCAATGGAACCAACCTTTAAGTGTTCATGATCAAGTCAATTAAAAAAGTCAGTACCAAAGTTCAAGACTAATAAGTAATATGACTAAGGTCCTCCTAACGAATTATGTTTAATTACTTGACTAGTGATTTTCCTGCTGGAATAATATTAGTAACATTTATTTCAAACATACCAAGATACAAAAGTACTGTTTAGATGTGCTATAGATTAACATCATTGGAATCTGCCTAATTACCATCTTTTGAAATAAAATCCATGTTTTTGCAAATTATGAGGGATTTTCCCTTGACACATGACAAATGGTTTGAGTCATGCCATTTCCAATTTTTGTACTTAAACCATGGTCATTTAGATGAGGCTTTAATATAGGTCAAATGAAGTGCTTCCGTTGCAATGGCTATTTCATAGCCTAAACTAAATGACAGTGGTTTAAGTACCTTGGAGCACAAGGCTCATAGAACTGTAATAAACCCCTCTAATATTATGCTGGCGAAAAGTGTACCATTGACAACTCTACACATTTAGTAAATTAGGCTAAATTAGGCTGAAAACTGACAGATACTATGTATGTTCCAATATATTCCCTATTGTCTATTATTTGTTCCATTTGTTCAAATATATTTTAAACATAGTTTTTGACTTAAATGTGGGACCATTGGTGGAAGCGAATTGTTCATTTTCTGACGACGTATTCCTTGATATGATTTTTTTTTTAGAAAAATTTTATTTGCGATCATTGTCGGGTTTACCCAATCATTTCATGGTACACAAATGGCAAAACATATTCATATGTACAGGATTTAACATTAACAACATTAGTGATAATCATTACTTTAGGGTATACAACGAGAACCCTACATGATGGCGAGGCCATATTCTATATTTCACTCATTAGACAATCCAATATTTATACAGGATATACAACCCAGAGTTGGGGGAAAAAATCTTTTTTTTTTGTGATTTTTTGCCTTCGATGCAATAAAAACAAATATTAAGAATACATACGAGTATAAAAGGATGATTGTACATTTGCGCAGTTTTGACCACAAGTAGATTCAATGTATGTAGATATTCTTGATAAAATAAAGATCTATGTGTATATTCGTGTGTTTGATTAGGACATTGTTCCTCGTTAACGACCCTTGTGGGATATAATTCCCATTTAGACAGATATTATAGCCATTAATTAACCCCAGTGGACGTCATTTTTCAGCGTCTTTTTAATATGAGCCCATTCAGAGTTCCTTAGGTTGGCAGGCAATTTATTCCAAAGAGATGGTCCTTCGAAATGGGGGGTGTTTTTGTATTTTTCTCTATTAGGTCTTATTGTTTTCATTACATAACTGTCTGCCAGCCGGGTTTCTCTATTCATTGGTTTAATGAATAATGGGTCTTCTTTTTTCTTATACATAAGACCAAGTATGGCAATTTTACTGCGCTTAGATAAATTGTCAACCTTACAATCAAGTCTTAATGATAAGATGTTTCTAGGATCATTTAGATAGGCGATTTTGATTGCTCGTGTGAGTAAGCGTTCTAGTTTATTCTTAACATTGGCATTTGCCATACCTAGGAAAACTATACCATATTCTAGTATGGAAAGAATATGGGTCTTTAGTATAGTGATCGCCATTTGTCTTGAAATATACGCACGAATACGTCTGAATTGGTCAATCTTATGCTGTACAGAGGCCTTCAAGTGATTTAAATGGTCGTTCATGGAGACATGTCTGTCTACTTTAAAACCAAGATATCTAACTGTTCTACACATTTGAATGGGGATCCCTTTAATATAGATTTTTCCAAGATCTTGAAATTTAATCTTTTTGAGTTTTGACTTAGCGCCAATTATCTGAAGCTGTGATTTTTTACCATTCAACAAGAGACCATTTTTAGACATCCAATCATTAATACATGTAGCGAAATCTTGTGTTAGTATCATACAGTTAGTTAAATCAATAAATAAAAGATTTTCAAATCAAATCCAGGAAGTGTGCAGAACTAGTTCTGCATTCGCTTATTATAGAAATAGAATACAGTTGCAAGATATATTTTAATGATTAGCTTGAATTATTAAGTCAAACAGAGGGATTTGAAAGATAGTGTATTTCCCCCATTCTCCTCAATCCTCATGAGGACAATGGGGGACTTAACTAAACCTTAATTTTGATGAATCAATGTAACTATATGTATGCATGTGCCCTTCTTTATTCCTCTATAGCTTAGTGGTTAAAGCTTTGGACTTCCAAGCAGGATTGTGAGTTTGGGTCCCAGAGCAGACAACCTTTTTACATTTGTTTCATTTTCGAGTCATTTTATTTTTTAATTTCACTAATATCTTCACATCTGGGACTCGGATTTCTTTTTAACTCACACATATAGTTATTGATGCAATTCCCTGTCGATTGGTGAAAAAATTAGAGAGTCTTAGATCGAATTAAGGGAGAAAAGTCTGTTAGATGGGGTTTGGAGATATATAGGTTCTCTGTAATAGAGGTATGGGTGGCGGTCATAAGCTTGTGTTTATATTCGGCGAAAATGGTTTTCGCATGGGCCATGATATGTCCAGAAATTTTACCCGCTAGTACTTTTGCTTGCTGTACTTATTTGTTTTTGTTCTTATAGTTTTCGTTTTTCTCACCTTGAATGACACTGCATGCCCACCAGCCACCCACCCTTCACTCCTCCCTTCACATTAGAATCCATGGGTTAGTGTTTGATACCTGACTGCCTACCTGCCTAGTGTGTGTGTAGCCTTGAGGCAAGGCTACACACACACTAGTGGCAGGCAGTAGCAGGCAGTGGCAGGCAGCGGGAGGGGCAGTGTGTGGTACTGGGCTATGTGAGTGAGTGAAGGTGCAGTGTGTGTGAGAGATGCGACAGGGGTGGGAATCTAAACCAATCTTTATATTTAAAATTGCAACTTTCCTCTACCACATTATACATAAGTCGTCCCCTGAAAAGGCCTCATGAGGAACAAAACTTGCCATTCAGACGATGTAATGGTACCCATTTAGATGGGAAAACATAAAAAACAGGTCCATGGCTGGGAGTTCTGTATAACTGAGAAGACCAGGGGTATTTGAGCAACGTAAGGAAGTTTAAAGGTGGTCTAAATCCGCCCTGTAGGGGGCGGGTCGGTTGCGCAAAGTCAAGTTCAATCAGAGAAATGTGACATACATAACAGTGTAGAATTTTTAGGTTAGAATTTAATTATTTCTGGAGGCATCAATAACGGACCGAGGTGAAGGTCAAGATGGCAAAACATTGATTGTCCAGCTGGAAAAATTCAATATAGTTTTTTTTGCTTTGCTTGATCTCATTCTGCACTGACCAATGACGTTTGAACAATTACAAATGTCTTGAAATGTATTAGCTAGACATTTTGGCACAGGTGGAAATTATTTCAGAATTATGGCTCCTATTTGTATGCCACCCTTAGGTACGGTTTCCTCCTGGTATTGTCCCTAAATTGCCCTTGTAACGGACACTCCTACCAGTGAATAGAGTCTGTGGTCAACCCTTAATGGACTTGGAAGGTTGTGGTTAGGAGGGAAAAGCCTTATGGACATGTGATAGTGATCTCGCTATCGCTCGTCCTCTATCACATGCCATAAGTCTCTTTAAGTGGTTTACTGCCACCCTTTGGTATTGTGGCTTTCTTACCCACCTCGAGGTATGATCCACATGAAATGGACCACATTCAACCCTGGAAAAACAATTTCTATAATAATAAAATAACAAATGAAAATTAACATTTAGAAGAAACTGATGCATTGAACATTGACATCAAGAAATGATTCATACTAATTATGTTTCTGTTGTTTTTCAGGTGGTTGTGATCCAAGTGCTTTAATCATCGCCAATGCAAACCCAGCATATTATGCAGCTGGTGATGTAGTGCCTGATGGTAATGCTGTCTACCTTGTTTGTGATGCTGGGTTTAGCACTGCAGATGGGCATGATCATGTAACAGCTACTTGTGGTGCAACAGCATGGACTTACCTCCCAACCGATGGATGCCCCACCACAGGTAAGTATGTTTGTTTAAACTATGAGAGCATCACCCTTTCCCATGTATGCTTTTTGTATCAAGCATGCTATAAGTGATTACTACCTATAGTTACTACCCCGAATACTTATATTTGTATTTGTATAAAATTGAACGACACATTTGTTTCCCAAACATATTTCACCATCACATCACCCCCATCTCATCTCATTATTACTCATCTCAAACTCGCTCTCCAAAGAAATGATGTACATGACTTTCATTAGCTAATTACCATAGCTACTCATTGTTATAACTACTAAGGCGAAATTTCAGGTTACGTAGGAAGACCGGAATAACCGAATCATTTAAAAACTTTGGCAAATGCCGCTTATCCTCCTGAATAAAAATTTGTGAAAAAAAAAAAAAATGGATGCAGACTAAACCATAGATAAAAGATATATAACAATGAAATAAAGACTGAATTGTACCTTTTAAAATGATCTGATAAAAAATCTCTATTACCACTTACACATTGCTGTTCTATTTTAACTCCAAAGTGCTACCAATATTAGGAATAATATCGAAAAGGAAGGGACTTTTAAATACAAAACAGCAGAGCACTCAGCTTTTAGTCTTATTTACATAATGAAATCAGTTTTAGAATGAGTTCAATGACACTTATACGTTTAGTTCCCGATGATGTATGGTTATAGACAAAATTAGTCTTTCTGAGGCTGCTTTGACATCCAAGAAATGGTTGTGCCCAAAGATGATTACCTCTGTCCAAGGTGTTAGTGCAACACAAGTTAGAGTTAGATTGTAGAAAATATGCTAGCTTCCTGGGTCAAGCGCAAGACCAGGAGCAACTCTACCGGCAGAGGGGGCGTGTCCTGAGCTGCCCGCCAGGCCGGCTCCTCCAAGGGAGAGCCAGGGTGCAACTTTGTTATGATAAACCTTATAAGGGAGGGTGTGTTAATGAGTGGTTAATGAGAGTGGGGGAGCGTCAGTATGATCCTTCCTTGTTAAGTAATTATAAGGAATATTAAGTTGAATAATAATGTTTAATTGTGTGATTGTTGTGTACATTGATAATTACGCTAATTAGAATTATTGTATTGGTCTGGCGCTCGTAATATTTAATTAGAATGATTAGTGCCTCCTACCTCCCCTCCCTCCTGTTATAATAAATTAACCCAAGGAGAGGAGAGGGGCTCAGCCAATGAAGGGGTAGGAGGGGGGAACGAGGCCAGCCAGGCGAGGATATAAGCAGTTTTTCTCCTGAATTAAAGGTTGATTATTCTACCAACCAAGCCTTGACTTCTTGACTCACAACTTAACAAGATCATGTAATCTGCATACAAGAATACATAACAAGGATTGACCTCACCCCTTCAAGGTTGAATATTAAAGACACACTACAACATTAACTCTATACTATTGTGACCTCTTAGCCTCACTAATTCGTGATTGTTTAGCCTCACTACTTTTCAGTGTGGGCACACCAAATGTAAACCCTCTCAAGTATATGAGTAGGTAAACTGATATTCACCACTCTCACATAAGATCAGTCTATCGTGATTAATGTTCTCTATTATACCTTCAAATGTACTTGCAAAACTGTTAAATACTTTACTGTTCTGTATGGATTACACATGCACAGTGTTATAACTCCTCTAGGTGGCTTTCACTTTAACGAACTATGGATACTGTACCGTATGGAATCGTTATATACATGTCTTTACATGTCCTCTTACTTTATTAACATGTCTAAGTCTAAGTTAGATAGAAATGTAACACTAAGTCAATATTTTATTTTATTTTATCATTCATTTATTAAGTAGCTTTAGACTCTTTTAGTCATTCAAACCTTATTCCAAAACACGGTAATTGCCGGAAGAAATGGATCAATTAATCAGATTTTCCCATAAGGTATATCGACTAGTTTGTCTTCCTCATAAGCAAAATATTTTTGTACATCTTTAAAGACAAATAAAGACCTCTTATCTTATCTTACTCCCAAACAATCAGTTTGTGATCTACCTTTCATAGTGTAGTAACCTTGGCATGAAATAATTGCTTTTGATATCATACAAAATGCAGTACCTCCATGTTCTATTATAAAGAAAGGATTCATACTAATTATGTTTCTGTTGTTTTTCAGGTGGTTGTGATCCAAGTGCTTTAACTATCGCCAATGCAAACCCAGCATATTATGCAGCTGGTGATGTAGTGCCTGATGGTAATGCTGTCTACCTTGTGTGTGATGCTGGCTTTAGCACTGCAGATGGGGAAGATCATGTAGCAGCTACTTGTGGTACAACTGGATGGACTTACCTCCCAACCGATGGATGTCCGACAACTACCACAGGTAAGTATGTTTGGGACTCATCAATAGAATAAACAGGGAAAGCATCAACCTTGCTTTGGGCATTTCCTTTGCTTTGGGCTTTTTATTATCAAGGATGTTGTGAGTTCAACCATAGATGAAAATATACAACATTATATAGTCTCAACCAGGCCTGATTATGGAGCATTAATTTGCCCCAGGAAAGTAGATAGGGAGTCGGTCCTGGGTACGATCATAAAGTGCCTTTCTGTCTCTTTTCTCTTTCTCTCTCTCCCTTCTTCTCTATCTCTATTTCCTGGGTATGATCATAAACTGCCTCCCTCTCAGCTCTCCCGCCCTTGATATAACCATATTAAATGTGTTGATAAGGGCGTAAAGCGTAATCTCTCTCCCTCACTCACTCAGACTGGAATTCTGTACAGGCTATATAGTGAACTGTATCTGTGTGGCTGGCTGATGTTGGTTATTATTCCCTCTAATTGTTCTGGTAATAAGTAACACTGAAGGCTGGGTTCCACTGGCCAGCTACTACTCCCACTACTCCTCCTGCTTCTTTGACAGACTATAGCTCCTGCTTCTAAAGAAGCGGGAGCAAGCAACTGAAAGTAACCGGAATGGGTGCTACTGGGACGTTACTTCCACCACTACTTCTGCCGCTACTCAGAAAATGTTTTAGACAATAATTTAGTTTTCCATGTAAATGGATGCATCAAGTAATGTGAGGGGTAATGTAGATCGGTGCTATTGCCCCGCTTCAGCTCTCACTATGTCCCACTATCTCCCGCTTCAAATCAAACATGTTTGATAGAAGCGGGAGCACTCTATGCTTCAAAAATGCTCCAAAAGAAGCGGGAAGTAACATGGGTTTGTAGCTAGGACCAATAGCACCCATCTCCATTATTCCCCCGCTACTGCTCCCACTTCTTTAAAAAAGAAGCGGGAGCAGGAGAGGGAGAAGTAGGCGGCCAGTGGAACTCAGCTTTGATCCACAAACAGGATGTCAGGGGTCTGTTGCCTGGTGGACAATTCGAGGGGCGTTAGCCCCGAGAATTTCCACTAGGCAACTTTCGACGTCTATAACCCCCATTCCTTACCGGAAGTTGCTGGAAGTGATTGCCATGATCCATTGTGACAAAAATACACCCCAGAATCTGACTAAACTGGGTCTAATAATTCATAGACCAGCCTTGCTACCAAAACCTTGTAACTCATAGATCACCCTTGCTATCAAAACCTTGTAACTCATAGTCCACCCTTGCCACCAAAACGTTACAATTCATAGTCCAGCCCTGCTACCAAAACCTTGTAATACATAGACCACCCTTGCTACCAAAACCTTGTAATTCATAGATCACCCTTGCTACCAAAACGTTACAATTCATAGTCCAGCCCTGCTACCAAAACCTTGTTATTCATATATCACCCTTGCTACCAAAACCTTGTAATTCGTAGACCACCCTTGCTACCACAACCTTGTTATTCATAGACCACCCTTGCCACCAAAAGCTTGCTATTGACAAGTCACAGTAATTTAAAAAATTAATATTGTCCATGGTGTTGCAATGAAAGAATATTTTTACATCTCTCTTTCAAGCCATGGATTGATATTTTAGAGTAATTGCCATATTATATGAATGATAATCGATAAAGAAGGCACTTGTACTTACAAAACCAATAGCTGACCCCCTTGCAGAACATTTTCACGTTTTCTTCTTTTTTATCAAGGTAGAATTCGACAGGTGTTTTCATTTCTATTTGACCTTATAACCAGTGCCATTACATAGGTCAATTTTAGAAAGAAAAAGAAAAAGAATCAAATATATCCATGTAATAGTCAAATCTGTTAGAATTGTAAGTTTTGCCATTGGACAAAGATTAATTTCTGTTAATATGTTGATTGTACATGATGTATTTCAGGATAATGAGTCATAAGTCGCAAAAAATAGATTTTGAGATACCATATTTGAAAAGATGGGATCAAGCCGATTCAATTCAATTCATAGATTCTTTTATTGAAGTTGGTATTACAATATTAGGTGATTCGACGTCTGGTTAAATAGGAACTATTCAGCCAGTTTTTCCGGCGAGTGCCAGTAGTGATAGTAAACAGTCTAATTATCTAATTAGTATTTCTAAATTTTAAGTTTGATATTTTCGTTTTTGAAAAAAAAGTTTACAATATTTCTGGGGGTCAATAAACAGTAAAGTAACTAAATGTAGTCCATATGAGAACCTTTAAAACGAAAGGATATACTACATAGATACTCCTCAGATTTGATACATCGATTGATATAGCTATAAGTGATAAACCCTAAAAGAATTAGAACATTCCAATAATGTAATCTTGTGAAAAAAACACTTTGAGAAATATCAATTCTGCGACTTATGACTCATTGTCCTGAAACACATCATATAATCTGGCCAAGAGCTGCTTTGGCATCCAAGAAAATGCTCTTCCTTAAAGCTGTCTACCTCCCTCTTAGGAGTCAGTGCAACACACGGTAACACAGCATAGAAAAAGTGGGAGTAACTTTACACTTTATTTGACTTCTGAAAGTGTTTAATATGCATGCCTATTGTGCATGATGGCCGCCATATCAGTGCTGGAGCTGATATGGAATGAATATAGTGTACTATATGGAAATGTGGAATCAATACAAATCAAAAAAGCTAAATGAATAACAGCAAAAATTGATTTGGTTAATGTATCTGTCTTAGGCATTTTTGTATCGATAGCAGATTGACTATTGCACTGTATTTAGACCTACAAGAATACATTGTAAAGAATTGCAATCTTTTGGGTTAGTTTACCAACCCCATTAAGCCACCCTGCCTCCCCCACTGGCTTGGATCTCGGCCGTCCAGTTGGGAGGGTGGGGGGGGGGGGACACATGCTTGGACACTTGTGTGTGAACTTGTTGTCCTAGCAACCTGTCTGATCTAATTATTGTTCCCTGTGCTAATCTAATCAGCGGGTAGGGAGGAGGGGGTCGAAGGAGGGCAAGGGACTTTAACGCTTGGGTTTTGGGTAAGGGAGGGGAGGGGGGGTTGAGTTTAAGGACCATCTATCACATGGACAATGCATGATCCTGGCATGGAGGAGAGCTGGGGGGTCAGTCTGTGTGATAGAGGTATACCTCTCAGCCAATTAGAAGGGGACAGCGCCAGGGAAGCATTACTAGGAATCCTTTGTCTCTAATGAATTAATTAACATGTACTATAAATAAAGGCACAAGCCAAGCCATCGGTACACTCTGCTCCCTGGCTCGTGACGATCAACCTCCGACTTCTCTCTGACTCCTGCATTATCATAGAAGACTGAATCTCTGGGCAAATTGCCTTTGAAGTTCTCACAACATAGCAGAGATCCTGCATGATCTAATATAAAGAATTGAATAATTGATTGTAATTAATGATAGTGTTGTTTTTCAGGTGGTTGTGATCCAAGTACTTTAACCATCGCAAATGCAAACCCAGCATATTATGCAGCTGGTGATGTAGTAACTGATGGTAATGCTGTCTACCTTGTCTGTGATGCTGGGTTTAGCACTGCAGATGGGCAAGATCATGTAGCAGCTACTTGTGGTACAGGTACTTGGACTTACCTCCCAGTAGATGGATGCCCAACAGATACCACAGGTAAGTATGTTTGGAACTCATCAATATATGGGTCAGATTCTCAGAAAATCAACTATCTATGTTCACCAATCCTCCCAAATAATCCACATTTAAGGCAGAAACAAGCTTCAAAATGCAGTTTAACATAACAGAACTGATACTTTAAATCAATGTGATACCAAATATACTCAGATATACCCGGTATTCATCATTCTTCAGCCTAATTTAGCAGAATTTCCTAAATGTGTACAGCTGCCAATTGTACATTTTCTGAAAATCTGACCCATATAATAACATGAAGACTTCCTTTTAGAAAAAATTGAATAAAAGATTATTGAATTTGTTCTCCTATGATCATAAATCCTGAGTTAATGGTAATATAGACATGATTGATTGAGTCTGAGTATAATATTTTCTGTGTTATGGTACATTGTAAAGATGGTCTTTACATGTCAACTTCCACTCACAAGTTCATGTTCCATTTTTACTCCATGATGCTTCCAATATTATGAATAATCAGAAAGAAAGACACATTTACACACAAAATCAACATCTGACCCTATCATCTTTACTTCTGTTTCATCATGGAAGAATTTGCCAGATGTTTTCATTTCTATCTCAATTTATAATCAATGCAGTTTACAGGATAAAATCAATTTAAACTGAAAGAGTCCTTGTTAGTCACCCCACCCGCACCCCACCACGCTGCCGCTACCATTCTGGAAACTTAATTTCATGTTTCTCTAAGGCTGCTTTGGCATCCAAGAGAAGAATACTTTTCCCAAACCTAGCCATATTCCTCTGAGGTGCCAGTACAACATAAGGTAATAGTATCGAGAAAGCATGGGAGGAGTTTACATTAGAGCAAATCAAATACAGCCATGTAATCTTGAATACAAGAAAATCTACCAAGGATTACACTCACTTCCATACAATCAGTGTATATCCACCTTTTCTTAGGAGTATATGATATTTCAAATGAAACCATTTTAAATGCCATATAAAGTGTAGTTCTTTCATGATCTAACATCAAGAAATGATTCATACTAATTATGTTTCTGTTGTTTTTCAGGTGGTTGTGATCCAAGTGCTTTAATCATTGCCAATGCAAACCCAGCATATTATGCAGCAGGTGATGTAGTAACTGATGGTAATGCTGTCTACCTTGTCTGTGATGCTGGCTTTAGCACTGCAGATGGGCAAGATCATGTAGCAGCTACTTGTGGTACAGGAGCATGGACTTACCTCCCAACAGATGGATGCCCAACAGATACCACAGGTAAGTATGTTTGGGACTCATCAATAAAATGAGGAGGAGGATTTTCACCATTGTTCATGCATGCGTATGAGTATCAAGCATGTCGTGAATGGATTCACATTCAAACCTAGGAAAAACAATATTTATATGAATACATTTTTAGGAAACTGATGGATTATCTATTGCATCTATTTTCTATCTTAATATTGCAAAAGAAACTTCTTTCACTGCCATACAAATTAACATCTAATAGAAACAGCAATTTTGCACTGGTCAATACTAATTGTGTTACTGTTGATTTTCAGGTGGTTGTGATCCAAGTACTTTAACCATTGCCAATGCAAACCCAGCATATTATGCAGCTGGTGACGTAGTGCCTGATGGTAATGCTGTCTACCTTGTCTGTGATGCTGGCTTTAGCACTACAAATGGGCAAGATCATGTAGCAGCTACTTGTGGTACAGGTACTTGGACATACCTCCCAACAACAGGCTGTGATACAACTGCAAGTAAGAAAGATATTAATTGAGTTAGAGGCTAATAGGGGAGTTGCATAGCCGCCATTTTGAATCTTAATTCGCATGGAATTATGAGAGTAATGGTACAGTATAAAACCTATAGAAAACATGTTATTTTTAGCTTGGGATATTTATCAGTGGTCCAATATCAATATCCATGTGTTTTAGATATTTCTATGACACACAACTTCATCTTTCCCATCATGCATTTGTTTTCTGTAGATTTTTACACATGATATTGTTGAAAACATTCTTGCAATTTTCCATAAGATTGTTGCTAAATATTTGTATGTCAGATTTGAACTGAATCTATCCCAGCATGCACTGTCATAGACATGCGCAGTGGCACATGCAACTCTCCTATCGTAGCTTCCTGAACCATAATCTATTCATGTTATAGCCTCCTGCCATGGTTTGATGTTGTTATACCATCAGGTAATGGCAACACTCAATAAGAGTGGCCGTTCCACCAGGTGGCACCAGGGTAGCGGTAGGAACCCTGGAGGAGAGATTTGGAACCACTCATTAAACAGATACAGAGCAAAGTCCTGTGGGACTTCACTCCAAGATAGAAACTTATCCAGACCACTTGTGTTATCCTTCAGACTCCAGACTTTAAACTTTTAGATTATAATTAGAGTATACAATTAGGAAGATTATACCCCCCAGGGCACAACATTGGTGGAGAACGTTCAAAATTTCGGTACAATTAATTCATTTAACCATGTGCCAAAACAGAGATAACTTACCAAGGCAATGGTTGGAATTCATAACCCAGATCGACTAAACTAAACAGGGTTGCTGTAGTAGATTATCAATAATAAGATAAAGATATTAAAGTCAGTCTAATTTAACAACATGCACGATGCATGATGAGGCTAACGCTAAGGTTATCACACAATTAAAACAATTTTGATTCAGGAGAAAGAGAAATACACAACCCAAACAAAAGAATTTGAATCACTAATCACACAATTAGTTAAAAGAATCTCCAGAAAGTCCATCAACAAATTATTTCTTATGAAAGGTTTGTGTGTTTGTCATTGACCCATGCTTTAGTTTTTAATCTAATTATGCAAATCCATTATGTCCATATATTCATGAAGTAAATGTACAGACAACAATTTTAAATTAATTTACTGTTGATTTACAGCGACCTGCGATCCATCAACTTTAACTGTTACCAATGCGGTGGTAGCAGCAGCCCCTAGTGGTACTGTGGCTGCAGGTGTTACTCTGATCTACCATTGTACTGATGGATTCACCACTGCAGCAGGGGACACTAATGTGGTCAATCTGTGTGATGCAGGAACATGGAGTACTGCACCTACAGCAGGATGTGATACCATCAGTAAGCAAGTCACATTTTCAGCTGTGTTTAATGATAATGATATTGATAATAATCTTTTATTTCCTTTACAATGCAAATTACATACAAGTTGTTATACCGTCAGGTGGCGGCAGTGCTCCAAAGGAGACACTACCCCTTTAGGGGGTGGCCGTTCCACCAGGTGGCACCCTAGTAGTGCGGACTCTGGAGGAAGTTGAGGAAACTACTCACTTGCTTTCACCTTCTGAATACACCTTAAAGGGGTGGCCTTGAGTCACCACTCCTACTTTGAACACTATCCTGTCCACATGTCTCTTCATTGGGACTCCAACATTTAAACTTTTAGATTATTATTAGAGAATACTATTTGGTAAATTATACCTCCAAGGGTGTAACATTGGTGGAGAACCCGGTCTCTTTGGTAATTCTTATACAACATATTGGACTTTCTCATGCTCTTTAAAACAACAAAAAAGAAGCTTATCATATAATATGATTTATCAATATAATATTAGATTTTATTAATATTATATTATCATGCATAAATCAGAAGACCCTTAATACATGTTTTGATTATCTTAATAGTTGAAGTGGACGAATGTACTGATACGACCATCTGTGGAGATAATGGATTGTGTATCAACACTTATGGATCTTACTATTGTGATTGCATTGGTCACTATGGCTGGATCGGGAGTCTAGAGGACATTGCAAGTCTCTCATTAACTAAGGGTTCATGCCAACGTGAGTACCGGATGAATTATTTAACTGTGTAAAGAAAGTGTAATTAATAGAATGAAGGGTACAGCCAAAAGTAGATGAAGCTAATATAATTATGAAGGGTGAATGAGTGAGCATGGAGGCATGGGTCAGTTACAGTGAGGTATGAATAACATTATTAAAGCTGCATT
The DNA here is from genome assembly GCA_942159475.1 of Sthenelais limicola. Classification (NCBI taxonomy): domain Eukaryota; kingdom Metazoa; phylum Annelida; class Polychaeta; order Phyllodocida; family Sigalionidae; genus Sthenelais; species Sthenelais limicola. The sequence goes on from OW804098.1 coordinate 9,825,907, forward strand.
CTCAGCTATTACAACAAACAGATCTTACCAAATTTACTCTTACTATGTCTCATAGGACTGAATTTATCCTTAACCAGGCTCCCTCCCCTCCTATCCTCACCCCCCCCCCACTTCACTCAGATATCAAGATATCCACACATGTACCAGAGCTTATCTGATGGGAAATAACCATTAAATTGAGGCCAAAAATGAGTTGTGACCTTGACCTTCATTCATTGGCACACCACTGAAGCTTCCAAATTAAAAAAAAACATTTTTAACTAAAAATTCTACAATATGTTTGTTTATACATGAATATATCTATATATATATAACGTTCGCCAGTATGTGATAATAAGTGAAGTCATCATAGGACGGGATTCAGGCTGGTCCTCTAAATAGAAATAAGGACGTTTTAGCAACCCTGTAGCAAAAACAACCCGATAGAATCCTCCAAAATTATGGTAAAATGACTTTTAGATGCGTTGGAACAAGAAGTAGAAAATGTTTAGTTTTTGACCAATGATGGTAGCTGACGGAGCTTCAACTGTGAGAGAGTAATGAAAATGTCTTCCTGATGGGAAATAATGTCCTAACTTGACTTGACTTGACAACAATCTCATTATGTCTTTCATAAACAGAGCAGACGTGCAGTTCTCCACCCGTATACAAGAATGCCTACCGTGCTGAACTTGCAGTTGACTCCATCCATATCGCACCAACCCTGCAGAATCCAGTTGTCATCAAATGTAACAATGGTTGGAGAGCAGGTTCCAGCACAGAATTTATTGTGAGCTGTGTGCAGTCTGGGGCAGAAGAGCCAAGCTGGCAACCCTTTGATGCAGATCTGGCTGGGACCGAAGGCTGCATGGGTGAGTTTACTATTAAAGCTGGGTTCGACTGGCCGGCTACTTCTCCCGCTACTGCTCCTGCTTCTTGATGAAAGAAGCGGGAGCAGAAGTGAGAGAGTAATGGGGATGGGTGCTATTGGCCCCGCTACAAAGCCATGTTCCTTCCCGTTTCTTTTGGAGTGTTTCCGAAGCGTAGAGTGCTCCCGCTTCTATCAAACATGTTACATGGCTACTTTGTAGCGGGAGGTAGCAGGAAATAGTGGGTGCTGAAGCAGGCCAGTAGCACTACACTACGCTACTTCTCATGCTACTTGATGCACTCATTTCTATGTGAAAATAAAATGTCATCTGCTTACATTTTTTAGTAGCGTTAGAAGTAGCAGTGGAAGTAGCGGGCGATAAAACCTATTCCAGTATACCTTCAGTTGCTTGCTCCTGCTTCTAGAGAAGCCGGAGCAATAGGCTGTCAAAGAAACAGGAGGAGTAGCGGGAGTAGTAGCCGGCCAGTGGAACCCAGCCTTAAGTTGGACTCTTTCTTTTTTAATAATACTTTTCCAATATACAGCATATACATTCAAGTTATAAACCAACTTATAACACTGGGGGAAATTATTGGAGGGTATAATTATATCATATTCAAATGGTACATTGCAGTTGATATGAATGAATGTGAGGAGGCTAATAACGAGGTGTGTGGTGAGCATGGGAAGTGTGTCAACACGCTGGGCTCCTACTACTGTCAGTGTGACATTGGCTACTGCTGGACTAAAGAAGCTTCAGAATCTCACCTTCCTGAAGTTGGTGATGACAGTGAACCTTGCAAACGTAAGTGTCAACTGTTAAATAAAAATGTACAATCACTATCTTGAATATACCATTATTTTCAGCCTAGTCATGTTCACAATAATATTCATAGATTATCAATGAATATTTGGAAGATCTTGGGTAAAGCATGCGTCAGAATAATCCTTGTTGCATAATATTTAATCCATCCCAGAAGATTGTGGAAGAACAGCTGCAATTAGCTTTACGTTAGCATGCCTTGAAAACATATTATGAAATAGATATAGTAGAGATAACCTTGGGTTTAATAGTATTTTCTTTTATCTTGTCACCCTTATGCTATCGTTTCAAAGATAATTAAATTCCAAACCATTGTCTTATCTTAAGAAATTATACCCTTGATACAAAAAAAGTGCAACTACAAACTAACAAAATAAGATACTAAGTGATACCAGAAAGACCAAACCTGTTTCCACCAGTTTATAAATGAAGCAGTAACCACCACAAAGATATTCAATGAATTAATGATATTGCAGCTAATACCTGTGATGTACCCGTCTCCACCGATGCCAATTTGGAGCAGAATACACCATCAGGATCTAGCATTTCTTTTGGTGAGACACTGGAGTATGAGTGTAAAGAAGGCTACCAAGCCTCGTATGGAAGGAAGGGGTTGGATATAGAGGACAAGGCCCGCAAGTTTGATATGTTATGTCAAGCTGACGGTAGCTTCCAAGTCAAGGGCTCACCTCTCTGTGAAAGTATGTCCTTCATTTTGTATGTTAATTAAGCTTCAATGTTTCAAGCAGTTTATTTTCAAGCAGTATATTTTATCTTATATATGATAAATTGAGTTACAAATATACACGTATCTACATCCATGTATGTGTATATATCAAACTTAATGATATACAACTTTCCCTGTCCACAAGAATGAACTAATATTTGATTTATCACCTTATTTATCATTATTATTTGAAACGTATTCTCTTCCTCAGTCTACAGATTATTATCTTGATATAAGGATTTTCATTGTACTATCATATACAGGGATCTCATGTGGAGCCATCAAGACCAGAGATTATGCTTCATTTACTAGAACTGACAGACTCTATGGGAGTGAAGTGATTTACACTTGCCAACCAGGATATGAGCCTGTAGATGATGAATTGATGTCCGCAACTTGCAATGCAGAAGGAGAGTGGGAGGACATTGATGAAGTGGGCAAGTGCAAAGGTGAGTTGTTCCATGCTCCTTTCATTAAAGTTGTATTCTCAATTATTTATTTATCAAAAAGTTAAGAGCTGCATTCTCAATTAGTTATTTAGCAAAGAATTAAGAGCTGCATTGTCAATTAATTATTTATTAGGATTATAAGGATTTCTACCTCTTTCAGAATTGAACATACGAAGTTGGAAGCTGCATATTTGTACAAACAAATGTCTTGTTTTTTCAGACCAGAATGAATGTGAAGAGGCAGATATATGTGGGAACAAAGAGGAAGGTCATGTGTGTATCAATACTCCTGGAAGTTACTCATGTTCCTGTAAATTTGGATACAGCATGAATGAGGAAAAGCGCTGCAAGCCGATTCCAAAAGAGGATATTGGTAACAATATTATCAATATACAAAACATAAATTTAGTCAGAATATAGATTAAAAACAATATAAACCATAAGTTGTTGACAAAACAATGTCACCATGCAGACATTAGCCTTGACAACATTACCAGGTAAGATAAAATCAAATCACCGGTAACGAGTGTTCAGTTGCGTCATAGTCTTATGACGTCAGATACTAGAGTTCTTTGACTCAATTTAGTGGTAGCACGGGAACCAAGCACCTCGTTTCAATCACAAAACATAAAATTGTGGTATAATCAAACTTCGAACTTAGTGGACACAGTTCTATTTTCTCCTTCTGATACTCCCTGTGCTATGTCCCAGACATCAGATTAGGTTTTGTAATAACAATGTGACAATGTAATAACAAGGATTAATTAAACAAATAATGATTTCCTGATATGAGGTGTTTCTTTTTACAGACGCCATTATTGTAAAGGAGAAGCTCAAGGACCTTGGGTGTGCTCTGTACGACTCACTAAACTTATGTGGTGTTGGGGAGTGTGTCGAAGTTGATGATGTTCCCAATTGCAAGTAAGGAAAATTGTATTCTTTTTTTGAAAATTACTATAAGAAAACAACATCAGACTGATGCTGGGACCTTTGGGATCATCCTGGATTCATCCAGGAAATGCCACATCCCAGTTGAAATAAAATATTTTTTAGAAATAAAATATCACAGAAATAAAATGAAATAAATGTTTCATCAATGGTTACTAGAATCAATATACCAAAGCTAGGAGCAGGTCTTGCTGAATTGTGTGCAGAAGTAATGTTAGAATTAATAATATTTTACAATCATAAGACAAATCGGCTCCACAAACTACCATGTCTTGGGGATGTCTGGCCGCTACTCCTATTGAGTTGAGAGAGCAGGGAGAGACAGTGATGGAGAGAGAGGGATAGATAGAGTTGGGAAAAAGGGACAAAGACCTACACACTATTTTAGTCACTATAACTGTGAAGTCACCAGAAAATGTACAATTCCCTTTCACCAATCCTCTCAAATAATTCCAATTTAAGATAAAAATTCCTGTGCAAAAATTACCACCCAGCATTCTCGTGTCAGCCTGGCACGAGAATGCTGCTGGCACGAGAATGCTAACTTTATGGACACCCTTGCTAACCCGGAGTTGTATGAAAGCCAGCCCTGATTCAGGGGACTGTTTGGTGGTGGTCACCAGAGTACAGGGTCTGAACCAATCAGAGAGACATCGCCACAAATTCTTTACACATCTATTTAGGGAACAGTAAGCACGTGGGGGTGTCCAATCCTCGATTTTTTATTTTTTTTTAAGATTTTATTTCCACTTGGTTAGCATTATCCCAGATATCTGGGTTCTTCTAATGCACCAAGTTTACACAAGATAGAGGGAGTAGTGGGATATAAAGAGTCTATGACAAACAGATCTGATACATTTCCCATACATTGCAGTTGCCCAGATGGAATCAGACGACCACTCTGCATACCAGAGCCCAACAACCTGCTTCCCATCATCCTCTCCTCCTTGGCTCTGGCTGCTGCCTTTGCCCTGGCCATCTCCTTCAGCCTCCTCTGCTGCTTCAGGTTTGGCAGGAGACAACTGCCTGCCCCTATGCCGGACCACAGGGTGCCTGAGTACTTCCCTAGAATTCCACCTATGAACGCACCAAATACACCAAGAACCAACCCAAGAAACACACCGAGAAACACACCCAACATGATTGAACGTTTTTATAGCAAGCCACCGCTCTCATCTATTTTCAGCTGAGTCCACAAACCTACTGAGGCTGCAGGCATTCATGTGACATTTATGATAAACTGGGATTGTTTTATTCTTGTCTTTTAAATCTAAAATAAAAAACTAAGTTTTAAAATACAGTTCAACATAAACGTGTAACTAAATTTTTAGCAATTAAGCTGTTCATGGTTAATGAGACAATAAAGAATATTGTATATATTGTGATGTGTTCCAGGAAAATGAGTCACAAGTCGCAAAATTGATATTTTTCAAAGTGTTTTTTTCTCAAGATCATTTTATTTGAATGTTCTGATTTTTAAGGGGTTTAGCACTTATAGTCGTATGAATCGATGTAACAAATTTTGGTATGTTGTATTAAATATATCCTTGCGTTTTGAAGGCCTTCATATGGAGTACATTTAATTACTTTACTGGTAATTACCCATCCAGAAACATTGCAAACTATGTTTTCAAAAATAAAAATATCAAACATAAAATATAGAAATACTTGTAAGGTGTCATAGTGTTTACTATCATTGGCATCACCTTGATCTCATCTTTTCAGATATGGTGATATCTCAAAATCCATATTTTGCGACTTATGACTCATTTTCCTAAAAACGGATCACATTTATAGACAGTCAAATGATCTATTCAGGGTCTAGTGCACTGTTGGTGCATAATCCCAAGGCGATGAACTCAAGGGACTAAATATGTGCATACATGCTCTACCGATTACTTGAAATTGATTATTAGACAAATTTAACCGAATTTTACCAGTACTAGATGATAAAGTGTTGCATATGTCTGAATAGACTCCAAATTCTTGCATAAACATGTAACAGCAGCACAATACACATAAGTGCAGTTCTATAAGTCATAGCAGATTGTCTTTATCGTTAGCTATAGCTCAGAATGCAGCTTTAAACGCCTATTGGCAATATTCACTAAAAGCATAGATTATACTGGTACATCTATAAATAGCAATAAGTATAACAATAGTTTTAATGACAGAAACATAACCTCTACCCTAGGCCTACTGCTGATCTCCTAGCTGCAGATAGGGTTCAATAAGTTGGATTCTAAAAAGAATTTTTCTTGTTAATTCCTCGATAATTAGTGCTATATTGAGGTAAAAACTATCGAATGAAAGGGCAGATACTCATGATACTTTCACCAGCATTCTGTGATGTGTGTGATAATGACAGAAAGAACGCAACCATGACTTAGACCTAGTAGTAGTAGCAGTAGTATTAGGCCTAGTAGTAATAGATATAGTAGAAAACAATTTGATGATCATTACGCAACAAATGTAGATGTTGCTTCATTTAAATAAAAATCAAATCAAATGAAAACCAAATGAAAATGGCAGGATGCTCTTTTTCAAATGTCTCTTTGACCACACTCTATGACACAGGAAATCAATGTCGAAACAAAACAATATTATTTGCATAAGTCTATTTGCTTTATGTCTCCAAAGTTTCCATTTTTCACGAGTTTAGCTCTACAGTTTAGCTTTACACCCTTCCCATACAAACACCATGTGAGGTAATAACTTTTCAAAGGGGGCCCTCAGGAAGATCTATGGTTTCATACAGGAGACCCACTCCCTTTTCGGTGTCAAAATTTGATGTTATTGAAAGTGTTCGTTTCCGAAAATAAAACATTATACATACATACATGTTATATAAAACATTATACATACATACATGTTATATAAAACATTATACATACATACATGTTATATATCAAATTCTGACCATCAGAACCTGAATGAATGTCTAGAATGATACGATAAGGTCTGATGTATTAATTATTATATAAGCTTATGTCTAATGTATATTTAGTATGTATACGTGCATTCCACTCGAGAGTGGGTGTGATAAAAATTCATATAATTATATGTGTACGATAAAAATGTTCAAAAGTTGTCAAAATTACTGTCACAATTGAAGATATGAAACAGCAAAATTCAAAATAAAGTTGAAATCTGCTTGAATTGTCTCCTTTGTTTGTTAAATTGAATCCATGATGAAAATATATCGCATAGAAATTTCTCTACCATGCATAAACATAATAATCAGACTTAATCTATCAAACTCAATTGCTCCATGGAGGCCCTCTGCCTGCGGTATCATGCTTCTGCGGAGGAATCTCATTCCAATAAAACATTTGATTATGTGCGGCTTAAGGGAAGTTGGCAGGTCTTCTTTTGCCTAATAATAATTTACTGAGATCTTAGTAATAATTATAAAGTTGTTTAAAAAGTGATAACTAAAGAACCCGACAGGCACTGAGTGCAATTGAGTGTGATAGCACTGTGATCATTTTGTGATTGACCGTAAATTAGTGAAGTGTGATACTTATGGCTTTGAATCACAGTGAAATGGACATCCCATTAGCCATCATTATGTGAAATCCATTGCGTCCATTTCCTCCTATGCTGTTGGTGGTCTCACACTTGTGTTGCACCAGGTTCTCATTCATATTCATTTATGTTTGTATTAAACCTGTGTTAATTAACCAATTATATCTGTGAATACATGTTTTCTTCAAAAGTCAATGATATGGGTGTGATTTCAATTGCGCATGTAATGCGCATTCAAAATTGCATCTAAATACTCATAATGCAGCCACAACTGGTCGCAATACCTGGCACTGCTTACTCACCTAGCATTCACACTTACTCTTGCGCATCTGACACTCATACTCACTCTCTGATACCAATTCAAAGAAACCCCTACACACAGAGCTAAATGATGTAAGCCTACCTCCATATTACTAAAAGAACATACTTGGGTTTTTTTTTAATATTCTTATTGGCCAAGTCATTTAACAAAAGGCCATTTAATGGAGGAAAAGGAACACACGCATAACTGACCACGCAGCTATCTTTCATGCGTTGCCTTGAACATTTACATATAATAATAATTACAAAATCGATGGTATATGGATTCACAGATGTTACTCTAAGTGAGAACAAATCGTCTACTATCGTCATACAGAGTTGGTGTTAATTTCATGTGACAAGTCTTGAGAAAACAAAACAATACACAATGCTATCATATCCGATTACCAATACATTAGTTGCATTTTCCCAGTTCAACCTTGATACTGGAATACAAATATAGTTGGTGTTCATACAGATTGTCTAACTCACCGCGCTTCTCTATATCGCTCCACAAGTAATACCTTTAACAGCCTATGCTCAACAATTGTTTTCAGCTCGTCGTCCAATTCATTCCATTCACGTTTGCCTTCATATACTATCAATCGTTTATATATCATTCTGTATTGGGCCTTATGCTAGGTTTGGGTTATTGTTGTTACATACTGATTACTCACTGATTGAATTCGTCCATTCATATTCACAATTTTAGGAAAGTCAGATAGACATGTCAGGATATTTAATCTTTTTGGAATTTTGTAGAAATCTCAAATAGTCGCCGAGGTATAAGCATAGATATTCACTGCATTCAAGTACAATAATATTATTTCACTGAAAAATGGATTATTACCGACTTATCAGTATAATTTACAAAAGTGTACTAGCAACGATGAAGAGAATCAGTAGAAATAATATTCATATAATCTGTGTTTTTAGAAATATGGAACTTGTTCCTAGGAATACATGTCATTTGCAGGTTTATACGATCAGAATTGAGTAAGATATGACATAAACAAAAAGCATGAAAAACATCAAAATTGTAGTTAAATTTCTGGAATCGATTCCATACAACATGTATTGGTCTCAGAGCCTAATCTATACATAGAAAACAATTCTATTATGTATGTTCGAAATAATGGGAATAGGCCATTACTCTTAGTCAATAGCCCTTACCATTATGCGACTTGTTTTCACCAGGTGGCGGGACTGTTTTCACCAGGTAGCGCATCTGGGAACTGGGGTGCATTTACAAATTCTTTTACAATAAGATTGCCGCTAATACACTTATGTGACATTCATACCACTATAGATATTCCACATAATGTACATAGGGATGTTATAAATGATATGCTTCAATAGTTTATGTGTGTTATATACCTGTTTGATATTGAAAAATGCTGTGATCAAAGCACCCTAATGACTGTACATATAGATTGCCCCTAGTGGCTTGTGGAAGGCAGAGCAACCAAACAACTGGAACACATCTAATGATATGCTCCTATGCATCAGACTTACAAAGAAGATGGTAGAATTGATGAAAGCAAATTGATGCATATGAAGAGAGGGCAACACAGGGAATAATGATACCCTTCAAACCTTTCTGCATGAAAAAATATACTGCCACTGCCAGGGCAGGAAAATTAAAACTAACATGACCTGTCTTATTTAGTTCAGATGCTATTAATCTAAGGAATTGGTAGTACATAAATATCACGCTCAAAATGCCATAAGAATTTGCTATTTTTTGCACTCATATTGCGTTATACCCATAGCGTGACCATCACGCAATCATTGCGCAATAATTATTGCGTGAAAAGCGTCCACACTCATCACGGAACTATGGCGAAATGATCGCGCATTAAAAATCGCGCAGAATCGCGTTCATTTGCCCGTCGGGAAGTTATTCAAACAACTAAATCCGTTTTAAACCCAAACTAGAAAGTCTGTTAATTATTAACTGATCAAAATTTATTTTGATGTGATCAGATAAGATAAATAAAACGAATGAATGTCTTTCACGCGTGCCTTTGGCACGCGTGAATGCGTTGTGAATTTTCTGAATGCGTTGTTGCATATGCAGCTTCAGTTTAGTTCTATTTTTATGTCATGATATATATTTAAGCGTTATTTGACCATTATTTAGCTTTAGTTAATGTCTCACAACCCTCCGACTCAGCAAAAGCAAGCGCCTATAGCCTTGCATCATGAAATGAGCTTCATGAAATGAGCATCATGAAATAAGTGCCATTTTTTTTATTTTTACAAATCCTTTATTCAAAAACACCTGCCATCTAGGCATATACATTGCTAAATCATCATTATTGACAATACGTAAAAGAAATAACGTACGGTAGTTATATCCCAGTATTATTTTCACATTGTTCTTATTTGGCTTGTAAAAATGCTATACTTATGCACTAAGAAACATAATATTGAACCCTATAGGCTAGTATTACTCTTGTCACAAATGATCTTGGCCGGTAGCGATTTGTCATAAATCAGAATAATCTGTAAGGCAAAGGCCTGCTAATTTTTAAATGTACTTTCTTTTTAAGGATCATTGTTGATACCAACCCCCTATTATTAGATCAAATACACCCTTAATCATCAAGGGAAAGGAGTTGGTTTATATAATCCATGTAATCCATATCAACCGATCCCTAGGCATTTCACTGTACGTCTTCTTTTCTAGCTTTTGGAATTCTTCTTTGATACCCCTTTGATTCCTCTTCCTCTTCGAATTCCTCTTTGATTCCTTTTCATCCTTTCTCTGATTTGTTGTTTTTCCAGTTGTTTCTTGATCATCCTAATACCTGTATAGTCACTCTCGCAATCACCTTGGAGGAAGGTATGACTTCTTTCTTGCTTTCCTCTACCTCATGTCCTTGTAAAAAGTTCTCGTTGGGTTTGATTTCTTCCCTTTCTTCCAGCTCTTCAGCTTCTAGCTTGTCCAACAAGCAGAGCAACTGAGCAAAGTAGGCCTACCCCTTCTGCCTTTCAAAGCTTTCTTGGGCTTGATCTGCCATAGACCAAACCAACGTTTTTAGATCTATCTCAACTTCCATCGTTTAGAATAGAATAGAATAGAATAGAATAATCTTTTATTTGTCCAAGTATTTCAACAGTTACAGACAAATAGGTCCACAGGCCTCTGGGAAGATCCCAGCTCTTCCAGTCGTTACCTTTGACAATTAATTATTCAATTTCACAAACCAAAGACTTGGGTGGCAGGATGAGTGCCCTGATGGTAGAAGTCAATGTTGATTTAAAACACCAGGTGGCACCACTATTATCAATATGGAGCATGTAGGCCTACATCAAGTCAAAGAACTCTATAATATTATAAAGCACGTAGGCCTAATTCCACTAGGTATGTCTTCAAGTAGGCCTAGGCTATTATATAGATTACCAATGACAGTTATTAAAGCTAGTGAAATCCAGGCATACATAATTATAGGCCCTATGCCATTGGCTAATCTGGCCATGTTTTTGTTGATACGCCCACCTATCATGGCATAATAGAATATTCTTAATGAGAACAAATTCTGGAGGTGGGACGGGAGGAGGAATGTCAATAAAATTAATGCTACTGCTAGCGGGGATCCGGGGCGCGGATGGACGTCGACTAAATTGATCGACAGAAATGGGATGGAAAATGCTATTTCCTAATGGACGAATTATAAATAAGGTAGCAATTCGGAAACTGGGAAAAAGAGCTCTAAGAGCATGTAAAGTATGTTTCTTTATGATAGATAAACTATTTATTTGTGTGCATTTCAAATCGTGTTTACAAATTCGATGGATTGCCGGGCCGGCTCGCTGACGTAATAACGTAACGTAATTTGTTCAACGTTAGTAACGCGCATTGCCTTTCTGCGTCCTTGACAACCATTTTTCCCGCTTTGAGCAATGTAGTCCAAGACTGATTTTGAAGGGGCTAGGGGAGGATCTTAGAACGGTTTAACTAATAATAATAATAATCAATAAAACGGGTTGTTGGGGCTCCATTGAATCTCAAAGTTTATTTTTATTGTATTCATTTATTTGTATCACAATCCTCTGTGGTTCAGTGCTCAGATGGTTTTAAAGGCAAACGCTACTATCTAGTGGAAAATGAAAATAAATGTCATTTTTCTGAAACTTTGGTATTTGATTCTTGAAGTGTTTCTGGTCATAAAGATGGAAAAAAATCAATGGGTCGCCGTGCTCATTTTTCAACTACAGTGCTTCAAAATTTGGTATCTCAAAAGAACCAATGAGGACCAAAAGGGGGGCTCATTTTGCAGTACCTCGACTTGATAGTTCATATTTGCTATTTATATTCACTCAATTTAAGTATAGTTAACAGTTTTGGAGAGAGTATTATTTAGCCAATAATTCTATGCCTCTTTTTCATACAGTGAATTGTTTTTTCTATTATGAAAACAACAAATACCTGATGTGAATTTTAAATTAAAAACTCAGAAAAACGCACTATTTTTCACTATTTTTATAAAAACAATTTTTTTTTCTCCCCATCGAAATTAAATGTCATTTTTCGGATACTTTAGTATATGATTCTTGAAGTATATGGTTTCATAAAACTGGAAAAAAAATAATGGGTCGCCATGCTAGTTTCTGAATTACGGAGCTTTGAAACATGGCTGACAACCCAAAAATCTGCTGCTTTCAAAGTGTTCTATATTTCCTAAACATGTCTATTTCAGACAGCTACAATTATTTTTTTAACGTGATGACATACATTTTTTTCCTTTATATATTTAGACTATTACCTGCACTATATGTGTAGAAAATTTTGGGACAATAGGAGGTTCTGTTTTTGTTTTATTCCCAAAACCGTGAAAGGAAAATGCAGCATTTCCCAATAGACTTGCATGCTAATTGGGTACAACTGAGAGTACCCATAGCTAGCTCTGTTTCCCAAACATGTCTATTTTAGACAGCTATAAAAAAAAAATCGAACGCGATGACATATATTTTTTTTCCATTTTATCTGTAGTATATAACCTGAACTGTATGTGTAGAAAATTTTGGGACAGTAGGACTAGCCATTAATTGTTTGTGTTATTCTATAAAATGTGACAAAATGGGCCGTTTCCTCATAGACTGCAATGCTAAAGGAATAGTGCGTAAAATGGCCGTATATTTGGTATATGGAAAAGGGGGGCGTGGTAGTGAATAGTAGCGTTTGCCTTTAAGCAGTGCCACGACCTCGCGCCAATTCTCAGGAGTTGAGGATGATGAGGTCATCATGACTGACGTAAAGTTTTGGATTATGTAGTCAGAAAGTGTACAATCAGCAGCTCTACACATTTGGTACGTTCGGATAAATTAGGCTCAAAATATTTATTAAAGCTGCATTCTCTGCTATTATGACCATAAGGTTGTTACCAAATACACTCATATTATGACCTATAAGACTGCCTTTATCTATATTCTACTGCTGATATATGTTATACAAGAATTTGAAGTCTGAAAAAAACGTCCGTCGATGATCAGGGAAGTCACCTCACGAAAGGATTTGGCGGGGGCCCGAAATATAGGCTAAATGTGGACCTTTATGAAGCCTTGTTGCAAAAATAACTGGACAAAATCCTCCAGTTATTACGACAAAAGAAACCTTACCACATTTACTCATATTACATGATATTAGCCAACCAATACCAAATACCTTACCAAATTTACTCATAAATTAGCCAACCAATACCAAATACCTTACCAAATTTACTCATTATTATGACTCATAGGGCTGAATCTATCAATATTCTGCTGCTATATGATGTTAGTAAACAAGAAAGAGGAAACATATTATAAACATGTAAGAATATTAATCATATACTGAATGATCGTGTGAAATATTATATATAGAGAGTCTGCAGTATTCATGATACGTAGAAAATGTTAAAAAGGTATACGATTAAAGGTAATGATATAGTAAGATCAAATGATTATGCTTTGAACTTGGCGAATGGGAATTATCACATTGTGAAACTTTGACCAATAGATTATCTTTTTTTAAATAAAAAAATTAGTTTCGAAGAAGTTGAAGGTGACTGAAAGTGAATCCGCCTATAGTTCTTAACTGGACACGGGTGGAGGTGAGGGGAGGGAGGACCAGCTAGGACCACTCCTTTAGGTAATGAGGCCCGCCATCCTGATACATACTGTTATACATGAACGCCATTACAGCCATTAGTAGGCATTACAGCGTTCTGGATGATCGCCATTAGGCCTGTAATGTCATTCATGATGATATGACAAGGGGAGCTGTCCCCCAAATCTGAGTTCCTCCATCCTATCCCAGCTGTTGTTTTCATGAGGAGGCGACAGATTTCGAGAGGTTTAATGGAATTCCGTCTTCCACCCTTCCCAATCAAAGAAATGTCCCCGCAACGCGGGTATCATGTTACCAACTATAGAACAAAATGGCCACCAGGGAGCGATAATAATTGGAGTCACGCCAGGAAAGGATTCCGACATGTCCTCCACATACACATGTGGACGTTTATGGAGCCCTGTATTGTAACACAGACCAACAACATCGTCCAAAGATTTGGTCAAATGACTTTAAGGTGGGTTGGAAAAAAATTGAACAAAAAGTAGAAAATGTTCAATTCTTGGCTGATGTTAATTGAGAGTGCAAATTAAAGAAATTGTCGAATAGAATTGATGCATTCAGTTGAATTAAGAAGAAAGTCTGATATACCCCAATAGTAGAAGAACACCTCAAGAATAAGAGATAAGCACAGTTACTTTATTTCCCGTCCTTTAAAATGGTAATAAGAACAAATATAGACGGTTTACAGATTAGATTAGACCTGTTTCTGTTTAAAATATTAGTTTCACTTATCTCAGAAGTTCTCTGCCTTTTATACTGTATGGAAGAATTTATGTTATTTATGTAAATATTATTTTTTTCACTCATCTTCTAATAAATTCCTTTGTATTTCCCATTCATATGAAATCGAATAGGCATACAATATGTTACTTGTATTTTGCATATTATTATTTTGTTAATGGAAAAATACTGCTGGAAACGAAAATGCTTGACAAAGAATGCCTATTTAGATAGACATATTATATACAATTCATAAGATAGTATACAGATTCGTTTATTCATATTGATGTTTATACCGCAAGTTAAATGATAATAAAGTAAGAAATACATGTATCCATACATTGAACGTCATTATTATGACGCAGGCTCACGAGATAAATTCAACTGTCTTTGTATATGATCCCAATAAAAAAACTAGGAATAGCCATGCTTTCCCGCCTACTGTTGTGTCTAGCAATTCACTAATGCAATCCTTAGACATTTTAATCCGTCTATACGCTACGTTAATCTAGTCGAGACTTCGTTTTTATTTAGGATTCTCAAAGTGTGTGTCATCAACATTCATCATACATGGAGTCGTGTACTAATCGTCGTGTATTAATGTACATTTTCATTGAATACAGGGAGTGGCATTACCTTTCTTGGATAGAATTTGACGTGGAATAGCCATGGACTGCCGTTCTTCCCTATAGTATAGCTATAATTCTAATGACTAATGCATAGTGTTTATTGCAATAAAATAGAACTAATGAGAGTAATCTCTATGAGGCTGTATATGATGGCCACAGGTTCCTACCGATATGGGGATGTCTTTTGTAGTAGTATTCGTATAAGTAGTAGTATATATGTACAGAAACTATATTTCTAAGTGTATATTATCAACAACAGTAAAACCTGGAAATAGGTCGGCATTCTTTGTCCATGACAGTTCAACCGAGCGGACCTTCTATTTATATCTCTACCTTTTAGATTTTATATCGCATAAAACATAATATCTACTTTTGTATAGGATCAGGATTTCTGGGAATAGCATCATCGGTGTAATGTAATTCCTGAATAAAAAAATCTAAACTCTAATAAAGGTTTTCGGGCTAGGTAGCCTTGCAGTAGTCGGCGTTTTACTCCCAGGTATAGGGCTTAAATGCCTACCTTAAAGGTTTTCGAACCATGTAGCCTCCTCTTTATCTTACATGTATCATTAATAAATACAAATACAATAGTAGTATAGCAATAATCTTTGAAAGGGAAGGAGGAGGATGAAATATCTGTAATCTGCAGAGAATATTGTCTTTGTGATGTAATGCTTCCAATAGATGTTAAAGCTTAAAGTTTAATCAGTTTAATCTCACGTTTAATCTCAGTTCAGTTTAATCTCACGGTGGTTAATATGTCTTTTCCAACTCATCTAAAAATCATTTCATTAAATTTTTCAAGGATTTTCTCCGTTGTTTTTGCGACAGGGCTTCTAAACGTCCTCATTTGTATTTGGAGGACCCGCCCTAATCTTTTCCAGCGAAGACGTCACTTATTATCGATTGATCTGGCTTTAAATTCGTGTATAACATATATGATACATAAACAATAGCAGCAGAATATAGATAAATTCAGTCTTAAGTAATAATGATAATATGTGTAAATTTGGTAAGATTTGCTTTGTTGTAATAGCTAGCTTTACACATCTTCAGACGGCCTGCCCCATATGAAGTATTAACTGGGTCAGATTTTCAGAAAATGTACAATTGGCAGCTCTTTACATTAAATAACTTCAGCTTAAATAGGCTGAGAAATTATGACTACCGGGTATATCTGAGCATATTTGGTATCACATTGATTTAAAGTATCAGTTCTGTTATGTTAAACTGCATTTTAAAGCTCATTTTCGTCTTAAATGTGGGTTATTTGAGAGGAATGGTGGAGGCGAATTGTACTGTCTGGAAAATCTGACCCATAAGAAGTATTAACTGGTGCATATCCATACCAGTGTACACCCACCCACCGACCCCGACCCCCAGACTCTGGTATTCCCGTAACGTCTCATCACGACTTCTAAGCTCACAGGTGCAGTAGGATATACGCAATATATCCCTGAAGGAGATACATGGAAGCAGTAGGACTGAATTATACGATACCATCATAATAGAGATATCAAAGACATTATGGGGATTACTTTGTTACTAATGGGAATATTAATCTGCATACAAGTACCATGTGGATTTACTGGATCACCATGTAAGTACATTTGGTCAGTGTTAAATATTTCATGCTGAATATGCCATGTTTTCTATAGCATTTACACTGACATACAGCTTCCATAATTGCATGCGATGGAGATTCAAGATGACGGACATGCAAATCTATCTTTAGGTCAATATGGATGTTTACCATTCAGAGATAACACGACATTAAATATATATAATAAATATGTATTTTATAATGGACAGTAGTAAGGGACACAGTGTTTACGCAAATAATTGACAGTTAAATAGACTTTAATTTTAACTTTAAGTTCTGGCTGGCATTTTTATATGTACACCACGTCCCTAAATGTTGGTCTATAGGTTTCTATATGTTTCGTATTGCCAACTATACCTGTTTTATGAATATTAAGATCGTATAAGTATTTTTCTCTGACGAAGCTGGCTAAAAAAATATATTTAATGATAGGTTATACACAGTACATCATTTGTTCTACAACTTTTTAGAAAAAGTTTTCATTACATTTACATCATCTATGTAACATAATAGGGTAAAACGATAAGAATGGATACAAACTAACTCCCGCGCAGTGTCAAAATACTTCCAATATGGCTATTACCTTAAGTTTGTTCAAATTTGTTTTTGTCCTATTCATCAACTGACTCCAGGCATTTTAACATTTAACTACCTTATACAAAACAATTCAATAATAACTATTCACAAAGCCCCTACCTCTGGTAATTTCCAGATTTCTTCAGAATTTTCAAACAGTTGCCTATAGAAGAATTTTATATTTTATATTTAAACATGTTTGTGTCCTCCATCTCAAGGTTTCTAACTGTCATTGGAAGGGAGTTCCATAGCTGTTCGATTTTTCCAAACAAACTACTATGTATACTTTCCTTCCTCCAGTTGTTCACCTGGAGTCTAAGTCCATCTCTGAGGTTGTATGGTCTCACTAATTCCTCTGCAATACTAAATTTACATCTAAATAAAGGATAAAATATTATTGACGCCTGTAACAAAGTGGTGTTAATGCTGACCTTATATGGGCATCATAATTCGGGAGCTTTTTTTGTACTCGCCTATTCGTTTTTATTCCATTAACTACTCTTAGACAACAACTGCACTCTTTTCACTTCTTTTTGCGCTGCTAAGTCAATAATAATACTACATCATACCAGTACAGGAAGAACATAGGTTTTATATATAAGCAAAGCAGTTTTTCTGTCAACAAAATGTCTGATCCTGCTCAATCTTTTCAACAATAGTCGGCCATTTATGTTATTTATGTGCAGCACAATACTTAAAGTGTTGTTTAGAATAAACCCTAGGTACTTAAAAGTCACAACATTTGTAATACATTCTCCATCAGTTTACATTTGATATTCTCTTTTTTTCTTATCATTACAACCATAAAAGACCTGCAGTTTAGTTTTTATTGTGTTGACCGTCAAGTTATGTATTACAGTCTCAAAACATGTATTGTTCAAGAGTTGCTCGATTTATGAGCAAAACAGCTGGTCTACTGATGACATCTTTTAAGGAGAAACGGGTGTGTGTACTGAGGAATGAGGGAGGGGGGGGGGGGGTTGACTCAATCAATTCTGGTGTAACATAATCAGCTTATCAGGAAATATGATTTTCATTTAAACATAGGACATTAAATGAGAGGTTTATTAGATATTAATTAAACCTTTAATCAAGTAAACCTACTTACGGTATACTGAATTATACCGATCATCTACTTTACTAGTTGTATGAGTCAACCTGACCACATTTTGTTAAATTATTCTTTATTAATTCATTTTGATCAATTCCTGTAATGCAGTTGTGGAGAAAATGGAAACACTGAGATCCGATTAGAGTAGCCCAGGGAAGAAAACGGGCACCAAATGAAACCCTAGTTTTTAAAAAAAAATGGAAAATGTACATTTAGTGTATCCATTGACCTTCAATATGAAAATATGCTATAATATAGAGCGCTGTACCCTTACGTATCATTAATCTTGGAATATAACCTATTTGTAGAATAGTTATACAACGGTTTGTCATTTGCTATGTTAGAATCAGATTTGATGTACCCGACGGGCACTGAGTGCAATTGAGTGTGATAGCACTGTGATCATTTTGGGATTGACCGCAAACTAGTGAAGTGTGATACTTATGGCTTTGAATCACAGTGAAATGGACATGCCATTAGCCATCATTATGTGAAATCCATTGCGTCTATTTCCTCCAATGCTGTTGGTGATCTCACACTTGTGTTGGATCAAGTTCTCATTCATATTCATTTATGTTTGTATTAAACATGTGTTAATTAACCAATTGTATCTGCAAATACATGTTTTCTTCAAAAGTAATTAATATGGGTGTGATCTCAATTGCGCTTATAATGCGCATTCCAAATCGCGTCTAAATAGGTATCCCAGAGGTCGCCGCTATGGCAATGAAAAATTGACGCACATGCAAAAGGCTCTGTGCTCATACAGATGCCATGCCACCGAAACAAACAAAAGATACGTATAGATATATCATGAGAAAGGCCAAAGAATTATCTTTCCAGTGATATACAATACATCATATATGATTATAATTTCAAGCTGGTTGCTTTAGTCGATTCTGAGATAATTTGAGTCAAAAATCGCTCAAAATTAGATTTATTGGGCTCTCTATAGATATGGATTTTTTCCTAATTTTCCCATTTTTATAGGCCATATTTGAAAATGTTCTTGAATACATACAAGTTTTATATCTTGTGGGTTTACTCTCACAATTACCTATTATCAGATAATATAGGATTAAACGTTCTCTGTTGAGTATTTATCTAATCATATGTTTCGTTAAATCTCCCTAATAATACTAATTTAATCGATGATGAAAATGGTGTAAAAAAATGGTAAATTTTTAATTTTGAAAAAATCATAGAAAAAAAACCTAATCAACCGATTTTAAAAAGAAAAGAGCCAATCTTCATCATTCATTAAGAGCTACATCATGGTAATAATGTATTTCACTTATTCACAATCTTTAAAAAGACTCTGGGATACCTAGTCTAAATACATAATGCAGCCACAAAGTTCTGCATGGATACAATACCTGGTACTGCTCACTCACCTAGCATTCACACTTACTTTTGCGCATCTGACACTCACTCTCTGATACCCAGTCAAAGAAACCCCTACACACAGGTGGTGGTACTGTTTTCACCAGGTGGCGTAAGTGAGAACTGGGGTGCACTTACAAATTCTTTAACAATAAAGGTGCCTCTAATACACTTGTATGGCATTTATACCACTATGGATATTCCGCATCATGTACATAGAAATGTTATAAGTGATATATACATCTATACGTTATGTCTGTTATAAACCTGATATTGAAAAATGCTAAGATGAAACCACCCTAATGATTGTGCATATAGATTGTCCCTATAGTGGCTTGGGTAAGCCAGAGCAAACAAACAACTGATACACTACAAATGGAAGGCTGCTATGCTTCAGGCTCACAAAGACGATGGTAGAATTGATGAAACTAAAATGATGCATATAAGAAGAGGGTAACATACAATGCCCTAAACTCTCTTCGAAATTTGTAGGGAATAACCTACCTGAGAAAAAATGAAACTGGAAAATGAAACTGCCATGAAGTGTCTCATTTGTTTCAGATGCTATTGATATAAGGGATCGGTGGTATGAATATCCCACTCAAAATGCCATAAGAATTTGCAAACTGTTGAACCTATATTGCGTCATACCTTTAGCGTGACCATCTCGCGATCATTGTGCAATAATTATTGCGTGAAAAGCGTCCACGCTCATCACGGAACTCTGGCGAAAATCGCATAGAATTGCGTTCATTTGCCCGTCGGGTATAGTCCAAAATTCAGTCACCAAGATCTAATATCCTTTCCCTTAAGAACTCAATATATGGGTGAGACTTTCAGAAAATGTACAATTCACCAATACCTTCACCAATCCTCTCAAAAAACCCAAATTTCAGACGAAAATAAAGTTCAAAATACATTTCAACCTAACCAAACAGATTGCTAGAATCAATGCAATGCAAAATATTCTCGAATATACCCATTATTGACCAAATTGCAGCCTAATTTAGCAGAACTTGTTAAATGTGTACAGCTGCCAATTGTACATTTTCTGAAAATCTGACCCAAATACATGATTAGTAAATCTACAGTAAAGAAGGCTGAAATCTACTCTTAATCTCTTCGGGATTAAGGGCATTATGTGACAATGACCTCTAAAGACTGATGCTGCAGTTTTGTTTTCATTACTAAAGCACATCTCGTGATCTGTAAATCATTTCCCCCCACCTGTCCATGACCTATATATTTACAAGTAATGCACAATGTTGTTCTACCTAAACGATATTTAGACATATGTTTAAGTGTTTCCCTGGTAAGTACTATTTACATTTCTGTCTATGTACCTTGGCAACCCATTAGTATATCAAAAGCAATGATAGCAAGTTACACGTTTCTTATTGCAGGTCTAGGCGGAGATGGTTGGTGGGGGATAGCGTGTCCTGTTGGTGAAACTCATGTCTTCATGAAATGGAGGGGATGGAGACATACCTGTCTCAATGGTAAGTTAAAGCGAGTTGTTATTAGGTTATTATTGCCATCTGGAATTCCAATGGCTTGTGTCATGTGTGGTGAAATTACTTTGAAAAATCAAAATGTAACCATAACGTCTAAATTGGAATCCGATGCAAAACAGCAGCCTACTTTGGAAATGTGTAGCAACATGGTCATTTGGTCATTGGATTATGATGGAAAAGACCATGGGATTGGGTCAATTTCTGACATTTCTGGCTGCCTATTCCAACATAGACACCAGCAAAATTTAATATTTTCTCAAATTCCAGTTTGGCAGTTTCAAACAAAATTTAGTAACAGTGCTTACATTTCGAGAACAATTTATGTCCTAACCAAAACTGGACATCAGATAAGATGTAGAAAGGCGCATCCCAGTGTCATTCATAAATAGGAATAGACTTCAAAATTGAGTTGCACATTTGCCCCTAAATATTAGGGAAAATATCAAAACAGAATTGCAGAAGTATTTAAAAAAAGACACATAATCAGTATAAAAAAAAAGAAAATACTCCATCGAGTCTGCTGTGACTATCAGTAATCCTTTTATTGAAATTCTGTCATCACTTGTGATCAATTAAGATTACCTATGATGACACTAGATCAGAAACATACATAATTTTATTCCTGTTCTGTTATCACTGTTCACCATTGATCCCTTGTACTGATGCCTTAAGCTATTACCAAAATAACTAGGACAGTTTAATGAGACCTAAGATCGTGTTATACTTATGATAATCATTAATATCGTGTTATATTTACAATAATTATTATTATCATGTTATACTTATAATAATCATCATCGAACAATTGTCATAAAAAATAGAAATGGTATACATAGAGAGACTGAAATGAGCCGTCAGTAATAAAAGATTTATTGGACGAGATCCATCTGTAAATGAAGTCCAATAACCTTTCAATTACAAGCGGCGAGTACTTAGTTATTCCATTCTATATTCATCATATCGGTCAGATTTTCAGAAAATGTACAATTCATCTACGACAATCTTCTCTAATAACCCAAATTTCAGACGAAAATAAAGTTTAAAATACAGTTCAACCTAACCAAACAGATTGCTAAAATGGCGGCTATATTGAAATTTATCCAATCCAAAGTATTGTTTGTGGTATTTGTTCTGAAAAAACCCATATCATTTGTCTCCATGAGTGTAGATATAGACCTCTAGTT